>VYXF01003971.1:87016-124976 GCA_013397295.1 Polioptila caerulea | reverse complement strand
ACCCAAAAAAAAAACCAACCAAAAAAAAAAACCTTAGAAGACTAGTGAAGGAATCGTCAACTGTGATTTTGTGATTTTACCTGTGGTAGATTTTCTAACCCAAAGACTGCAGAGTCCCCTGGCGCTGTTGTTGCTGGAGACAGACCAGATTATCTCCATATCCACAAGCAAGGCCAGGTTGCTGAGCTTGGACTTGGGCGAGTTGGTCCTCACACATTGCTGTAATGCTCCATGGCTGGGTCACCAATGCCAAGTCAAACCTGGTGACACAACTGCTTCCACTGCAAAGCTGGAAGGGCCAGCCTGTAAAACAAAATGAGTGAAAATGAGCACTTTTAACTTTAGCACAGCAGATAAACTCTGCTGCACTAATATAAGCAGACTTTAACTCCATTCCCAGGAGATCTGAGACATAGATTGCCCTGAATTGAAAAGATAGTGTAGCTTGAACAGAGCAAGCACAGTTCTCTGCTCTGTGCATTGTCCACGTGTTAAGGGCAGGTTATAATAGCAGAAATACAGGGCAGAGCAGCTCCTTCCTGAGAACCAAAGGTAGGGATTAATGTGGGGTTTGGGGATAACCAGAAATCAGAGTCAGTTATGAAGCACTCAGAGCTTAGTAGTACCTTCTCATTTTTTTACTGGAATAACTGTATGCATTTCTTTGTTTAGGAGAACTGAATCTGTACCTTCTCATTTTTTTACTGGAATAACTGTATGCATTTCTTTGTTTAGGAGAACTGAATCTGTACCTTCTCATTTTTTTACTGGAATAACTGTATGCATTTCTTTGTTTAGGAGAACTGAATCTGTCTGTGTTAAGTGAAATTTGGGGATGGATCTTATATTCTAAACCATTTTTTGCTTCCCTTGATGACACCTGTCAGTTACTCAATAGCTGGCAGCAAATGTTGTTCTATTGATTTATTTTTCTAAACACTAGATATCATGCCAGAAGATGGATGTGAGCCCCTTACAGTAAAAGCATTTTTTTAAAACAGAGAGAAGGAAACCAAAAAAATAACCACTAAGCCAGGCTTGCTTCCCCCTCTCCCCTAAGGTGGATAGCTGCAAAAAAACTTTTTTTTTCCCTTGGTTAAAGCTTGCCATCTGGTGGAATGAGACCAAATCAGCTGCTCTGCTGTGGGAGGAAAATAGGGGAAAACACCCTCTTTCTTAGAGAAATAACCGTCTGGTGTTGCTATAAGACAGAAGCTGAATCAATCAGATACAGCTGACCTTGTCTGCCTGGAAAGCTAAATACGGAGCTGAAGAGTGAATGTTGGCACACCAGCAGAGTTTGAGCTTTGACAGCACAGGAGCTTTATTTAATTTGATCAGCTCACATGAGAGGTTTTAGATTGTGCTCAGCAAAGACACACTGCCACTGTCTCATAGATTTTTGAAAGCTAACATTATTTATGTTGTATAAATTATGTTTTATTATTTCAAATTGAATGAAAGAAAATCCCTTGTGACCAAATAAATATTATCTTTTATCCTTGAATTATCCCTTCAGGAAGGTACTTACCAGCCAACATGTTTTCTTATGCGAAAAGGTAGGACAGACAAAGTGCAAGAGGTGAGGGGGCAGAAGATAAAAAGGAAAGGAAATAGAGAGAGGTAGAGGAGCAGGGAGAGGAGGAGCAGGGACAGGAAAAAAAGAGAAGGGGGAGAGTAAGGGTAAGGGGAAAGGAGAATAGGGAGAGATGAGGGCAGAGAGGGAGAAAGAAACCAGGTCCTTCACATGAATTTCCATTTGATAGTAATAGTGATAGTCCTAGTAACTTGAAGCAGCTGAAAAAATGTAGGTTATGGAACTGCCAAGGAAATGTGATCATCTTTCCATTGCTGTCCTTCAGCCTTTAAAAAGAGCAGATAAAATACACTTATCCAGGGATACTCTACAGCTATCTTTCCCTCAGTTTTCCACAGAATAAGTACAATTTATGATTAAAGCGAGGTTAATATGACAAGATGTACTTTTAAAGCAAGCAGAAAAAATGCTTTTGAATCTATGAGGCTTTTTCTCATCTCCTGTATTTGAGCCAAAGCAATGATGATAACTTTAATTACCTTTTTTTTCCTCCTAATACCCCTGTGAAGAAATGGGAACAGCAGGTGAAGGACCTTCTACCAAGTGCTGGGGCATGAAACCTTACCCTTCTCGAAGGAAGATATTCTCCTTCTGAAGTGAGATCCTGTTTCTGCTGAAGCCAAAGCCAGGAATTTCTAGCAGGGTCAGAAGGAAACATGGTCTCTTTTGCAGCACTGCAAGACACCAAACACCCCCCTTCCTGCCCTGTTCCTCACCCTAATCACACTCAGGGATTATCAGCTGAAACTATACATATCTGTGTGTTATTTACGGGATCAAGAGCAGGCAGTCTGCTCAGCTCCTCTCCTGCTTCCTCTCCTGCAGTCTCTCTTGCTATCCACTCCTCATGATGGACAGATGCAGAGGGGAAGATCAGAGGCTGTGGGAGACTCCTTTTCTCCTGCCATCCTCCTTTGGTGCAATAGTCAAAAGCATATTTAAACCCTCTCAGCCGAAACATCTGTGGAAACACAGTTTCCACAGTTTGCACTGTGCCCCCCACTTCTGGCTTGGAGAGCAGCTGTGGTCACGACTGCTGCTCATTTACATTTCCCTCAGAGCCCCAGGGTGAATTACAGTGTGATACAAAGCCACCACAGTAAATAAGTCTCTGGATCTGCTCCTCAGTGTGTGTACATGTGTGTTGGCTTGATTCACTTGTTTTCATGACAAGTGTCTGTGCTAAAACACTATTTTCACTCCATTTTCTAAATTCCTGAAAATGCTACTCTTCAGCAGAACTCCCCAGGAATATCAGCCGAAGTCCAGAAACCCTATCTCCCACACACCTCTTTTCAGACAGTGCAGCCTTCTTCCTGATCAGGATGTTTAACCCCAAAATACCTCACCACTTTCTTAACTCATGGTTGCTGCAGGATGCTTTCCCTCAAGGTTTCCGGGTACAGAAATACTACTGCCTGAAGACAGTGGGTAAGAAGTAGGTCATCTGAGTCGTTCCTCTCATTATTATGCTCTATGTGACTCAGACATTTCTCTTTGATAGCAGTCAAGGCAGAGCATTAGGAAGTATGTAGCACGGTGTTTCCACTATTGCAAGGAATGAACGGATATGTCGTGCTATTGTGTGGGATTCAAACACTAAATACAGTCCTTTGTGTGTAAAAGCATCGTATGAAATCATTGCACCCAGTATCAAATAGCACAAACTACTGGTCTAATAACATTTTCTATCTGTCTTGCTACCTACATGCCTAGTGGTCAGGGAACTTTTTAATCTATTTTAATTTTGGTTCTGCTGATCTGCCGCGTTTTTGTCTCTTTATCCAGGGCAGGTTAGTGAGGAGTTTAACCCCACCAGCTAATTCAGCTTTTTGTTTTGCTGAGTCCCTCACCATCCTCAGTGCCCATGATTCCAGCTGTGAACCGATCTAGATTAGCTCAATATGGGAGAATACAGAGTACCCTGCAACTAGCAACCACAGAAAATGGTGAGTTGGAATGGTCCCACAAGAATCATCAAGTCCAGCTCGTGGCCCTGCACAGCACCATCCCCAAGAATTACACCGTGTGCCCAGTGATATTGGCCAAACACTTCTTCAGCTCTCTCTGGGTTGGTGCTGTTACCACTTCCCTGGGAAGCCTGTTCCAGTGCTCAAACCAGCTTCTGGGGGAAGAACATTTTCCTGCAATCCAGCCTAAACCTCCCCTGACACAACTTCCTTGGGTCCTGTCACTGCTCACCACAGAGCAGAGATCAGTGCCTACCACTCCTCTGCCNAGGCAGCCCCAGTGCAGAGCAAAGAAGGACAATCATATCTTCATTGAAATCTTCCTCTGACCCTTTGCCACCAAAATGTAACATCCAAGAAAAGGAAAGGGCAAATTATATTTACTACTATAACAGCCTCAAATTTATATAGCAAAATAAAATTACTTACCATGTAACAAATCTGATAGAAGGGACATATACTTTTGTAATTCAAGGTAAATTTGTCCTTCATCTGTGAGTGAAGGAGGATGTTTTCGTGGTTTACAGACTAAACCCGCTGGGAAAAATGTGAGTGCTACTGACTTTTAGTTTTCTATTATTGCATTGTTGCAGAAACTTCAGGCTACACAAAGGATCAGGAATTACTAGAGACAAAGACCCAAAATTCTTTTTAAACCAACAGAACGCCATTGAAATATGAATCACTTCAAGCTGAAAGAGGTAATAGAATGAGATATAGATTTATGAGTAACTAGCAAAAGCAGTATTGTATCTCTCCAAAATGATAGGCTAAATAACAATGTTAATAAAGTTCCAGTATAAATAACAGCTGAGATTGATAACAGCACCAGAGAATCACACTATGACAGAAGGGATGGATGCCATTTGACCCAGCCTCCTGGTTAAGAAGAATCACCTACAGCATGTTGCCAAGAATAGAGTCCAGAAAGCTTCAAAAACTGGATATTACAAAAGTCTCCAAGGATGGAGACTGCACAAACTCTTGGGGCAACATTTGGCAGTGCTCAGTCACCCCTCAGGGAAGAGTGTTCAGAGGGAACCTTCTGTGTTTCAGTTTGTGCCCACTGCCTCTACGCTATCACTGGGTACTGCTGGACAGAGCCAGTTCCATCTTTTCTGCACCCTCACTCAAGGTACTTACATCCATTAAAAAGATTCCTCCTTGAGACTTCTCTTCTGTAAGCTAAACAGTTTTAGCTTTCTCATTTCTCAGAGTCATTGAAAATTATTGTCCCCAGATGAAAAATTCCAAATAAATTTTTCAAGAACACATAACTCTTGCCCTTGAAATTTAGCTCTACAAAGCCTCTGAGCTTTGAAGTCAATAAGACACCCAATTCACAGGCAGGTGACTTCTCTCAAAATTTAGGAACTTCAAAGTCTGTCCACATCTTTAGCCAACTTACTCCTTTTCAAATTTGTATCTGAAACACTAAAAATTTTATAATAGAAAATTAGCCAAACAAGTGTTGTCAAGCAAATGTTAAAAGGTGCTTGAATCAGTACTTGAATTGAGATAAACAGACAACATAATAATGAAAGAAAAACCTTCTCAGTCTTATTTCTGTGACCACTCGGAGAACATTTCACAGGTCTCTCAAGCAATCCATGGGGTGACTGATCACTCTTCTCACAGGCACAACCAAAAACTCTGTGGTTTTAATCCTTGTGTTGTTCCAAATGTTCAACAGTCTGGTCTTGGAAGAGGTATAAAGATACAGAGAACCCAAAAAGGGGCAGAGCTCCCTTGTTTTTAAGCCTTTTTCTTTTCCAAGGCTGTCTCCATCCAAGGAAGGGCTGCACATCCTTTCAAAAGTAAGGCTCTCCTTACTTTTGAGGTTCAGAGATTTTCCACCCTCTCTGGATCCAAGAAGAGGAATTAAAGCACGATATAACTTTGGCATGCACAGGGGCACAGACATGCACCTGCATGCCCTGTTGGTAGCCGAGAATTTGCTCCAATGGGCATTAAGGTAATACTCTTTGACCTGTGCTCCCATCACTCTTACTGATCGAACAGCAGATGTTGTTGAGTAAAGGCTACCCTGAGTTACACACACTACAGGGTTGTTTTCTCAGCTCAGTCAGATAGAAGCAGTATCACCCTTCCCATTTGAGCCTGTAGTTTTGGAGTCATCTCTAGGCCTGACTTGATACTCAGGCTCCAGAGCAGAACTGCTGTGACAGCAAAAGAATGCCAACTTTCACCCATATCGCTGCTTCCAAGGCCAGATCAGCAAAGGCAAAGCTAATGCACTAAAATGATGAGCGACAGGTCTCCAAATGTGCTTTANATGCAAAAGCAAGCAGGAGGGAAAAGAGGACAAGGGAGAGTGAAGGCAGTTCTCTTCAATGGTATGATAAGAAAGCACATCAGAAGAAGGAAATTGTGTCAAGCCATACAAGTAAATGAAATATTTAAAATTAAACAAAATATTTAGGTCTAGAAGACCAGAGCAAGCAAGAAAAATAGACATCATTATTCTATAATTCATTATGTCACGTGTATTTACAAAGTGATTCTTCTTCTTGTTTTGGATTTCTAAAGATTTCTTGTTGCGACTGCATCTAGCCTACTGTGTCATTTGTAATAATTTCCTGTTCCCATTTGATTGCCATGTGACAGAGCTTTTTTTGAGCACAGTTCAATAATTAGTCACTGCAGAGCTTAGGAGGGTTCCCCATCCCAGGCACACACAAAGGTGAGGAGGTAAACCTTTATGAGAAAAAATAGTTTCATTATCAAAAGCAGCAAGAGGTTTCTCAGGTACAAACCCTTTTCTTGTTCTTCCCAAACCCACCAGCATGGAGAAAACCTTTTTTTTCTCTCTTTCCCCACCTGACACACAGTGTTTCTACATATGAAACAAACTACTTAGATGCAGCTCTGGATGCTGAATTTGCTGGATTTAGCTGTTGGGTGAAAATTTGAGCACAGCCTAGTGCCTGGAAGTTCACCAGTAAGCAATGTGTCAATAGATTAGTTATCCTGAGAGTCCTCATCTTCAGTTTTACTGATAAGGCCTGACTGATGATCATTTTCCAAAGCTGTTCACCCTGGAGGATGCAGACTGTGACTGACAGAATAGAGGCAGTATGAGGGGGCAGAAGGAGCTCGGAGGATGGCAGCACCCACAGTCAGAGGAAGCTTCCTCAGAGCTTTGGAAGTCAGAGAATTGGAAGATAAACACAGAGACAAGGGAGGTCAGGCTATCAGCTGGCTGAGAGGCAGGCATGGGTCTCCAATCAACACTGCTTATACAGGCCTATAATCCAGGAGCAACAAGAATTATTTTGTATGTCTTATACCTCAACCTCGTTGTTGCCTGGCACCCTCACCGTTTCCTCACCCATCCTTCAGCCCACACAGTTCCACCATGCTGTGGATGTTGATATAATGTCCAGGTTGAAGGAATATGGGCTGGGAGCTTCGCTGCTGAACTGAAAATCAACCCAGAAAAGCAATGAGACAGAGCAAGAGCTGGCTAGGGTATTTTCAAAAAGGGTCTTGCTTCCCCCAGGCAAGCATGCTGCGGTAAATACCTCCCATATGTGCAGAAAATAATTCCTGTTTTTAATGATAAAGTTAGTTAGAAAAACTACCCTTACAGACATCCCTGTGAGCCCAAGGGGCCAGAGAAATGCAAAGGACATCAGAACAAAGTTATTTACCTGCCCTTTTCTGTTCCTCCTCTCTTATAAAAGGACCCCATCTTTGCATCGCTATAATCTCAAAAATACCTTTGCAGTTTATCACAAAGTTACAAAACTATGGCCTGTCATTTACAGTGATGATCTCAGGCAAGGTGGTAATAACCATACTCTTAGCACCTTCTCTCAGTGATGTCAGTAGAAACTTCTCTATGCCCTTGGTCCTTGCAGAAGGAGACCTGTGATCTGTTGTCAGTACATCTAGCTCTTCTACTCACATATTATGTGTCCTGTGCTGGGTAACACCTTTTGGTAATAAAAACATATTAATGCTGATCCAGAACTCCTGGAAATCATGGAAATGCTCAGAAAAACTGTGATAAAGCAGCAAGATCCTTCATGAACTAAATGGATGAAAATACCAAGAGAGGACAGTATAGCTGTGATATTAAAACTTTACTACCCTAAGCTTGTAGAACTACTGTTTCTAGAGGACTTTCCTATTCAGCTGTTAAGATAACAGAATTGAAGGTCACTATGTATCCATATGTATGCATTGTATCCTTGCAGCCATATAGATATAAAAATAGGAACTTTCTCCCTGCTCTAGGTGGATATTAAATTCTATTTCATTATATCTGAGTACTACCAAACCCAAGGATTTAAAAATGAAAATGCTATGTAATGTCACACCTACAATATTTTATGAACTCTAACTTCATTGATTCAACTGTCAAAAATGTAAACACATTCATTAATGGTGGAGGTTATTGGCTCAATGTTGAAAATGCAAATTATTAAAATAAAATCACTCCAGTTTAGCAAAAGGAATAGGTTTATGCCATGTTAAAAATGAGAGAAACATTTCTCTGTCTCATGTTACCCTCTAGATAACATGACTTCTTGTGTTGATCCCAGCCAGCAACTCAGAGCTTTCACTTGAACAGCAGTACGCTTTGCAGATACATCACAGATTAACCCTTCAAGCGATGAGGAAATTAAGACTCCATGATGTCCCTAGATATTTTACTTGAAGGTTAATTAAAGGTTAAGAAGAAAGTGAAATATTTCTCCTGTATATTGGCTCTGCTTCTCCTTTCTAGATTATTTCTGTATGGTTTGATTTTATTAATGGATTGAGGTGAATGCACTACACCTCCAGCAACTGCCCCAAGCAGTTTTATGAGGAAATGGTTACCTAGTTTCCATAATAGCCCCCAAAACCTTTTACTGCAATATAATAAGCATAAATGGCAATCCATATTCCAACACCAAAGACGTTCCCTGACTGATCACAGGGACCAGTATTTGGAAGCAGATGATTGTGTTGTCAGGCTCCGTAATGACAGGGTTGTGAAGGAAAGGGGCGGTTATCAGACATGTACAGAAAAATAGACTGAAAATAATCAGACTTACTTGCAGAAGTAAAATTCAGATTTGGGGATCATTTCCTAAGTGGTTAAGAAGAATATGTGATTGAGGAAAATAGTATATATGTCTATTAGTTGTCTTTTCACCAAGACAGTGTGATTGAGGGACATCCCTTCCCTAGGACATTAGTCTTGGCTAGCTTTTTTTTTCCTATAGGGAGCACTTGTGTCTCTGGGCACTTGCCTAGTATTACTGGTGAGGTAAGTCCCAGACACTGGATCAATCCTATGTCTGCTCAGAAGGTAAACTTAAACTGTAGTAATATGGGCAGCAAGGCCTACTCTCAAACATCCTTCACGTGCCTCAGTAAAGCCCCTTGCTGGTAGACATGATTTAATAATTTTAAAGAGGAACTAGAAACAGTGGGCTTCAGGATCTGGGGAGAGTTTTCATCTCAGCCCAGCAGAGATGGAGCAGGTCAGTTCCCAGGGCCTGGGTGATTTCCTCAGCCCCACCAAAGCAGCCAAAGTGGCTGACAATCCCCCTTCTGCATCACTGATGAAAAAATTAGATTTAGGTTGTAAGCCAATCCCTGGGCACTTCAACCAGGAATAGTCACCAGTATGACATGCCAATAGAATTAACTTTCTCAATTTTGCAATCAATTTCTTTTAAATTGAATTGTTCATTCAACACACACTGATTTTAAGAAATGATAATCTTTTTATATGGGTATTATGCAGGACTGGGAAAAAAGTTTCACAAAAGTGTAAGAATATTACGTCAATATATTTCTGACCATAAAAATTAGTCTATTTCATATATTGTATTCCTTATTGACTCTGCCACCCCCAAACCTTTCCCTTCATTGTTTTGAGAGGTAGCTCCTTCTTAGAAGTGGCTTTCTAAATTTTCCTGAGCCTCTTCTCTGTTTACTATATGTTCTTTGTTGCTTTTAAAAGAACAAAGGTTGATGATTATATTTTTATTAATTTTTATTATTGCCCCATGTCCTTAAAAGTGAGAAATTCTGTTTCTCTATAGAGCTCTGCACAGAGAGCTTGCAGCAAATTATGAAACCAGTTTATAATTGGCTTTTCCGGCAAACTCTCTCTTGGGAAACTTTGCTGCCAGCTTTACAAGTCTGTGCTGATTTTGGATAAGCCTCCACCAGATCATGACTTCTCGTAAAAATCATGCAATGTGCAGTTTGCACAATTTTACCAGAGCTAAGCAGGATTTTTTTTTTTATTACATTGCATTTAAACACATTACTTTCTGGAAGACAAGTATTTTTCAGAGACCTATTCATTGCAAGAAAGTGCACCTTTAGATCCTCTTGCTGCTGTCAAGTTTAGACAGTGAAAAATCTGTGTACTTATAAATCAGTCTCAATAAAGGAAAACAAGCTCAGACTTCTGCTTTCCTTGTGGGCATCTTCATTTGAAATTCTCTCTGGAAATTGCATTAGTTTTCATATGAGAAGGTCCCTATAATTTGCCTAATTACCAACCTGACAGTTTTACATGGAGCTTATATGCAGAAAATGAAAGGAATGATGAGGGAAATACATGGAAGAGTTTTTATTTCCCCTGACAGAGATATCATCTCAACCTGATTTGCATGTTAACATTACATATCACCCTCCAAATCTTACTGGTGGAAATATATCCACTCTCATCTATTCCCATGAAAACAGAAAACAAGGATTGACATTTGTTCATCTTGTTCCAGCAAAACAGCTCCAAAAAAGAGTGAATTTGGGTCAGACTAAGATATTGCCTGTCATAGAAAAATTCAACCTTTTTAAATCACTGTTAAAAGAGAAACATGATTGCACTTCTGCATCTTAAAAAAAAAATTAATGGACTATAGGACTTACAGGCAAACATGCCCCTTTGTTCGGACCATGTCTCAGTCAGAGCCTGAAACACAGAAAAAAACTGGGTCTTGCTAATAAATTGTTGCCACGTCCAGGTGGCCATTCCTTAACCAGATTTATAAGAGTGCCTCTCAATATGCAATCATTGTCAGTATTTGAAGAATAGAATTCTCAAGAAGGTTGATGTATTGTAAAGCTGTAGGACCTTCTGAGGCTCCTGTGCGCAAGACAAATGACTAGCATCCTGAATAATCACAAGTTGCTTGGAAAAGTCTCCAGTCACCCCCATCTTAATTTCTCCCTCTTTAAAACCCACGATACACTCATCCACACATGAAGTGTTTGAGCACTTCCGTTGAAGAAGAGAGTGCAAGTGCAGAGGTCTGTACTACTGGTCCCTTGATACTCATTAATAGCATATTTACAAATCTATAAACAATTCATTCAGTCACAGTATGAAGGCTAATGGACTTTTTTCATTACAGTAGTTAATCTAGTAACAGACATTTTTTATGGACCAAAAATGGCATGGACACATGTTCTTTAATAAATCATTAGCCATTATATCATTTTATTTTAATATAATTATTATATAATATTATTAATCGAATATTAAATTATACTGTATATTGTAATATATTAATATATAAATTATAATATTATTATAATTTTAAATAATTATTTTATTATTTATATGGCTGGAAAATGCAGAGAAATTAAGAACTTAAAAGTCTACATTCTGGGCTAAGAAAGAAAAAGGAATAGTATGAAGCCCCATGTAACCACATGTAGTTGAGATTATTTGGCATCTCAACTTCTGTGCCGCCTTGTGTTCTGTTTAAAGTACTGTGTATGCCACTTGAACACATTTTTATAGGTAACCAAGACACAATGGAAGAATTTCCCTCCACATACAATACAAAATGAAAACTTCAGCTATACAATCAATATTTTTCAGATTTCCTGATTTTTTGTGTGCTTAACTATAAAACTTATTCAAACACATATATTTTTACAGAGCATATGATACCTATTTTAGCTAATATTTTACTCTTTTCTGTAACAGAAATTTACAGTCAGCTCTTTTAAACATAGAGTGTGCATTTAATAGGAAAGGGATTACAGATACCCTCTATTTCTTTACACAAACAGCACTAGCAACATTCAGAATCTCAAACTGAAATTTTTAAGCCAACTCCACAATACTTTAAGCATAATATACTTAATTTACATTCTTCCTTGAGGGAGTTAGAAACACAAATACCATCTTAATTAATTCATAAAAGATAGATTTAGTGTTATAACTAAATGTGTCTGCAAAGTGTCACTTGAGAAAATATAGGCAAGTGTCATTACACAGAGCCATCTATTCTGCTAGAGGATAACTCAAAAAAAACTACAAGCTTGAATCACATACAGCATCACATAATTGCTGTTGTTACTGCACTTACAGTGGGGGCATGGAAAGTGCTGATGCCAGTTTATGGCATCAAAACTGTTCCAAAGGGAGCCTAAAATAGACTTAATGAATACTTTCAGAAAACTATTTCTGTTTTATATCTAAATAAATGCGTAAAAAGAAGCTAATTTAACCATAATCCCTACCATGATTTCAGGCTCTGAAAATAGTTATACATATGTATTATTTGACTTCTTGTCTCAATAATTAATCCTAACATCATTATTTTTTTAGTATATAGTTTACCACAAATTATTTGGTCGCATCCAGAGAAGTTAGAACTTTGGCAATGACGAGTTGAAGTAAAGCAGATACCATGTAATTAATATGCTTAACAAAGAAGCAAGTTATCAGGCTACAAAAGCTACCTCAAGCTACCTCATGCAAAGCAGCAATGTTTCTTTGGTTCCATTCAAGTACTGACCCTCACCCAATAAGAAATGCACAACCATCAGTGTCATCCAGCCACTCTATGGGCATAGCACACAAAAAGACTACTCTGAAATTATTCACAATTTTAATTTCACTCTTCTCTTTAAAGCATTACTTTGCTTTAAAGATCAACCATTTTCATTGGTAGTTTATGCTAAAAGGAAGCTTCTCCTACTGTTCCACATCTGTGCTCAGAAATCTTGACAAAATGGCACTTATCAAGGACAGCAATAGTTCATTTTGATTGGGATGTTCAAATCTCAGGTGAACCTTCACAAACAAGGCTCAGGTGAACCTTCATAAATAAACCTTTTTTCTACATATGTTCAGCACACAAGTGCTATTAATTAAAATTTACCTGTATTCAATAATTTCTGTTTGGTATTCATTATTGTACATCATTCCCTGGAAAAAGGCATGGAGTATACAGAATCTCACCAAACATCTACCACAACAAATTTCCAGCACTAGAAGATGCTTTTCTAAGTTTACACACTAAATACCTAGTTAAAATCAAAGCACTAAAATTTCAGCTTTCTGCAGAAATCAGTATTTCACAGGACAGAGGAAGGCTTGTTCAGTAATCCAAATTAGCTGCTAGGAGCTAGGCGTCTTCAAGCAAGTATAGTGTTCTCTTACAAGAATTTCCATTTCAGACTCCTACAAGAAATAAAGCTGCAAGGTCCTATAGCCATTGTTAGGAAAAGGCTTCTATGGTCACAGCAGTCTTCTCAAGGTAGCAGAAACATTTATGATGAACAGGGGAAGATTGTAGAATTGTAGAATCACAGAAGAGTTTGAGTTGGAAGGAACTTTTAAAGGTCATTTAGTCAAAACCTCTTGCAGTGAGCAGGGATATCTTCAGCTTGATCACGTTGCTGAGCCCTGTCCAACCTGTCTTTGAATGTGTTCAGGAATGGGTCTAGTACTTCTCTGGGAAACCAGTTCCAGTGCTTTACCACACTAGTCATTTAAAAATTTGTTTAAATTAATATAAACTTACTACCCCTTGTGCTATCACTGCAGGCTAGAAAGTCTGTCTCCATCTTTCTTATAAGCCACCTTTGAAAGGCAGAAATAAGACTTCCTGAGAGCCTTCTCTTCTCTCCTCTAACATGCTCTCTGAGGCAGGGAGGAGCACACCCCAGAGGNAGTTGGAAGGAACTTTTAAAGGTCATTTAGTCAAAACCTCTTGCAGTGAGCAGGGATATCTTCAGCTTGATCACGTTGCTGAGCCCTGTCCAACCTGTCTTTGAATGTGTTCAGCAATGGGTCTAGTACTTCTCTGGGAAACCAGTTCCAGTGCTTTACCACACTAGTCATTTAAAAATTTGTTTAAATTAATATAAACTTACTACCCCTTGTTCTATCACTGCAGGCTAGAAAGTCTGTCTCCATCTTTCTTATAAGCCACCTTTGAAAGGCAGAAATAAGACTNCCAGTTTCCTCTTTCTATACTGCCTGCACAGATCTGATAAGCCTGATGTTTTGGATCTGCCCAGGAAAGAATGGAGCTCCTGTTGCAGCACAATGACATTTTAATGAGCTGGTTTAAAGTCATTTTTATTATAAACGCATGGGAGGCTAAAGCTCTCTGCTTTATCATAAATCCACACAGTTCAAGGGGAAAAAGGTGACTCTCCCACCAGTGCCTCTGTACATCATACTGAGCCTCACCCTCTGATCTGCCCGCGAAGTGAATTGCGCTGGTGCTGCCATTAGAGGAAACCTTGCTAGCAAGTCCTGCCACAGCAGGATCAAGCGCCTGTTACAGATTTCCTACCAGGTAGGTATTAATCATTCGAGCACAGCAGCCTACAGCAGACTTTTAAACGGGTGAGGGAAAACTGCTTCACTAAATCACAAATTGCACAGAAGACAAGAACAGCCCACTGGTAATTGGTTGTAACTAATTAAGTAATCTGAACAGAGAGGCTACTAATGATAGTCAGTTGCTAAGTAGCTACAACTGTTAATTGTAAAAGTTCCTGGAGACTTCTGACATGATCTCTGGCAGACTGTATGCAAAGGTATCTCGATGAATAAATTAATTGCAGCTTTGCTATGTCCAGAAAGAAAATGGGTAGGAAAAATGCAGTGCAGCTTAAAAATGAAAGGGTGATTATCAGAATTAAATTAATCCTACTAAAAGGTACAAAGTCAGACAAAAGACTCGATCAGCAGAAACGTGAAAAATGGGAGCGAGAGTTAGAGTACTTAGGAATGTTCCTTTTAGTAAAAGGTGCCTTAAGAATGATAAGTGTATCACTTTCAGTTACCGATTATGGTCCTACATAGCTCTGTCCAACAGCAAAGCAGTGGTTCAAGCCCTATAAACCTACCAACCATTCACAGGGAAAAAAAAGACATAATCTTAAAATTAATTTTTTAAACAGCCAATTTCTGTTTGAAATCAAAGAAAAACAAAATTTTAAACCAGATACAATGATATATCTCTGTCTGTTTTCTCTTCGTTGTCTTTCTCCATTCATTTGACATGCTACCCCCATTACATCTAAATCTGATTTCTGATCAATACCAAGAGATTTAGTACAATGGACTTGGATCATAGCCCAGTTGTCAGTTGGCCTAAATCTTTTTGCACCAGGCACTATAGTAAACAAACACCCTTAGGCCTAGTCACCTTTAAGAAAAGTCAAATTCTGTCTGCTTTCAATATTTCATACGCACATTATTTGATATATCACCAGTCTTCTCCATATGCATTTTTTTACCTCTCAGGTATTCTGGAAATGCATCAATTTCTGTTTGATCTTGCTGCTTTAAGAGATCATGTTTTCTGAAACATTTCATAGAGTTGACCCTATGACATTATTGAGGTCATATAGTGACATTCTTCCAACTTGGCTTATCTAGTGGCCTCAATTTCAATCTAAACATCAAAGGTAAAACTTAACTACAATTCAGGTTCAAAACATGTCACTGCAACTTTCAATATAGAAGAAATTCTAGCCTATGTTTCATGGTACATAGTCTAATCTGTAAAATGATAATAGAAAGAAATCCATGGAGTACATTGCAAATCTTGTAAGCCAGGGAAAAATGGTACAAAATGTAATTAGCCAGATGTAGTCTCTTGAAATTCCCTTGGATGTCTGAATTATCTAACATGAAGGAGTCTAAAGCCCAAAACCAAAGATGGGAACGTGTTGTTTTTGTTTCCTCCCTTTCTTGCTTTTTGGCACAGCTGAACATGGTTCACATAGTATCTGACATATTGGTTGGATATTTACACTAACATCAGGGTCCTAAAGCAGTTCATGTTCCTGAATTGCTCAGAAACCTAATAGTTCACATTTTAACTAACTCCCTAACTTCAAATAAACATTATTTTGAACTTCTGCCAAAACCTGTATAGTTTAACTATCAGACAGCCACTGAATCTCCTATTAATTTTTTTTTTCTCCTGAAGTGCATGATATTTTATTTCAGTGTTTCCATTACATGTAAATGTACGGTCAAGTACTATCTCCTCTGAGGAAGAACCACTCTGGCAAAGTTACAGATTCTATTGCTCTTCCTATATCTAAGAATAATAGCCTTCAACTCTTTAAATGTTTACATGGTTTCCATAGATCCTTGTATGTAATTTGTTGATGGCAAATGTTTCTTCTCCCAGGAAAAGAGCCTGTATTCCTCGTCATTAAGGAAGAATTTCCTCACTAAAATTGTGGTCAGGTATTGGAATAGACTGCCCAGTGAGGTGGTGGAATCACTGTTCCTGGAGGAGTTTGAGGAAAGACTGGACATGACACTAAGTGCTATGGTCTAGTTGACATGGGGGGTTTTGGTCCAAAGTTGGACTCAATGACCTTGAGGGTCTTTTCCAACCCTAATGATTCTATAAATCTGTGATTTGAAGAAGAAGTAGGGGGTTGTGACATGAGATAAGGGTTTGATATACTGCAAATTCATCTTTGTCACATACAGACTCTCTGCTGAAATCCAATGAGTTGTCCTGAAGATCAGAATTAACAGATTGTTCTTCCAAGCAAATAACATAAACTCTTTTCCATGTAGTGTAAAGACAATACAGCTCTAGTCTTAACTCTGACAGATAAAGTAACTTTTCTTTCATGAAAGCATGTTTTATATGCTTAAAATTCTTAAGTGGTGTTTTATGTCAGACATCTGAGAATATCTTCATGATACCATCTCAGTTTTTAGTTGAATATCATCTTTGTGTGGAGGTCATCCTGAGCAGAAGCTACACATTATCTTAGAATGAGATACGGTGATTTTTTTTTTTTTTTTTTAATTGCAATTGTTACAGGCTGCAATAATTTTATTTGCATATCTGACTCTGGAGGTGATTTGTCATATTGAAGCTGATCCCATTTCCTATACTGTAGTGCCCTCCTGGTTCTTGACCAAGTAAATAAGAGCATGACAATGTACAATCCAAAATTTCTGTGAGGATTCTGAGGAAATGCCACGTTGCTGTAGAAAATTGGGTTTGCTCCAAATCTATTTGCTCTGGAATAATCTTGTTTGTATCATAAAGAGTCAAAAGTAATTTGCACTGAATGTGGAATGAAATATTCTCTCTCTCTCTGAGCCTTGATGATGCCATTTGAACTCCCAGGAGCAAGGTTTGGGGTTGGTCCTTTAGAACTCCTATCCAGCACAGTGATCAGGAATTACTAGTGAGACAGGAGAGCTGGATCATTTGGCATGGACAAGGCCTTGTGCTGATGCTGGAGACTCACAGGACTTCTTGTGGCTAAGCAGAGCTGGCAGGTTACTGCACCACCTGGCAAATTCAGCCAGGCTACCTCAAAAGGCACAGCATAAACAGCAGAAAAGTGAGGGACCCACACCAGCCTAATGTCTGACTTCTAGCACCCACACCATCCTCAGCAAAGCCCCTGAGGACAGGCAGCAACACCCACTATTCTTGCACCAGCAAGTCTATTCTGCATATCATCTAAACATAGGAAATAATACAATAAATCGCCTTGTGAGCAATCCAGGAACTGGTTTCCAGCAGATTTGATTGTTCTAGCTGACTGAGTTTTAGCTGAAATAAGCAGAGAACACGCTCTGAATGAATCACACTTTGCCATGCTTCATTAGGCACCTCTCGCATGGAGAAGCCATAACTGAGGAATTCATCCCCAGCGGCTTGGGCAATTGCCCCATGCCTATATCCAGTGTATTTGTATCTTGGCCTGTAGTAGTGCCTGCCTTCAAATACTGCTTCTTTCTTTTCACAAAGTGATTCATCAGTATAGGTTTAAGGAATGGCACACATACATTGGTACTGTTCAACTATTACCACATTATCTGGCACATTTTTTTCTGGTGACAACCACCCGCTACCTGGCAAAGTTTGAGCATCATTTTGGGAAGAAGCAATTCCAAAACATAGTAAGGGGACAAAGAAAAGAGAGTTTAACCATATGAGCATGAGTTTTAGCCTTGTTAAATTATAATTAAAGATTGACATTTTTTAAATAATTACCCCTTCAAATAAAACAGAAACTGTCAAGAGGCTGAACTCACACAGACTCTGACAAGTTTATCTGGCAATATAAGCATGAAATTCCTGACATTTAAGAATAGATCCAAAGACCAGAAACACTTCTTGGCAACCCCCTACTAAGGCATGTGTTTATTCCAATAAAAATCATCCAAGTTCTCAGCATTCCAGTCAGCTATTACACACCTTCCCAGATTTACGGATCAAAATTATTAGCTTCAATACTCAAATGAATAATTGAAGAATTTTTTTTTTCTTCTACAGTTTCTTTTAATTGTAGTACATTACCAAGACCTTATTATCTTTATTTCATGAATGGGAAATGTAGAGAATGAGAAATGTCATCCCAGAATTATCCAGTAAATGAGAAAACTGAATTTAGGATATGCTTCCATTCTCTAGATGTTTGCTTTCTTTTCCTTCACCTTCTCTAGGAGCTGGTAATTTTTCACTTCCATGACAACTAATTCCCTTTTTTGTGGGTATAACTTCCTGCAACTCACTCAATTAGCATTATTAAACAGGAAATTATTTTTCCTGATTTTTAGCTCCAAGTTTTTCATGTCTCCCTAAGAACTGAGAAAGGCTTGGTCTATAAGTTTATATGCATTTTCCAGTTACATAAGCCTATGTAACAAAGTATACCTCTCTTAACAAACCTCTCTTCATGGCCTTAGTTCAGCAGTGCTACCAACCTAACAGAAAGCCTAGTTAACGTCAGAATGTGCAGATATCAGCACTAAAGATAGGGCTAGACAAAACACCAACACCCTTGATAATCCTTGGCACAGGAACGCAGACACTGGGCCTGAACCCAGATTTGCTGAAGGCCACAGAAGATTTCAGTCATATTGTCAAGGATCCAGCCCAGACTACAGTCTGCAGTCTTGACCTAAGTGATATCTCTTGTTCAGTGGTGAAAGAAGAGAATAACCGCTTATCACTCAAGAGTCTTTGCAGTGTTTTTCCCAGTACACTTTTGTGAAGAGAAGTGTTGTAAGTGTTAGACATCTGAGATACCTTGATCTACTTCTTCTGCAGCCAAGTAGAAACACTTTGGCTCATATTAGAAAGTTCATTTTTAAAACAACTGACCAGAGGCACAGCAGTTTTATCAGGCAAGGCTGTAACAGTTAGAAGGCCAGATAAATGTGAGCAAATTTTTGCAAGACTTTTGCTTCATTCTCATATTTTTTTCTTTTCAAGTCATACTTACCAGCTGTCTTGCTGACACCCAGCAGAGTGGAAGGATAGATTTTAGCAGCACGGAACAAAGAGTAAGAAAGTCAATACTGACCTTGTAAAGATTCACAGCTGCAGCCTCTGAGTGTATAATTGTACTTCCCAGCTATATCTGTCTGGTTCATAATCTTGAAAAGTCCATTTTTAGAGATTTTCTAGGTCAGTCTTAAAAGGTACTTAATTGTATGAGGTATTACCTTCCAGAACATGATGCAGAACAACTTCATCATTGATTTTTCCATCCCTGTTCCTTTCTGTTCAAACAACTGCACAGACAAAAGTAGTTTAACTGCTATTCAGGTCAGCTGGGGAGAAAACTTTAATTTTACTTTCCATACCCAATAGTACAGGGCGCCTTTTGCATCTTTATTCCTTTACCTTATATTTGAATATACTCATTTACCCATCCTGCCCTGTGATTAGCCCCACGCCCCGGCTTTTGTTTACTTCTTAGGAGATCACTGCTTATAGATTCAGGAAATGAACTAGCAGACAAGAAAATCAATAAAAGCTTTGGCAGTCATCCTCCTAAGGGCCTCAAATTATGTTTTACCTAAGTTCTTGACCATTTGCAATTAAGTTTGAAAGATGTACCCAGTTCCAGAATCTCACTGAGCACAACAAACATCTCAGTTATACATAAGCTTCAGTTTTATATAAACTTGTAAAGATGGCAAAAAAAATTATAGGAGGCATGAAGAATAGGTGACACTCCATATGTGAATACTAGAAGAAATATGGTTCTCTCCCAGGACACCACTTCCAGCAGCAAAATCAAGGGAAGTGCTATTTTTGTCACAACCACAAGCCCAGTGCTCCTGATGAGTCTGCAATCAGCACTTCTGCAAGGTGGCTAGAAATCTGTGGAATATCACAGATTCCTATGTTTTTTGTTAGTCTGGAAAGAACAGAATCTTCAAACATATTTTACACGAGGAAAAATAGACAATAAACAGCAATTTGATGTAAAATTTATGAAGGATGATCTAAGTATGAATCCAAACCAAAGGACTGCTTCTTAATAACGGATGATTTTTAAAGGATATAAAAGCAATATCCAAAAAAAAGCTTGTTGTGTCCTATCAAAAACAATCACAAAAATCTGATGAGGACTTGACAGCAAGTGCTCCTTGCCCTCTCTGTCCAGACCACATGGACTAACATATTTGGAACTTTATGAGCTTGTGAGTGTTGGAAATTGAAATTATAGAATCCACTTCCCAAAGGCTGTGTAAATACATATCATGTTCCCCTTTGAAAAGATATTGTACTGAATTTAGTTTATTTCCCTGTAAGTGAGAGTAAGCCTGTGATCCTTCTACAACTAGGTTTGAAAATGCAGAGCAGGAAGGCCGGAGCAAATGGCTCCACAGCAACACAGAGGCTGCTCCTTATATACAGAGAAGAGTTCCTCATATACAGACGAGAATACTTCTTTCCATCCCCATGGGGGTACAGTTCCAAAGGACCTGAGCAAAAAAACAGATCCTGAGGGTGGTTACTCACAAGTTTTCTCTGCAGCCAACCTTAAATTTCAGGAAGGCATCCTGGCTCCTTTAATCTACTCTGCTACTTAAGGAAAAAATGGAGCACAAAATATGTGGCCTAAATTCACTTTGGTAATCTTTCCTTGCCTACAGAAGGGAACACACAGTGTCGAGTCCTGTACTTGCCTGAGTTATCACCTGACAACAATCTCTCATGGGTAAAATATAATCAGGGGTGTGTTATTCTATTACCATCTGTTGGAACAGGGATAGGAGCGCTGTAATCTTCTGTTGACAACCCAGCTGATAAGAAACTGGCAAGAGCAGTTTCCTTATCTCTTCCACGACCCATCCTCCCTCCAGGGATAGATCTTCTGTTAATGGGCCACTGAGTCCATTGATAAACTTACATCATCCCATTGGGAAATGCTCCATCCAGGGGCGAGGGGGGCGCCAAGCCTCTCTACCTGGATAAAAACCTGAGACTTGGGACATCAAACAGCCTCCTCCACTGGACTCCCAGAGGAAGAACAGGCCCATCTGTCACCACTGCACCTTCAGCGGAGAGCTGCACCTTTTGTACAGGATCACTGCTTCAACAGAGCCACAACCGCTACTCCAGGAGGACTGCAGCCACAATTCCAACTGGACTGCTCCAACAGGACACTCCAACAGGGTGTCAGGTTGTATTCGGACTCTGTAAGTTATTTTTCTTTTTTTCCTTATTGCATGTTTCTTTTTGTTTCCTTCTTTTATTTTCCTTTTTCCTAATAAATTGTATTTCTGACTAGAAGTCTCCCACTGGTTATGCTTTTCAAACCAGAACACAATCACAGCAGAAAATCCCCTGCATCATCCAGCTTTGGCACTGCTAGCCTGAAAGGACTTTTGTCAATGAGAGTAATGAATCTGAGATTAATTGACATACAGGTATAACTAAACTGATTCTAGGGATGCATACTGCCAGGGACAGTCCCAGTAAGTCTTGTATTGAAATGAATTTAGAATGTACACTATTAGTTTGTATGCTAAAATGTTTCTGTATGTATCATTTTGCACAGTTAAATAATGATGTTCATCAATCAGACAGATTATTTTTCCTCCAAGGAAGTATTTCCTCCCAGGAGTATTTTTATGCTGACCATGGTGGACTACTGTAGATAGCATAGAACCCGTATCGGTAAAATACTCCTCAATTCTATTTTTTCAACCTAGTTGCAACTAAAATGCCTCACATATATCCATGCAACCTGAGGTAATAATTTTACTCAATGTCAGTAACTTCTTCTTAAATGTAAGCCTCTGCTCCTGCCCTTGTCATTTATGTTGTGGTGGAAAGGCTGGAAGAGACTATATTTAGAAGTTTTGTGCATAAAAACATCAGTTCCAGACATACAGTGATAGATGTGCCTTTGGTTTCTGGAACTGACATCTGTGTACCCACTGGAATTTCCAGAGACAGTAGTCTTTGTTTAATTTAGTTCCAGCATGTTCCTGCCTGCACTGGATTACCACGGTCATGTTTGGCGACTGACACTATGAGATCATGGCTTATCAATTTTGGCCTCTCTGCATTGCAGCAATCACTTGAAATTGACAAACAACCCCCAAAAGTCACCTCAGGATATGTAGTAGTAATGCATGGAGCAAAAATGCCAGAAGCCAGACTCAAAGATGCTAGAGCTTCAGGAGAAACCTAGATAAAAGAAAAATACATTTTTTAAAAAGGAAAAAATAAGGCGGGATGGGGGGGAAGAGAAAGGAGGAAATTCCTGGGAATAGTTGTCCAGTGTTGTAAAATGTCTTTTAACAGCTACAAATTTAAAAAACACACAAGCAGATAAAATGGGTTTGTGTGATAATCAATCCTTGATGCTTTCTAGATATTTTACAGAAGTCCACGCCTCCATCTGTATCAGATAAATATGCTCTTTACCTATTCTCCCCATCTCCATCCTATTGAAAGATCCTAAGCTTAAGAGAATCTCCAATCTCCTTGAGGACTTACTGGTTCTACAGGAAAAGTGGGCATGAAAACATAAAAGAAGTTGACTGAGCTCTCTGTTTTTTCTTTGTAGGTTGTTGCCCAAGCTTTTGGGCATTCTTAAGTTCTTGTATGGCCTGAGGTCCCTTCTTAGCAACCCCTCAGAGGGTGCTGGGCTTCCCCTCTGTGGCGCTTTGCAGAATATTTACTTGCCGATGGGTCACCCGAGTCTGGCCCTACCCCGGCCAGGCTTCCACCCTTGGGCATAGGCTGTGATTCAGGCTACACATCCTCCCAACCACTCCTCCATCTATCCCTGCATGTACTTCCTGGGGTTGCAACCCAGGTCTCACTGCAAAATAACTCTCTGTATGCTTCCAACCCCTGGCAGATGAAGACACCGGGGAGGGAAGGAGCCCTGGCTGCACACGGTAATTCAACCCCTCAGAGCAGAGGGTTGTTCTTTACAGAGGTTGTTCTTTTCCACTACTTGTGGAAGGGGTTAACAACTGGTCTGTGAAACAAGCGAATGAGCTGACAGAAGAAAAACTTGGTAAGATTCGTGTTTATCCTTGAAGAGAAAGAAAGCAAGGTCGTTAACATGGAAACCAAGGGAACAGGGACAAAGGACACCTGAGTGTAGAAAATAGAATGAATATCTGTTAAAAATTTTTGTGAATGCTTTCTCACAACAGTTATGTAGAATGCCTTCTACCAATGAACACAATGAGCAGTCTTAGTGTAACCAATGAGTGAAGTGCATGGTTTGGTGAAGGAATGTATAAAAAGGGAATACGCAGCCAAAATAAAAGTTGCCTTTGAAGTCTCTTAGTCATCGCTCTTTGTATGTCATGACCATCGCAACAGTGACAACTACTTGCTCAGAAAGAAATATAAGCTTCTGAGATGAAGAGATGCAATTTTTCTTCGTGAGATGCAATTCCTTTGTTTAGAGATTTAATGGTCATGTGTAGCCCATTGTTAGGGTCTGTGTCTTAGCCCTATGTAGCAGAAGGTAAAATACTTTTCCAGGCTTGTACATCTCTGTGCTATGTATGCCTGCATGAGAGGACAATCTGTTGAAGCCAGCTTCCCTTGGACAGTTTTGTGTTACAGTTCAGCACCACAAGAACACCCCAACAATCACTCATGTAACTTGCCTGTCACATAGTCCCTTTCTTCCAGCCCACGAACAATTCAAATCCAATCCCATCTGCAGGGTTGACTTCCTCAGCTCAGAAGGAAGAGACTCTGGTTTCAGGTCCATTGGACTCTCCAGTGATGTCTTCACCAGCTATTACTATGAGGAAGATGTTGCATGACTTACAGGTCCCTCAAGTGTTTTCTTCCATCTTGTCACCCTCTCCCCTCTGGAGCAATTGTAGTCCTGTAGTCCTACTGACATGCATAGGACTAAATGAATCAAGCAACAGAGAAAGAAACTACTCATTCCATTGAGTCATGTGCATGTCTGGATGTATATTTTTTCTTTTACATCTATTTTCCAGCCCTGAAAATGCTTCTTTCTCTGTGCTGATGTCACCAGCTCACAGGACAGCACATAAAAAAAGGAGACTGAATTGGAGATAGCTCCCTTCTCCTCTGTGCACCCTGGCTGAAGGATGCCATGCACAGCCTGAGGCTTACCTGCCAGCATAGCCAACGGGAAGCTGTGAATTAAGTGAATATTTGGAGATGAACAAGAAAATTACCAAACTGCTGCATTTATTCCTCATAAACAAAAATATTTTTGTGTCACTGGTCCACTGAAGGCATATTGCCTTTATGTTAAAGATCAAAAATAATTTGTGACAGTCTAAAATGTACATCTTGCTCTCAAGTCAAGCCTCAAGTCAAAATACTGCTCTGTGCTCTTTAAGCCTGGAGGTGAATGGAAATGTCTCCTCCAGCAGCACCATACTGTTGTCTGCCCTATTCCATATTTACCACCAGCAGTTTCATCTCATTCATCCTGGTGGAAACCAGCTGCTTCAGGAACCAACGAGCAATTCTTTCAGGCTTTCCTTGCAGGAGAGGTGCTCCATCCCTCTGATCATCAGCTTCCCCTCCTCTGGACTCACTCCCACAGGTCCATGTCCTTCCTGTGCTGGTTCCCCAGAGCTGGGTGCAGGGTTCCAGGTGGGGCCTCACCAGAGCAGAGCAGAGGGGCAGAATCCCCTCCCTCCCCTGCTGCCCACGCTGCTCTGGATGCAGCCCAGGACACGTTTGGCTCTCTGGGCTGGGAGTGCCCATGGCTGGGTCATGTCCAGCCTCTCACCCACAGCATCCCCAAGTCCTTCTCACAGGGCTGCTCTCCATCTGTTCATCCCCAGCCTGGGCTGGGACTGGGGGTTGTCCTGACCCAGGTGCAGCACCTTGAACTTGGCCTTGTCGACCCTCATGACATTTCCATGAGCCCCTTCTTGAGCGTGTAAGGACTTGACTCTCAAGCGCAGGGAGACCAACCTGCCTCCAGTTCAGCACCCATTATACATCAGCAGCTTTTACAATTCTCTGTCTGCCAGATATGCAGCTGTTTTGCAGAGAACACAGCAGAGCAACATGTACATTTTGCCAGCTCAGTAGCAGTGAAATCAAATTAACAACCGAGAAGGAACATTAATTTAGGTTCTTCAAAATAAAACTTTTGCTGGAAGCCACAACAATCACCAGTTCAAGTCCCTCTTTTCGCAGGTAAAATTCCTGCCTGAAGGGATTGAGCTGTGTAAACCAGATTGGTTTTTTTCCTTTTCAAATGGTATTAAAGTAATTTCTCACTTTTCCCATAAAAAATATTAAATGTTATTGCTTGTCAATCTTATTTAAATTTTTTTTCACTCTGTATTTACCTACCACATATCTCTCAATCATTCTTTTCCTTGAGGTCTCAATTATTCTCAAGTACTATGTCATTAACATTATTACTTATGTTCCAATAGCAGTACAGATAAGTCTTGCTTTCTCCATTGCAGATCAGAATGATCACATTAAATAAATAAATACTTACCAAGGGCTCCTCTCTTCTTCATCTTTCTTGCTGTTTCACTACCTTATGAATGTTTATGAGACCTGATGTGATATTAGATGTATTTTCATATTGGAAAAGAAAACAATTCAGGATGGGAAGAAGCTTGCTTATAGACTGCATTAAAGAATACAATTACCCCGATCCTAGACAAGCAGGAACTCTGCATCTTGTCCATGGCATACAAAAGATTTTAGCAACTGCTGCCTTATATTGGACATAGTCAATTAATGATGGTCTGTTTCTGCAATACATGTGCAAGCTGTTAGCAAACCAGTGGCTATGCTCATGAATGCACCTAATGTGTGAAGTGTTCTGTCATGTCAGTTCTCTTTGGGCACTTCCTAGAAGACTTCCTGATATTTTCTTCAGACACAAAGGACATACAACTTACTTCTTTTTCCTAACTGTACAGTGAGAAAAGCACAGGTTCCCAAAACAAAAAATGTACTTTCAAAAATTGTCTTTTCACACACCCTCCCCAATGTGTTTGAAGAGCAGAGAGCTGTGCTGTGTACTATTACAGCTTTCTTCCTCTACTTCCATTCCTACACTTTTTATTGGCTTCTAGCCCTTGCATTATAGGAGCCTGAAAAAGTCCAGCCTAGATCGGGGTTGTGTTTTGCAGGATGGTGTACAAATACCTAAGAGGAGACAGTCTCCACCCTCAGCATCTCAAAATTACACTGAAAATTTACAGAAAAAGGGGAAAATATTGCCATCCCTATATCAAAGAAGCTATCAGTCACAGGTAATGCAATTTTTGAGAGCACTGAAGACAGCACCTCAGGCAGAATTTCACCATCATGTTAAGTGGGCATTGCCATTTCTCAACAGCATAAACAGCTTTGCATCTGACCTTTACCTGTCTGCTTGGCTTGGTAACATTTCAGCTCTTCATGTCCTCATGATAGAACAAACAAACTGAAATACAGGATGTTCCAGCAGAACATGAGGAAGAACTTCACAGTGAGGATGACTGAGCACTGAATCAGGCTGACTAGAGATCTTGTGGAGTCTTCTTCTCTGGAGATAGTCAAAAGCTGCCTGGGCAGCTTGAGTAACATGTTATAGAACTCTGCTTGAACAGAGAGGCTGGACTAAACAGCCTCCACTGATCCTGTCCAACATTGTGCAATTCTGTGAACCTCTGATTTTCGCACCTCAGAGTAAAGTAAGTCCAATATAAAGCTAAGAGGCAAAAGCAGAGAAGTATTTAGTCTGCTTCACTTCTTTGGGGAGATCCACCAAGCAACCATACAATTGTTTTTACTGGTATGAGAGAAGAGAGAAGGAAAATGGAGCCAAGGGCAAAACTGTGTTTTCTGAGACAGCACTAGTTAATGCAGGTTTGTGACCATGGCCAAGATATCCTGTTTCTTAGCCAGGAGACAAGTTTTCTAATGTAAAGAATCATGAATTCTGACTTGCCTTCCTGGTGTGCCTGCAACATGGCAAGGCAAACCTGTTCCTCCTTCCCGCACAAACGAAGTACCTGTAGAAGCAAAATACTGCAGTCCAAGGGAGAACTGCTCCTGACAGGGGAGGACTGATTATGCAGGTTTGTATAAGCTTGTAAATGGAGTGCCTACTAACACAATGAACACACTGGGTTCCCACTGTGCAGTAGCCACAGAAATATTCTGTGTTCTGTATAATGTTCTGTTGGGACTCCAAGGTATTAACGCAGCACTGCCAATAAAAAATATATCAGTAGGCATACTTTTGAAGATTTGGTCCTTAATAATCATCTGAAAGAAATTTACAATCCAAATAAGGAAAAAAAACACACAGAAAGAAAAAAAAAAACAAAAAAAAACACACAAAACACATAAAACCAGAGAGGAATTACTTCTAACAATAGTGTTGCCTCCTATGACAGCTCCATCCAAGATCCTCTCTGTGAATCTCAGCACAACAAAAGGATACTAAAACCCAGCCATGACCTTCATTTAAAGTCATTTGGGCTCACAGGTATCAAAATAGCCCTGTTCCTTCTTCAAAAATGCAGTCCTCAGGATTGAGTAAAATGACTGCAAAAAAATTATTTCACATGCCTGCTGCAAAATTATGCTTCTGTCCTGGGTGTCATCACACTATATGTCAATGCAGTGCAAGACATCTGCTGCTGGGCTTTATGCCAAGTCCACAAGACTAAGTATGATACCAAAGTTGTGAAAGATGCAATTATGGAGCTATAACAATTTTCGTTTCTGGATCCCGAATCCCTCTGTCTCTTCAGAATCAGTGGGGACAATGGCTTTTTCAGGTAACATACTGCTCTGGAAAGATGCCCATCCTGTATTGGCTGGCAGGAATTCTGAGCTTGCTTCTTTTCATTTCCTTTCTCTTTATCCCTACCGCTTCCCCATTTAAAGAACAAAAACAATTCAAAAGAAATAAGCAGTGTGTATGCTGTGCATGGAAAATATGAAGTATCTCTGCCAAACTCTAGGATGAAATCAGTAATTTATGCAGTGAAAACTGGGTCAACAGTCCCTCACATCAGTGGACATATATTTTTCCATCATCTCAAGTGGGCTTTGCAAATGGTTAGTGAATATGAATATTGGGAGAAACAAGAACACTTAATGCCCCAAGCACTACCTAAATCATCCTGCAGACTCCTGCAGAGGAGGTGGTTCAGGGACAAGTTCCATAGGTCAAAAGAATCAGCTGAAATCCATGAGGATCCAGCACTTTGCTGAAATTGTATGCAAGAATTGCCAGTAGATGATGATGATGATGGTTATTATTATTATTATTATTATTATATATGTTTTAATTATTTTAATAGAATTATTATATAATAGTAAAAGTAATAGTAATTGTAATTGTAATTGTAATTACTTACTTATTTAGTTATTATTTATTATCCCTCCATTTGAGTAGTCTTTCCTCAGGATTTTAAATTATATAAACGAACTCACCTTTTTCTCTGATTTTATCCTTCCAATCCCTCTCCAATTGCTCACTTTAGTGCCAGTGTAATTATCTCTCCAAAATAAATAGACAAATAGTACAGAGAGGCATGCAGAGAAGCCATTTTGGAGTCTTGTCTGAACCTGTTAGTGTTCTGCAAAACACCGCTGCAATGAAAGACATTCAATAATGGTGCAATTCAGAGAAGAATTCAGAGATCAATCAAGCTGCATAAGTCTCTCCTTTCCTTCCTGTTGTGCTCATGTGCTTTCTCAGAGAGGACACTCTGACTGGTGTGTATAAGCCCTTGGGGCTTGGGTTTATGTGTTGGCTTTTCTACAAATGACTCCAATAGCAAAGCTGTAAGAAGGAGTTACTGGATTGCATGTTGAGTTCATATGGACTGCCTAGGCGACAGACAGGACTCAAACACTAAGTTTAGGGGAAACAAAGCCATCCCTAAGACCGACAAAGTGGTCATAAAAGGGACCCAACCATAATCATGTCCTCTAATTTGTAAGATTATCTCACTCCTGTCAGTTCAGAGCTCAAGAGCACACATTTATGAAAGACAGGTCCAAAAACCAATGGATTGGTAGAAGGTAGAAGGAGCAAAACAATAAGCTTACAACTCTAAAACACATTTTAGAGTGTTTAGTTCAGAGGTATGGGATGGTCATCAGTTGCTGCTTGAATAGTGGCTAATTTACAGCCAAAGCTCAAACCAGCATCTGCCATCTGGGACGTTTAACTCTGCTGGGAGCCTAAGAAACAAGAAAGGCCATGTTAGTTCCAACATGCCTCTATTATATTTTCTTTTGAATCTTGGTGCTATAGCATCTGTAACCTGTGTCTCTGGGTTTTTTCTTTTCCTGAGAAAGTTAGATAATAATACTGTGAAAGCAGTATCATCATTAGCCTTACAAAAATATCAAACATGCAAGCACTCTTGACACCATGCTATTTTTACATGTTTTTATGATGACTTGAGAAGTGCAATGCCTCTGTCTGAGAACAAAATTTTCAGTGTTACTGCTCCCCACCAATATCATGTGGTCCTCTTCTTTCACCGAAGCAATGGAAAGAACAGCCACAAGAAAAATGCATTTAATTTTGCTGTGCAAGTGAGTTTCTAAAGTGATTCGTTTATCCAGAAATTAAAAACAAACAGTTAGAAAGAGAAAATGCTCATCTTGCAACCTCAGGACAACTTAGCAAAAGTACAATTTTATAGAAGTTGTTATCCTGCCTTTGGCCTCAGGCATATTTAGACCAATATCTTGCTCAACACTGTAGATTTCAGATGAATGCTAAGAAACAAACTTCTAAAATACACTGTGAAAAATAATTTGCCACTAAGGAAAGGCCTTTTAACCCCATCCAGTTAAATTTAACTCACTTCCTACACTTTAGAAATTTCTAGAGAGAAGCTGCCAAAGATCATCAATGTAAGAACCAAAAAAAGTCTAACTTTTCTAAGAACTAATGTGCTTATGAACTAACAATCTTTCTTTTGTTAGTTATCTTTCAAAAAGAAACTATTTTTCTGTTCAATTTTAAATATGTGCTGTTCAATATCATGGAACATCCCATATGTCCAGATTCTCTTTGAGACAAGAAGGGGAAACATGTACAGCAAGAGCATTTGCAACATTTCCTGTGTTATTTCTATTAAGTCTTATTTGTATTCCCTTTCAGCTACACAGCTGTAGTCTCCAGATGGAAGACTGGAGAGCAAGGAGAACACCACCACCACCCTTTCTAACAGCTTGCAGCATCCCCAGATTAGCTGGTCTGCAAAAAACCTTTGACAAAGACGTTTTCCACAATATTTTAAGCTATGCTGCTCCAGAAGGTGCAGGTAAGGGGTAGTCTGATGGGGTCTTTTACATCTTCTTCAAAAATCCTGATGTTTCTAGAGAAACAAAATACTACAGCCTCACCACCCAGCAAATTTCAGAGTAACTCACATAAAATTATAAATATAAAATGTATTTACACTGATCTACCTATTTGAAATCAAATATTTTATAAGTCAATTAAAAAGCAGTCCAATTTTAACCCTATATCTGCAACTGGTCAGAGATAGATGAGAATAGATAGATTTCCAAAAAATTTGGAATATAAAAATTATAATAATTCAAGAGGCGAATTGGACAACATGTCTTGCAGCAATTTTTTGGGTTTTGCAATGTGGGTTCTAACCAAAGTGATGAAGCAGTGATGTGGTATGCTCTGTAATGCTCCATTTAACACTACCAGCTGTTAATAATGTGTAAAAGTCTTTCTAAACCATACACTTCCACATTTTAGTGGGATGCACTGACCTAGCCTCTTTGCGGGTCTGGTTTATTGGTTGCAGAAACTGGTTTCCACTGTTCTGCAATAAATCAAAATTACTTCCTGATCATAAGTTTGATCTTAAGAATGGATATATGAATCTGCTCTTTTCTTATTAGCTCTACCTAATCCATAAATGGATGTGTTAGGGATGTGGCAACAAATTTCAGCTCTTTCCCCAGCAGAAGTTATAGATCCCTGGTGCTTTCCTGCATTTCTCTGAGGCTTCAAACTCTGCTTTCTACTGATATGCTGGTAGTGAATTAATGCTTCTTCAATGGAAAAGAAATAAAGAAGTAAATTAGCTAAACTTTTTGAGTAATATTCTGCTTGTGTCTCCAAGAGAGAACAAATAAAGTGCTGGACAGTAGACAGAAATAAATTTAGTGGGGTTCTACAGCATTTGTAAAGCACTCGGTTTATCACAGCTGAAAGAAAAAACACTGGCAATGTCTCTAAACTGGGAAAATCAGAGAACGTAAAAAGCGCATCAGGATTGTATTTTGCTACTATATCTTTGCTACTATAATGCTCTGTGAAAACAGGAACTAAAAATTGCTTTCTTCTGTTCTTGTGGACTCACTGTGAGGAATTACTCATTAATCATGAAGGATATAGAACAGAGGCATTTTGTGAAACAGAGTCATCTGTTTTGTAAGAGCATGCTTCTGATGAAAGTCTGTTGCATTCAAATGGCGTTGCAACATTTTGTACTAGTGGAGAATTTATCCCACCCTTTTCACACTTATTTTCTTTTTTCTTCTTTTTTTCTCTTTTTTTTCTTTTTTTTTTTTTTAAATATGTGTTTCAGTATCTTCCACCTGCACAGGTGAAATTCTATCCATTCCATCAATTCCATTCCATTTACAGGTATTCCATCCTCCCTACAATTACTTTAGTACATCATTTAGTATTTCCACTGTGCTTTGTTGTGGTTTATTCTTCCATATATATTCGGTCTTGACTTGAAAATTGCCACAGAAATATAAAGAGTTGTTTACAGATTCATTGCCATCAGCCTGGAGTTTGAGTCAACTGCACCACAGTGTGAAGCAGGGACAAGTAATTCCTGTCAATATGAAGAGCAAATCTAGCAGGAAAAGCCTTCATCTCTAAGCCACAGGCAAGTTGCAAATCGTACTCAAGATCTGTGCCTTAAAGCCCAACTAGCCCACCTGAAATATCAAGTGGTCTCTGACTGATATTTGAAGAGAGAGAATTGGCAGAGTATTAGGAATGCAAAGCTTTTCTAAGAGTGGCACTAGCTATCATATAAACTCACCTTCTGCTTGAGTTGGCCTAACAATTTTGTTCTTTTCATCTAGACACAACCATGTGCATGGTTTGACTTCTTTATTGGCCCACAGGGTTGAAAGCCTGTATGTACCTTTGTACATCAGTGCTTATAGAGGTGTCCCCACAGATACTTGGCAACATAAGTAGATGCATACTCCATATATTTAACAGAGACAGTGGGAGGCTGAGGGCTATGCACGAGGGGTGTCACTAATCCAGTAGATGTGTGTGGAAAATCCAGCTGGTGAGTTAGGTGTTGGAATAAGCAATGGGATGTTGACAGCAGGCTTGGGAAGAATTATGGCTCATTCCAACTGAGCACACAAAAAAACTCCTGCACTTAAGCAGAACTGGAACTTCTGCTGTTGAGGCACAATTTTTTGACCCTTGCAACATCAAAAGTAATATACCAATTTCAAAACCAGCAACTGTTTGAACGCACTATGCTGACCTGCAGCTGCCTCCCAACTCTTTTGTCTAAATAAAGCTCAAATACGTCCTTTTCCCTACCTCTTATAAAAATATCACCTCTTTTTGTCCCACCTTGTATGAGAATTTCTCTCCATGAGCTGACCACTTTACAACCACAGAATATATGACTTTCCAGCGTTCATGACATACAGAGAAAATTACTATTTTGCCAAGCATGGAACTGAGCTCACAAGACATTTTCTCTTAGCCATGTACTTTAATATTCAGCCTCTAAACTACCTTAGGTATTTGAATGCTGGGAAATGGCATATCTGGGAATTGTTAGGGGCCAAACTCTGCAATCAGTTGCTACAATGTAAAATATATGTGCAGATGCCCTCTTGTAGACTAACACAGCCGTGATCCCATTAGGATCTTTATTGTTGCAGTATTTCATTCTCTCCAGAGCTGCTCTGCCACACCATGCACATTTCTTCCAGCTGCCTTGAATAAGCTGTATGTACAATGCCTGCTGCTTATTACTTTCCATAATCTTTTTCTTTTTGTCATGGGCAATGAAGTCAATGAACCTGCAGTGTCTTCCCTAAGTGTTTTATAAAGATACAACACAGTGCCACAATTACAGTAAGCAATGAAAAAAATTGGCGTGCATGCACATATTATATTACCAACAACAGCTTGCACAAAGATCAGTTTTCTCCATTTTGTTTCACTACCTCCTCCTTCATCTCTTCATTAAGTCAGTGAGTTTCTTATGACCCTCTCCACCCTTCTGCTATGAATAAATGGCAAACCTCTTCAAAAGCTTGGTACTGACAAATTCTGTTTTCTCAAACACTAATGTTCATGTAACCTGCTGGGCAATGTTTTGTAGAAATAATGATGAAATATTCATGGGAGCATGATGACAACAAATAAATGGAGCAAAGAGAGCCACAAAGCAAGACAAGAGGTCATTTATCACATTATTCTAAGCCAAAAAATGAAATAACAAGCAGCCTTCTGAAGCCTGCTGGGTGAAGCATGAGCCCTTAGTTAGACCTATCAATATCAGACTCATCTCTATTGCTACAGCAAATCAATCTGCTGGCCTCTGCTTGCTTCCTTGTATGAGAGCTACCACTGTAAAATCTCCTGAGTATACCAAAACAGATATGAAAAAGTCTCTGTCTAGGTAAGGCTGAATAATAATATATGGATCAAGACTGACAGTTCAAAACCAGAACCTGAATGAAAAAATATTGCCTGGAAATTACTCAGAGATAAGGATAACAGCCCTTGTATCTTAGGCAAAGTATCAAAAGAGAGGAGTGGCTAGTTTCAGAAACACATTCAAAAGTTTATTCAGCTATACTTCTTTCAGTTTGGGGCAGGTAAAAAACAAAAAAATGCCAACAGGGTATTTTTTCCTAGGAATTGCTTAAATTTCAGTTGCCAGAGAAAAGATGTGGGACTCCAGTTTTATGTATTGATTTCCACTCCCTCAAAGTAGTTTGAAAGGACTGAGCAATGAGGACAGTAACAGTTTTACAATGGCATTACAAAGGTGTAAATGAGTTTAAGCAAAGACCATGTCACCTAACATGGAAACCGCAGAGAGCAGGTTGCCCTTGTCTTCACTACTGCAAAGTCACAGTCATTTTGACCATGGATTTGATTCATCCCATTTACTGCCTAAAACTATAAAATGTTTTAGTAAAGCAAAGACCAAAAATTCCATCTTCTGCATAATCGGAGCTAAGCTGATGTGAAACCTTCAGTTGCAATTTAAAAAACAATGCTCTATTGTTTTCTCCCTGCTTCATAAATCCATAGAGCACTTCCCAGAGCACTGGTGGGAAATGAGGGCCTCAGAGGGTCCCTTATTCATCACCTGCACAAAGCAATAGCTCAGCTTTAGGTTTGCAGCCTTCGCCTTCAAGAGTGGAGACCACAGGGCACGCAGAGCAGCTCCTCCAGGGCTTGGCTGTTATCTTTGGAAAGCAAAAGTAGTTTCTTGCATGCAGCCAAGAACTGCTATATGGAGCTTGTCCCTGTCTCCTTGATCCCCTCTCCATTGGCACTGAGGTGCTGCTGGGTGCTCTGAGGCTCCAGATGAACTAACCCCCAGCCTTGGTGTCACCTACAAACCTGACAGAGTGCTCTTGTGACTTCCCCTGTTCACCACTGGAAATGGTAACCACAAAAGCCCCCAGAGAAGAAACTGAAAGACTCCATGGGGCGTGAGCCTCCTGGCAGATTTGGCCCAGTGACCACCTCCTCTCATCTTGACCAGTCAAGCAGGTGTTTACCCACTCTGAATCTAATCTGTTGCATGGATTAAAGGACCTTGTGGGATACTGTTGGAAACCTTACTGAAGTTATATTCTGTGTTCTTCCCTTGACCACAAACACTTTATCCCACATGGTAACCAGCTGCCTCAGACCTGATTCACTGTTGGTCAATGGTGCTGGTGGTCCCAATCACCTTCTCTTTCACACAGCAAGGGATGTGCTCCAACTGAACACGTCATGATTGTCTTAGGAAGCAAAGTGAGACTAGACTGCAGATCTAGTTCCCCAGATCATCTTTCCTCTCCTTTTTTGAAGACATGTCTGATATTAGCCTCTCTTCAGTTGCTGGGATTCTCTACAAAATCGCCATAGCCTTTAAAAAGTGCTTGAAGGTGACTTTACATAGCCATTGGCTAGGTCTCTCAGCAGCCTTAGGTGCACTCTTTGGAGTTCCACAGCATTGTAGGTGTTATGTGCAAGTAATCCCTGACTCAACCTTCATCCACTTGCTAGTTGTTCCCACCCTCCTTAACTTCTGTCTCTGGGGAGTCCACCAGCAAAGAGTGAGGAAAAGACAGCATTGAGCACCTCTTTTCATTAAAATGCCTCTTTTCATAAAAACTGTCTGCCTTATTTAGGCCACATTTTACTTGTTTAGTCTTTCACTGCTGATGTAGAGGCATGACTTACAGATTTTGATATTCATTTTGCCCAAGATGAAACAGAAATGACTGCTGTAAAAATAAAGAATGACAAATTCATTGGTATTATCTCTCAATTATAAGTTCTATATTATACTCAGAGTCCATCATGCACTTACATTACACAGCAATTACTATGGAAGTCCCTTCAAACTGCTCTTTGACAAAAAAAGAATCCCTTTATCTATAGAGAAATTATTCCTGCAGATTTACAATTTATCTAAAGGGAAACTGCTTTCCCATTTTCATTCTTTTTCCTTATTTTCATTCCATCCAGCAGTTTTATCATATCATACCTTTCTTTCAGTTGAGATCCCTGGAGATGCTTTACCAGGATATTACCATACTTAGACTTGATGTTCCTAGGAAAACACATCAATGTAACATTTCTGAAAGGCCAAGTTGTTTCCTGTTGTCCCTTAGGAGACAATATCACTTCGTCCTATTGTTGTTTAAATGTACCAAGAGCTTTTTGGCACTATGCCGGAACAGAGCTGTCAAGATTGTAAATTCAAGTTATAACCCAAGGACTGTACACAATTTTATCTTATCCTGAGCTGCCTAACATCAAAAGAAATATTGAGAACACAACCAGCCTTCTGTATCCCTGAAATATGCAGAAAGAATCCTCTGATTTAAAGGAGTTGAAAGTACAGCAGCTCTTTTAGGGAAAGTTATAAATGAAAATCTGCTCCTTGCAGTCGTGAGCCAAGCTAAGTCCACATGGTAAGACTTGTGTCAAAAGGAGCTGCTCTAAAAGGCAGAAATGCAGATGTATGCATAAAAAACATACTCTGATAGAGGACACTGCAGCACTCAGTTCTTTATTGCTGCCATTCCTCTTCTTCAAGTATCAGTGGGCTGAAGCCACATGATGTTTTCAACGATGTTTGTAGTCGAAACTCATGGAGATGGAAGTGGCATATACATCTAGCAAACTGAGCCCAAACCTCTTGAAAAGTTAGCAAGCCCTCTAGAGTCTCAGTTCATGGCTTGACCTATTTAACGGAAAGGAAATTTGAATCATACTTTGAGTAGCCATGCTTAGATGCCATTGCCTTGTGCAGACATTTTGGGATGTCCATCATTCCTCATTAAAATTCACTCTTTTAATTACAATTTTCACATCCCAAGGGCTTGAGCCTAAAATAGCTGAAAATCATCCCTAAAGTAATTAAAAGCATAGAGGACAACAGACCTCTGGATAACAGTTCCATTCTAGGGTGTACACAGTTTTGGAAAGGGATTTTGTTCCCCTGCTGAATAACAACTACTCAGAATCTTCTTGTAAACACAGAAATGCACTAAAATGCTATATTTTAAATTGGATTATCAGGTTTTCCAATTCGAGTATACATGTCTTTGATTGGGACAGGGGCCAAGCTTGGAAAAGTCCCAAATGGAGGACTCTGTCTGAATTTTTCATGTCAGATAGCTCTGAATAAGATAAATGAGGGATCTAAATACATTCTTTGTATTTCATATTTTCAGTCTTACTGCACTGCTCTTGAGAGGCAATATCTCCTTCTCTCTTTCTCTGCATTAACATGAAATAGTATTCATCAGAGAAACATCATTTGGTCATGAACTTACTACCTGACTACACTACTCCCTGTGTATTGTAATATGTTAAATATATGTGTGTAGGAACCAAGTAACTCTATGTGAGTTTTGCAAATGATGTAATGGCAAAGGCACAGGCATGTAATCTAAAACATTCCTTATGTGTTGCATGTTTCCAAAAGCCATATCGGGGTGTGTGTCAGTTACTATAGTGTTGGGGCCGTGTAAGGTGCCCTCAAAGGTGTGGTGGGAACAAGAGTGTTGACACCCATCTCTCACCCCTCCAGTAAGCGTGACAGGATTCTTCATAGGACATTGTAAAAATGTCCTGGCACTGGTACTCTCTGGAGGTGATATGGTTTCATCAAAAGGCCTTCTGTGGCTTCAGCCCCTGCACTAAAAGAGTGTTCACTGTTTCCCAAGAAATTGGGAGTCTGTGGCTACCCAGTACTGCATTGTACTGACCCCACAGCCTAATACAATAATAATACAGTGCATAGGGAAGAATCTGTAAGTCATGCAGGGCTGGCCCACATCTGCTTTCATCTACTATCTTGTGGTTCTGGTTCTGCATCTCACATGGTACGTCTCCACCATCCTGCTCCCAGAGAGCTGGGCCCACCCATGCCCCACACAGCAGGTTCCTGACACCAAAGTGCATCTCTACAAGGGATTTCCTTTTTAAGGATTCTGTCAAAGAACCTGCATCCAGATACTGTAGTGTTAAAACCAGTGCCTTAAAGTTTTGTTATGAGGAACACTTCATGGTTTATGACAGGCACTGTTTCCAGAGATGCTCACTATTCTCATGCTTCAATGACTCAAAG
>VYXF01003971.1:66046-83075 GCA_013397295.1 Polioptila caerulea | reverse complement strand
GGGACCTTTAAAGGCCATCTAATACAAAATCTCTGCAATTTGGAGCAGCATTTTTGAGTAGAGCCCCAGCCTACTTGGCCTTGAACACTTCCAAGGATGCAGCATTGACCATTGACCGCCTCTCCAGGCAACCTGTGACAATGTTTCAACATCCTCATCATAAAAAATTTCTTCCTTAAATCTAGTCTGGATTCATTGTCTTTTCATTTAGGAGCATTACCCCCTACCCTACCACTACAAGCCCTGCTAAAAAGTATGTCTCTATCCCTGCTATAAGCACACTCTAAGCTTACTGAAAGGCCATAATAAGCTCTCACCAGGGAGAGGAGAGATCTCTTTTCCAGGCTGAACAAGCCCAACTCTCTCAGCCTGTCCACACAGGAGAGGTGTTCCCTTCCTCTTACCTTTTTTGTCTCACTCCTTGGGACCCACTAGAATGGATCCACATCTTTCTTGTGCTGAGGGCCCCAGAGCTGGACACAGCACTTCAGGTGGGGTTTCACAAGGGCAGAGCAGAGGAGGAGAATCCCCCCCTTGACCTCCTGGTCATCCTTTTTTTGGTGCAGTCCAGGATGTGGCAGGCATTCTGGGCTGTGAGTACATCTTTCTAGGTCATTTCCAGTTCAAATTCTGACAGCTACTTCAGTCTTATTAAACTTCAAAGTAAATCAGAAATTTTGACACATGAGAAAAATTCATTACTTCTAGAATATCCATTTCAAGGAACTTATTTTTCTCAGTATGGTCTGCACTCTCTATAAGGACTGCACATAAGCACACCTGAAGAAAAAAGGTAATTAAGAGAAACAAGTCTATATTTGTTGTCTTAAATTCAGTATACTCTTGTCTACATCTTCAATCTCCCTATACTTTAGGGGTCTGAAAACTGGAAGTTGAAAAACAGTGCTTTTACTGCCCTGATTGTACTTCATGAAGACTTGATTGGCTGAAGAATCCCCATTTTCTATGTATTATACCACAGGAATCTCCCTTTCAGTTGGAGGATCTTTCACACTCATGGAGTTGTAAATACCTCTTCTGCCAACCACAGGCTGAACCACAACTCAAACCATTTAAGCCTCAAAAAATGTGAAGCTTCCCCCACAGAGTACCTGGACCTGTCCTAGCTTGACTCCCTTGTAAGAAACCATGGTGGACCAGGTCCTGGGAAGACCCTCAGGAGGACAATTCCTGTTCAGTGCCTTACTAGCAATTCCTCTGTAACACCACTTCACTTCAGCCACTGGACCGAGACAATAAATTTGGAACCATACACTTCCATTTCACAGCTCACCTTTGAAATTGTCTTCCTCTTTGGACTGACTTCAGGGCAAATAAACAACTACTTCCGTCCTAATTGGCCATTTTGACTCCTTTCCCAGTGTCAAGACTGATGGATCCAAACCATGGTCTGATCTGCAAGCTGTGCTGACTGGCCCCTGCTCACACCATAGGTATGTTTTAAGGGAAGGTGAAATCATTAACTGACCAAGATCTGTGTCATGTTTTGGCAATGTGCTCACTTAGTGTGCATCTTATAAAGCTAGTGTGCTCAGACAATAGTCCCTGTAGAGAAACATGTGCTTTCACTGTTCATGCTCTGCTGACACTGGATACTCAGCATTGCAAATTCATCTCACAGCTGCTGAGCTTACACAGAACCTGATCAGAAAGCAAACAAAATCTTGCCCTTGACTTCAGCAGATTTTCAGTTGGGCTCTTTCACTGCTCTGTTTGTGCTCCTGGACCAAACTCTTATACAGCATCTTTCAGGCCACAGTGAATGTTTTTATTGCAGCACTATATTATCTGGAGGAACAAGTTCTATAATGAAAGCATTGACAGTGACCCCTAACTAAAATACAGCTTTAGATGCTGCTAGTGCTCTACCTTAACAAGTCTCCTGTCAGCTTCACAGCAATAAAGAAGAAAAAGCCAAGTATCATGGTGCTGTCAGGGAGCATTTCACTCATGTCCTGCACATACTACTTTTATTCAACCTATCTTTGCCAAATTTTAAGCTCTATTTCACATCCTCTCTGAATACATCTGCTGTTGTCATGGCACTATAACTTCACTTACTCTTTGAGCTACACCAGCCATCAGATTTATGTCATCATCAATTTGCCTCTCTGCATACAACTCACAGACTGATTTATAGCTTTAAATAATCTCTGGTCATCAGCATCTACATCTAGGCCAATTCTATTCCAAATGCAAATCACAGATAAGCCTAGCCTCTCCCGCAGTCCTAAGTAACTGTTCTGCATCTCTGTACTGACTTCAAACAGCTCTGAGTGGCCAGGCCATGAAGAGGTCTCACCTTCCCCACTTCTGCCACAGGCTTTGCCATTGCATGCATCTAAAAAGGAGAGAATTGTGCAGATTTAGGAAAACTATCCCAGACTGGATCTCCAGGCTCAAGCCTATAATTCAGCACAATGCCTATGCTTGTCCATTATGCAGCACGAATAAAGCATTACAGAGAAAGTAGACTTTGAAAGCCCTGGATGTTTCAAGTGCCTCCTGCCAGCCAGCCCTCATTGCTGATCCATCATTTCACAGATGAAGCACTGCAGAGAGCTGTCAGTATTGCTGTCACTATGATGAATGAGGCAACTAGCTACAACTTTCTCAAACAATATATTGAGCCCATCTATTGTCAGTATTTATAACATCCCTCTCCCCAGGCACTCACATGCCGCTACCACTTTACCAGTTGCTTTGTTCATTTGAGCTTGCTGGAGGGGTTCTTGGAGTAAACAGTTTATGATTAGAAGTACAGGGAGTGGCTCGTAGATAAGAAAGGAGACATAAGCCTTTTTGACAGTCATTGAGCTACAGAGAAAGATGCTTAAAGATCACATCCTTGACCATTTTAGCCATTGCAAACTATATTTTATTTTACCCAGTAATCACACCTTCCATTGTAAAACTATGTTAACTACAGAATTATATACATGACTGGGTTTTCTAAACTCCCTCATCATTGTGGTATCTGTTTCAATGATTTCTTATGGTTTTCACAGTAGGACAGGCTTAAAGCTTTTCCACTAGGTTATCATCCACTACTCTCCTGTGTCCAGTTGTGTAATATTTAGTAAGCTGGAAGAATACACTGATCCAAATTATCAACAAGGGAGTTTCCAAGCTGAAAATAATTGGACCCTGGGGGAAATTTCACATATGTTTTCCATGGTCCTGATTTCCTCTACACACCTGGCTTTGATTATAACTGAAAAAGGAATCCTGCCTTAGGTAGGCCTTTGGTCTAACTCACCATGACCATTTTTATAGCCTTTGCAGTGAAGAAAATTATCTGTGTCTCTGCCCACTTACACACTAGTCTGTGGGGTATATGTGTACCCTTTTACAGTTTTATAGTGTTACCTAGTGACACAATGATGCACTGATAAACTCATTGACATGGTTGAAATATTGAAGTCTTTCAAGTTTATGTGAAGAGAATATTTTCTTGCAATAGAAGTCTTATACAATTATTTTCTGGATATTATGCTTGGCCCTGAAAGTTTGTTACAAGACACGTACAGGAAAACAGAGGATCAAACCCAGCCAGCATGGGTTTAAGAAAGGCAGGCTGGTCCTGCCTGATGAACCTGATCTCCTTTTATGAGCAGGTGACCCACCTGGTGGATGCAGGAAAGGCTGTGGGTGTTGTCTATTTGGAGTTCAGCCAGGCCTTTGACACTGTGTCCCACAGCACACTCCTGGAAAAGCTGGCAGCCCGTGGCTTGGACAGGAGCACTCTCTGCTGGGTTAGGAACTGGCCCAGAGAGTGGTGGTGAGCAGTGCTGCATCCAGCTGGTGGCTGATCACTAGTGGAGCCCCCCAGGGATCAGTGTTGGGGCCAGTCCTGCTGAATAATACCTTTATTAATTTTCTGGAGGAGGGGGCTGAGTACATCTCACTAACTTCACAGGTGACACTAAGTTGTATGGGACTGCTGCTCTTCTGGAGGGCAGGAAGGCTCTGCAGAGGCACCTGGACAGGCCAGATCAATGGGCCAAGGCCAAAGGTGTGAGGTTCAGTCAGGCCAAGTGTCAGGTCCTGTCCTTGGGTCACAAAAACCCAGTGCAGTGCTACAGACTGGGAGAAGAGCGGCTGAAAATCTGCCCTGGATAAAAGGACTTGGAAGTGCTGGTCAACAGTGCTTGAACACAAGCCGGGAATGTGCCCGGGTAGTCAAGAAGACCAGAGGCATCCTGGCCTGTATCAGCAATAGTGTGGCCAGCAGGACCAGGGCACTGATAGTCCTCCTGCACAACACTGGCTAGGATGCATCTCAAGCTCTGTGTCCACTCCTGAGTTCCTCAATTCAGGAAGGACCTTGAGATGCTGGAGTATGTTCAGAGATGGGCAATGGAGCTGGAGAAGGGTCCAGGGAGTAAAAGCTGAGAGAAGAAGTTGAGACAGTGGGATTTGTTCAGCCTGGAGTAAAGGAGGCTCAGGAGAGACCTTTCTTCTCTCTAAAGGAGAGCTACTCGAGAGGAGGCTGTAGCCAGGTGAAAGTTGGTCTCTTCTTCCAGATAGCCAGTGACAGGACAAAAGGACACTCCCTCCAGCCATAACAGAAAAGGTTCAGGTCATACCTGAATTTCTTCACAGAAAGGGTTGTCAAGCATTGGAAAGGCCTGCCCAAGAGTGACCCCCCCCTTGAAACGTTCAAGAAAGGACTGCATGTGGCACTAAGCGCTATGGGGTTTTTTGACATGGTGATTTTTGGTGAAAAGTTAGACTTGACTGTGTTGAAAGTTTTTCATCCTTTATGATTCTGTGATCCTAAGTTATTTTGTTCAGGTAAGCACAGTAAGCACATATTCCATTTAGAAATAATAGCTTCAGAAACAAAACTGAAATCATTTAATGACATAATTCCAGCTACAGAGTAATATTTTGTTGCATAATCCTAGGAGCTCAATAGCAGATCTCAGGTCCCTTGGCTCCCCTGTAATGATCTCCCACAGCTGCTTTCAGATACAGCCATTATCCACAAGTACAGAATGTGATGTATTTTGTCTTTGCTGTGGTTGTATGTAAGACAGAAAAAGAGGGAATTGTCAACAGAAGGCTTGATTTTCTGGTACTGAAGATAATCAAATTATAACAATAGTAGTAGCTAGCCTTCATTACTCATCAGTTTGAGGGCTTTTAAAGACAGATATGTTGAACTTCTGCTCCCCTGTATCACAATGCTGAGCACTTAGTTGGAAAATGTCTCTGTTTCTTGAGATGAAACATGAGGGTGACAGTTACCCCCTACTCAGGCATATCCCCAAGTCACTCCTTCCTGCCCTGCTTAAGACTACATTTATGTCCTGGTCCAAGCAGAATCAAACTTTGTAGCTGGAAGCAGGAAGGTATATGGGGCCATCCTTCCTGGNTTTTTGATCTTCAGAAGGATATATGAAAAAGACTTAATAGCAAATACAACCCAGAAACCCAAAACACTGATCTACCTGTATATGAGATCTGCTGTGTTCAGGCTGGGACCATTGTCATTGTGTTTCAACTTGCTCTAATCTACCTATCCCTGAACCTTGGGAAAGCAGGTGGAAAACACACTGGCTATTCTCCTACCTCTGCAACTGCTGCTGATAGCCAAGGGTCGCTATATCTTACACAGGTCTTGCAAGAATTTCCAGAGCTTCTCCAAAGGCATCCCTAGAACAATAAATTAGGCCCTTTCAAAACACTGAGAAAAAAATTTATATAGCAGGCAAAGAAGCACTAACGATGAATACCTGCCATGAAACTGAAATGAGGCCACAGGAATGAATGCCCCAGAAAGTGCTCTAAGAAAATAACAAAAGCCAATTAGTGCTGCACATGTCTTTTCACAGGGTTTTGCAAACCTGAAGTACCTACAGTGCCTTACTGTGACAGCTGAGCATCAATAGTGTCTTTGTCCTCAATAACCTCCTTTGAGACAAAAAAAAGAAAACTTCTCCAGTTTTAAGACTCCAGACAGATTAAGGCCAAGAATGATCTCTCTAAATGATGCCTTTGATGACTCCCTTAGGATCACACCATGTTCAGGGTCCTAACACCATGCACAGATTTCACCATTTTGAAAAATCAACTTTTCCTACTCAAGACAAAATCTTCCTTCCTTAGAAGCAAGCTGCTCCTCCACTGACTGGATAGTTGGTGTGTCTGGTCTGGAGCCAAATGTATGCACACCAAATGCCTCCAGCTAAACAGGATGAAACCCCATACCAGATGCTGCCCCAAAAGCACATATCTATTGGGACAGCAGAGTAGAGAGCAGTGATATGGCATGATCCTACCTGTTTATTCATTGTCATTTCTCCTCAGCAAACACTCTGCCAATTCTCCAGAATAAAACCTGCAGGAAAGGCATGTAAGGTCTTTCCCCACAGGTGGAAGATTAACATATTTCTAAGAAATGTTTAGCTAATTTTCCAGGCACTGATATATTAAATGCCCCTGTACATTTTTTAATGTTCTGAGTCTGACAGTTACCATGTATACTTCATCCACCTGTTTGCAATCATAAGCACTATTTTCTGCTTTGGCACACAGCTTCGGTTTTCCTCTTCAAGTCTATGGTGTCATCATCTTCACAGCAGTTTGAAAAGTATCAGCACCACTACCACTCCTAAATAAGCCCAAGCTTGTTTTGGTGCTGTCTGTTTTACATATGCCAAGGAAAGAATGTTCAGCCCCTCCCTGAGTCCACTCACTTCTGTCCTGCTTGCAGTGTGAACGTTGGCATTCAGTCCCTGCCCCAGTGCTCCTTCAGAGCAGGAACAGGAGCCAACTGTACCCTCTTAGGCCTCAGCCCTTGACACTTTTTCTGTATACCTGTTAGGAATTCTGTGCTTTCCAAAGGAATGGTTTTAGCGTATTTTTCCTTTTCACACTTCAGATTATGGCTTCCTTTTTCTTTCCTTATTTTATTTACCTTACACTTGCAGTTTCCAAGCTTGTATTGATAGGTGTGACATATGAGACACCTCTTCAAGAGTTAATATGCAACCCACTGTTATCTTGTGTAGCAAGGCTTAAGTTAATACCCCAACAGGTAACCTCTTCTGCATTTTCTTACAGAACTTCAGAAAAAATGTTGCTGTGCTGGTCCATTAGGAGCTCTCCGTAAAAGTGTTTTCTCTGAGCACAGTGGTTATTGTGGCTATACAAGAGGCTAAACAGTGGTTATACAAGACAGAAACGTAATTACAACCTATATATAAGACACAATGATGTGTTTTCTTTTTTCATTTCTCACCAAATGGCTATCAACAAAAAAGTTTCTTGGCTTAAAGCAAAGAGAGCTGACATTCCCTTCAGTGCTCTGTACTTGCAATTTCACTGAAATTTGATGTGCTTCTTTTAATCACACTTTTCCTCACTATACATAACCAAAACTGTAGTAGAGGGAAAAACCACAAGTTTGTCAAACAATCCGGCTACAGGCACAAACCCTTTTAGCATGAAGAAGGGTTTCCCCACCAATGTACTAACTCCATCAGTCAGTAGCTACTTGCCACTGGGTTACACAAACAGCATGTTTCCACAGGGCAGTGTGCAGTAAGGTGGGTCATAGCCAGATCTGCCTCTGTTCACTGTGTGTCTTCTCCTATATCCTGTGTACTTGCACTTGCTCTGTGATCCCTTTGTGTCACCAGCACAGTATTCATCTCCCAGTCTCTGCATAATATGACTGGGATATCTTGTATATCCCACTTTACCACCCATCCCAACCTTACAACTTCACTTACTTATGAAGCAGAAAGGAAGAACAAATAAATGTTGCAGTTGGTATCTATACTGCATTTCCTATTTTTCTTTTGATGGTCAGTCTCTCAATGGGCTTGTGAAAGAGTACTGTAAGCTTAATAAGTGAACAGGAATTAACAAATATTGTTGCAAGAGTAGATTATGCTTCACATTTCAAGAAAAAATCCACGTAACATCTATCATCTTATCACAAGGGCTCTGCAATTTAAGACTGTTTATTGTGTCTTACAGAGGAACGAATGTCATATGGAATATTACAGAATCATCTGGACAGAAGGCCCTCATGTCAGCCCTGTCCCCATCTAAATGACTCTTGTCTTGTTGCTACTGCTATTATTCTGGCACAGTACTAGCTATCCATCACTACAGAGGAAATCAGTGAGGGCTGAAGATGTGCAGTTACTGATGCTAATTTCAACATGAGCCATTATAGGTGCTATGACTTAATTCAGTCAAGAATTTGTTTTGCTCTAGTGCAAGGTAATGCACACTAACTGCTGTTTAGGTTCAAGATTCAAATTCCAGTTAAAAGAGTTATAGAGAGATCTGATCCCAGAAAGTAGAAATCACATTTTCTCTGCTTGTTGGGACAAAGACAAAACCTACCAGAAGATGTAGGTAGATTAAATATCCACCTTTTCTTTACAAATGTCTTGCATTTCTGTACAAAGCCCTCACTCACCGGGCCAAGAAAAAGGACGGAAGTATAGGAACCTCCTGCTTGATGTTTTAGATTTCTTTGTTCCTCCTTAAACATAATTAAGCCTTCTTGAAAGATTTTTAATCAAGGGTCAGCTGTTATTTTATTATCAGTAGTTATTTTCTTGAAATGGGAGATCAGCCAACAGCCAGCAAGAGTCTAAGTAGTTAGCCCAACAAATATGGTATTTTATTTTCTCTTTAAGCTCTAGGGAAACAGGCCTGGACACTGTCAGAGCAGTGGTTAGAGGAAAAGGATAGCTGGGATTCACACAACCAGATGCCATTCTGCTTTTTAAAAAAAAAAAGTAAATTAAAATGCATAGCTTCCAGGCTCTTTAGAAAGAACAAAACAGAGCAAAAAAAAACCAAAGACAAGCAAATAAACAAACAAAAGTACAAAACTTCCTGTTGGTGCCTGCTTCAGAAACAACATAAATATGATCAGCTGCACACTGAAAGCAGTCTACTACCAAAGTACCTACACACACATCAGCAGCGGTCTGTGGAAGTGCATGTGCAGGTGAGTAGAACATGTCTGTATGCCTATATTTGTATAGATTAGTTACCCATTGCACAACCTGCTGTACTGAAGCAGAATGAGAATAAAGAGAAACTGAGATGAGATGAAATGAGATGAGATGAGATGAGATGAGATGAGATGAGATGAGATGAGATGAGATGAGATGAGATGAGATATGAGATGAGGTGAACTACCTCATCAGCTGCCTCTCTCATAAGGGAGACAGAGAAATTGTTCAGAATGGTTCTCATGCCAAGGGTGAAGACAATGGAGGCCTCACACTCCCTACAAGTGTCCAAGTCAGTGCCACATAGAGGAGTACTATAGACTCAATGCCTTCCCTGAGGCAGGAACTGCAAGGAGCTGGGCTGCCAAGGACTATCAGAGTAGCTTAAGGCTGATGTGAGTGGCAAAGGTCAGCCAGACCACAGTGAGTTGGAGATGGAGGGGTAGAAGTGACAGGGCAGATCTTCAATTCTTGAAGAAGCATCCTGGCACACCAGTCCCAGACTGGTGTTAATGGCTCAGCTCCAATGTCCATGAAAGTATGTAAATAATTTCTGAATAAGGAATTCCCAGAAGTAGGTAACTGTGAAGGCAGCCAAGTGCTGAACTGAAGTGCATACTTTGTTCACAGGCACAGTGGCTATTTAAGTCTTTCTTCCCTTCTGCCCTGCAGCATCATTACAAATTAGATTCCTTACCCTGAAACTGCAACAATAAAAGCCTTTACTTTGCAATGTTATCCCAAAGAAGATGCAGAGAAATGGGTCGTGACACCTTCAGCTGCAGAGCTAATCCATCATAATGCACTGTAGCTCCTACAAATTGCTGCCCCTGGCAGATAATGGCAGGCATTTCCAATTGTTCCCAGATGGCTAATATGTAGCAATGGTTTGTAACCTGCCTACGCTGGACCACCACAGCTGCTCTGCTGAGTATTTTGCAATATTGATGGATGCCCCTTTTGACCCAGAACACTGAACATGTTTAATAGAGGAATATTGCCACCAAAATCATTCCCTTCCCCTCTTTTTCTCCATATCCCCAATTTAAAGATCAGAAGTAAAATCAAGTTCTATGAAACCTCACTGTTCTCCTCATTTTAGGAAGAGATATTTGTGCTTTCATCTGACAGCTCAGTTGAAATATTCTGTTCTATGTCATTAGAAAGGATGGTTCTGCCTATTAACAGGAAGTACACAAGTGAAATGATTCACACACCCTTCCCAGAAAGTATAAAAGTTCTCTTGCAGATGGAGTACACATCTCCTTATTTCTCAAAATTTAATTTAATTTAATTTCTCAAAATCTAAGATCTATCAATTCTATGAAAAATGATGACATAGTGTTTATTTTTTTAGGAGATGCTTCTCAATTTAATCTTTAAGAAAGCCGCAACGGCACAGAAAATAGCCAACCATTATTGACATTTGATGTTGTGTTTGTTATAGTAGCGTCTTTCTCTCATGGGTGAACACAATTTCATTTTCAAGTTCTCCCAGATAAACCTTCAAAATTATTTATAACAAAACAAACGCTCCAAATACAAAAGTATGTCTGTGTGCGCATATATGTATTGGTGTATATACTTACATTTACATATGAGCTATGGACACTTAAGAGCCCAATCCATGGACTTTTGAAATCTGCATCAATCTTCCGTCGGGCTCCAGTAGATGAAGTTGAACCTCTGCTTTGTTATTCATTCTCCCCTCTTTAGAAGCCATACTGCCTATTAATACTGAATTTCTCTCATCTTCCAACGTTACTTTTCAGCTTCCCTTCCACATTACTTGCCCTTGGTTAACAGTATTCTCACTGATCTTTTGCTCACTAAATGATTTTAAGGCTGAAGGGACTTTTAAATTGTCTGTTCTGATATTCCACATTACCCAGAAAAACCTCACCCAGGTATTTTTACAAGGGACATTGTGACTCACATTTGACTAAAATTTTATCCAATAAGCACTCTTTTATAACCCAAGAATGTCACAGGTCAAAGAATTCACCACAGCCTTTCTGTGATAGTGTCCCTCTGGTGTCAACATTTTAGAACTGAAAGCAAAGACATACTTCCATCCTGCTCCTTCCTACCTTCGCTTTCTGTTGGCACTTTATGTTTTTACTCCAACATTTTTTAATATTTGTGGCATGTACTTAATCTTTTTTGTTATATGCAATTATACGTATTTCAGGAAACCTATGTATAGCAGGGAAATACAAGACTTTCTGCCAATACTGAAAATTCAAGAAAGAAACTTCATTATGAGGAAGAGAATCCATTCTATGGTACTCTGCACTCAGATCATTCTCATACTCTCTTCCAGGGAACAAGATATCATGGCATCAAGTCATTTTATAAACAGCATAAGAGGAGCAAGTTAATGTTTGAGCCAGGTAGGCAGTCACCCAACTTCATGAATGGTTGAGCAAAAATAGCTGGACAACTGTGCATTGATTTCCAGTAATTAAGACAACTGAATTTCCAGTTGTTGTAATTCAACATAGCACTGTAATGTCACCAAAAAAAAAAAAAAAATCACCTGCTAACTCTTAATGGAACAATTTTGAAGTTTGACCTCCCATTCCTCCTAAGGTACGTTTTTGTTTCAAGGTGTTCATAAAATACTTTTACAAAGACGCATTAAATACTACATATAAACATAAACATGCACATACACTACACATAAACAGAAAACATAATCTGAAAAATATGAGGATAAAAGAACGTAGCAGCTCTACAGAAAGAGCGGCCAGGTTTACAGTGAATATATTGAGCATGATTCCATTCATTTCTATAGGTAAAAAAGAATCATACAAGCATTCAGAAACATGGCTACAACCAAGATAATCTTTGAATGCACCCTTGTCCTCCGGGAACTTGTGTACAGTGTTGCAATACAATATTTCAACAGAACCACTTCAAATAACACAGAGGATTAGTGAGATGAATCAAAATGAGGAAGAAGAGAATGAACTGAGGGTAATTTCACTGAGGGACTTAGTCTCCAGCAAGGCAAAGTGCTATCGCAGAATAAAAAGTAATAGTGTACTCTACAGTTCCACAAAAGAGGACAAAAAGTAACAACCTTAACATACAGAAAGGAAAATCTAGACAAGATATTAGTGTAAATCCCGCTGAGGATAAAGATGGAAAAGAATTGGCACAGATTACCTGAAGATGACACACATCTCCATCACTGGAGGTTTCAATAGGCCAGACAAATACCTGCCAGTATGGTGTGGGTGCACTTAATCCTGCCTCAGGCAGAGGCATGGACTGATGACCCCTTGCTCTATACATAACTGGAATCAAAAATCACCCACGAAGGAAGAAACACTGGAGTCAACCACACTTACTCTCCCTGGTGAGTTCCAGATAATTTTTGCTTGAATACATCTGCATGCTTGCATAGCAGAACTCTTTTGTACAGAAAACTTAGAAAGGATTTCACATGGTGGCAAAATACAGCTATAAATGCAAATACAAGTAATATGTGGGAAAAGATTACAATATAGCCCCAAGCTATCATCTGTAGTCCTATCTTCTTAGTTTATTGACAAAAGTTGAGCTACTCTAAATTGTCATTGAAATGTCTTGTGACCTTAACAGCAAAATAAGCTATATTCTTTCAATTTGGAATATTATTTTCAATCATTAAGATTCAAGAGTTGAAATTTTAATGTGGGTTTTTTTGATTATTCATCGGGCAAAGAACCATAGTTTGCCACTGTGTCACTATTTCTAAGGAAAATTTAAAATCAGTGGGAGGATACAAGGACTGATGAAGAAGGAGATGAACTAAACACAGAACAATGCAAAATAGACTCCATCACTTAGGAAATGCAGAAAGAGTGAGAACTAACTCATTTTAACTGTCAAAATGTGTTTCCCTCCAGATTCAGACTAAAAACTGGTTTAGCTCTACTGCAAAGTGCAGTGTTGACACACAACATATGAAACTCTGTCCTGCTGATTTTATGTGGATTCACTTAAGAAATGCAATTAGCCTATTGGTGGTAACCACAAGTCATTCTACAGTGCCATCTCCCACATAGCTATACTTAAATATGTTTCATTGATTTTGCCCTTTGTCAGGAAGAAGAACCAGTGATGGCTATGTCAGAGAACAGAGAAAGTCGTACAAAAATAGCTGCCAGCATTAGGCAACACATGAGCAGGACTAAGACAAAGCCACAGGGCTGATTTTATCAGTCTGCATAGAATCCCTTGTTTAGCAGTAGCAGTGAGAATACTGCTAGTACTGAAGGTTGACTGAGAAACCATCAATTGGCAGCTTATGGTAGCGCTGCAGTTTCTGTTCAAACCTAACCGCAGATGCTAGCTAGCATCCGTGCTAACAGTTCTGCAGACTTGATTCTGTATTCTAAGTACCAGTGCTAGGGAGACCACACCTACACATGTTGTCCACACATTGTCCTGACAACAGTTAAGGTACGATTCTCTTGCACTCTCAGTCCTAAATTATATACCCAGTCTTGGGTCCAAATAAATTTGTAGTAGTTCAATGACTTTGTGTTGTGCCTTCACTTGTTACATGACGCTCCTTTGCATGATTTTATGTGTGATAACAGGAACATGTACAATATGTTGGGATACAAATGCTTTATTTAATATTGAGCATATAGGCTAAAAACAATACAGTTAACTGAAACATACCATCATCACTGAGCAGATGTAAGAAAGAAGCCCCTTATCCAAAGACAAACATTAGCTACAAGGGCACCGGCTGTTAAATTATCTCAGCATGTACAAGAACTGAAATATGGAAAACAAGAACTGAATAATGGAACTGTAACTATAGAATTACTCTCAATAAATGATGGTTAAAGAAACTGAGGTATTTACAACATCTAAGTTTGAAGTGCCAGAGTGTTCACTTAAGTAAATTCTTGTGGGAAGGAAAACACTCTTCCTTTCTGGTTTCTGGCAATGGCTTAAAGCAGAAAGCTGCAAATGAAGAGATCCATTTTTTAATAGGGCATTTATTGTTCCCCAGAAAGGCTCATGCACTTAACATAAAATCAAATTAAACCCAAGTACATTACCAAAATAACTCAATTATTATAATTTATTTCACATGTCAGAAAATGAGTGTGATCTCAGGTGCTTCTAGTCTGTGGTAAACAGTTCAATTATACTTACACATTTTAATATAAATCACCATTGTAAGAATACTCTAAAAGCAAAGATAGATGGCATTTGTATAAGCTCAGATATTTTGTTGTTTTGTTAAAGTCTCTAAATATCTCAATTTTCACACCTCATTGTTTATTGTCTCTAGAGAAGAATTCATCTTTTCATCTTCACATTAGAATATGCTCTAAACTATTTGCTTGGACTTACCGTATGTGAAACAATAGTTCCCTCTTCTGGACTGAGGCAATCCTACATTTAGGGCAGAGAAATCTCTGCAGAACAGAATTCACATTAATGTTTACTGAAGGTTTGAGTTTTCTCCCCTAATTGAACAACCTTATAATAACATGAAAAGCCCTAAAGTCCACACACAAAGAAGTCAAGTGCATAGTGTAGAAATCAATGAAGAATTGGATTGTGGGTCTTTGCATTTGATTTCAGCTAAGGCACTGATAGCAGCAACAGATGTAAGCAAGGATCTGTCACCATTTTGATAGTGGAACATAAATTCTCTGGAATGCATTGATTCCCAAACTCTCAGGGTTTTTTAAAAAGTGGTACAAATCACTGATCTGTAAGGAAGAATTTATTTTAAACAAGTGTTTAATTCAAGGTCTTGTGCTTTTGGACCGAAGCATCGATTATATAACCAAAGATCAGCTACATACTAAATCAAAAAAAGCAACAACCTATTAAAAGAGACAATGGATGGAGGAAGTAAGGCAAAAAAAACTCAAGGCCCCAGATTCATAGAACAAAATGTGCCCTCAAAGACACCAACCGTCATCCCCACCTTGAACAAAGCATTAGGAAGCAAATTTGTGAAGGGGCACAAGCACCTAAAACTAACTTTTGTTCTCTCACAAGGGTTTTTGTGTGAAAAGCAGCCCAGTACAGCAAAGTACCAGTATGGAAGAGCTGAAGCACTCTGGGTTACCGGCAGAGAGACAAAAGGCAGGTACAGAGTCAAACTTGTGGACAAAGGGTACCAAATTCTCCTCTGAAGCAATGCTTTCAAGGAAGTTTATACTACAAGCCTTGCTTCACAGACCTCCGTGACTCTTGCCTTGTCAGGCAAGGAAAGTCTGGGAAAAACCTGATGATCACTGCAGGACAGGGTATTTGAATCATGGCAACTGTTACTCTTGACCAAAATATCCCTGAACAGAAGTTGCTCAAAGGACCCTCTCTTTGAAACAAGAGCCCCCCTGAAAGCGGTGAGAGTCTGCTGAGGTTCTCAAGGAGGATGGGAGAGTGAAAGCTGTAACTCCCAAGTCCAGCTCTAGAGGTGTAATAGAGCAGATCAGTCTGTCTTAACCATCAGGAAATTTCATTCAGCACTCTGTGAACTTTGAGTGGTCCCATTAGATTAAAAAACTTGCCCAGAGCCTGGGTATGTTCCAGCAAGACAGGCAGAAAAGACCAACATGCTAATTTCCACTTCTTCAGGGCTCAATTGGTTTAATAATTGAGTGCAAAAAACCACAGCAAACTTTACCAGGGAACTGGGTAGTGGCCTTTCTTCTCTGATGTTTAAAAGATACTGTTCCAAAAGCCACATACTATGAAAATTAGTAACCCAAGCCTTGCTATTATGATTAGTGATAAAAACTCCTCTCCACACATACAAAGGAGCCTGTGGATAAAATGGTTCTGCAAGATGAATACCTTCTATAGCAACATGGTCATCTTTAGGTAGCTGAAAGGGCTTAATATTTGGCATACTGACCTGCTCCTTTCTGGTATTGAATTCAAATGAATAGCCAAACAAGTCTGCTACATTTGCCTTCCAACAGGGAGAGAAGCACATGTTTTGAGCCAGGGGTTTATTTGTATGTTCCTTTCATTGAAGGATCTCAGACACCTGTTCCATCACTGCAAGATGAACCATGCTTTCATGAACCATGAACACAGGGAAGGGAGGGATTTGCTCCCTTCCAGTGATCATTTGAACTAAAACTAAGGTTTCTTTTTTCTGCAGGATTGGCACTTCCACTGACTGCATCTGATTTTCAGTGTGTCTTTGTGGTGGGTCTATTTCTTTGCTGTGAGATAGGATTAGGAGAAAAGCAAAGCAGGCCTTAATTTGAAAGGGTATAAAGAAAACTTTATTAACAGAATTTAAAAAAATAATAATAATAAAATCAGAATAAATCTTCAGGACACTTCTCCTCCGCCACCCTTTTTTCTTTCCTACTGACAACGTAAAGGCAAAACTTGAGAATTTCAGTAAGTTTACCACCTCTAAAACAGTCTTTCTTTAATTTATTTAAGGAGAAGAGTTTCTTTTGCCATGCCATGGAAACTTCTCCACAAGCAAACAGTTTTCTCGTGTCTTTAATGTCACAACGAATCAACTGCCCAGAAAAAGAAAATTTGTTCACGGTGTGAAAGTCCTTCCCATGTCTTGCAGCTTTCACACAGCTGCACTTACGGGCCGTATCAACTTATTGGGGTGCTCTTTTAAGAATGATCTGTTCTAGCATAAAACAAAGGCTCTCTTTATCTCTGGGAACAGAGGTTTTCCACTACTATCTCTAGGGAAAGAGATAGCAGTGGATAGAGAGAGATTTCTCATCTCTTGCATTTCTCTCTGTTCAAGTTTCTCATTGGATCACAGCAACATCTATTTGCTTTGAATACTGGTGTCANGCCTCTCCCTCTTAAGCTGCTCCCAGGGCCGATACAGCCTCCGACCGGCACGTCCTGGCAGGCTCTGCCAAGAGGGGGCCCAGCCCCTGCTGGCAAGGGGTCCCAGCCGCACCCTGGTACAGGGCTCGGTGGGCTCCCCGGTGAGGGGCTCGGCCGGCCCCTCACCACCCCTCCGGCAGCAGAAAATCTCAGCTGGGCCAGGGGGACCA
>VYXF01003971.1:31283-64041 GCA_013397295.1 Polioptila caerulea | reverse complement strand
ACTCTTTCCTGACCAGATGAAACTTCCAAATCATGAATCTTGCCCAGTGTGAGAGAGAGAGAAGAGACTGAATGAGATACAGAGAGACATAACCTGAGACCTAATGTCAAGAGAGAAAAAGAATCTTAAATTGGAGGGAGGAAGATTGAAGGAGTGGCCTAGTTTCAGGTTGGACTTCTCTTGTGAGGACATAGAGAATGGACTTAATATCCTGTAATACATGAAATGCTTTTAGGGGGATGCAGAGTTCTAGTCATAGCTGTGAGTTGATGTAATTGGGATCTAATGGGGAAATCTGAACAGAGGAAGATCAAGAGAGTGGGCTCTCTGCCCACTGAGAGAAGATGACCGCTCTTTCTAGAGATGAAGATGAAATAAATGAAGATAACTTCTGTTTTATGCTAGAAAAGCATCCTTAAACTGTACCCTAATAAACTGATATAGCCCATGAGCAGCTGTAGAAGGCTGTCTCATGGGAGGAGCTTTGCAATGGCAGATTCTTCCCCCAGGGTGGGCCATTCATGAAGTGTGAGAGCAAGAGAAATGGTATCTTGTGGAAAGTATCCGTATTACTCTTTCTCTGAGTGAATTGAGAAATTACTCTTTTAAGGGTGATAACTGACTGAGAATCAGGTTTTGTCTTTTTATATTAGAGTAAGAAAGTGAATAGCTGGTGAAGAAGGGGAAGTGTTTTGAAAGTTTCATTCTGATTCTTGTTCTCCATTCTAATTCTTGGGGTTTTTTTTCCTTTTAGTGTTAGTTAATAAAGTATTATTATTTTCAAGTTTAAACCTGCTTTGCTCTTAATTGAAAAAATTCAAACTGGTAAACCAAAACCACTACACTCACAAATCACAATAGATGCACAAAACATACTTTTTGTAAAAGGCTCAAGTAAACTCACATGAAAAAAATTTTGTAGGAACTTCTTTGTGAAAACTGGAGAATCCATAGTCCCAGACCCTGGCAAAAATGTACCTAAACATTCTGCATCACAATCAGATACACTGTAACTAACCTAGCAATTAAGATTTCCAGATTGCATTAAATCAAAGAAGCTGATGTGTTCTTTAAGGGTTATTAGTAGGAATTAAGGTTTGATTCAAAACACATTACCTTCACTTTTAGGTGATTCTACCCTACAGGCTACCTCTAAGGTTTACTCCTTTTTTATTCCTTGCTCAAATTTGTTTGCATCAAGTCCTGCAGAGATATGGAATAGGTGCAAAAATTTAACTTTGGCAAGTAAAACACATAGACCTGAAGCTGAGGTGAGGTACTGATGGTATTTTCCCCTAGACCTTGCAAGATCTGATCAAATATAACAACATGAGTAAAGATGGTGAAAATATAAAGCATCAAATCCAACACAAAGCAGAGGAGCTTTGTCATCAGAAGCCCAGTCACTTATTCTAATACAGCGGAAAGAATATGAGGCAACATTCAAAGCAGATTAAGGCCCAAGCTCTCTACTGTTAAAGGAAATAAAATTACGCTGCCCCTATCTACTTCTAATGCCACTTACATATGCTATCCATATCTTATGGCTAAGCGCTGAGAAAGATGAAAAACACAGATAACTCTTCCTGCTGTTAAGTCCCTTCCTCTGAGAATCCTCAGTGGTGTTTATGGTTGCATCAGAGTTATTGGATGTGCAAATTTCTACTGCAGATAAAACATGCAAAAACAAGAAGAGAGAAAATCAGAAGATGAAAGTCTTCATTTCTGTATGCATTCATTTTAAGAACTTACTTAAACAGATTATTGTGCATAATTTTTTCACAAATAAGGATTTGTAGAGAACAGTAGAGAACAATTTTTGCCATGTTGTGACACAGAAAATTAAACTCAGAGGCTTTTTTCCTCTAATTCTGCACAAAGATCTTATTGAGGAGAGATTACTTTGCTGACACAAGCAGCAATTGCCAGTAGCTCAGAGGTGTAGAATTTTAAGCACGGTAGCTCTAACCATGTAGTCTCAGTCACAGCCTTGTCAGGACCAACAGAAAGGGGTTTCCCAGATGCATTTGAGCCATTTAAAAATACTGGAAGGAAGTGACAAGTGTTAGATAGAGGACACTGCTGTCCACTACCGGGGTCAGAAGCTCCAGACCTACTGATCAGATTTATCATTTAGGGAGGTTTGCTGCTTTTGTGGGGTTTTCATGGAGAACGTTGTGCAGAGGCTACCAAGGCTTATCTAGCTTTCTACTGTACAGTGATGCCTTTTCACCCAAAGACACCATCAGAGGTGACCTGAGAATTATCAAGCGTAACTATCAGGCTTGAGGGGTGCTGCTGAAGAGCATGGACACCCAAGTGATTTTCTCCATTGTGCCCAAAGAGGACCTATCAGAAATTGCAGATGAACCACTGGTTGCACAGCTGCTGCTGATAGCAGACTTCTGATTCCCACAAGCATGGCAGCCATGGTGAGAATCCAAAGAACACAACCAGGTTCTAAGGAGAGAGAAAGCTGGCAGAGATAAAATGATATTATTGAGGTAGATAAGTAGATACCTGCTGTATACTAGATTAGGGAAGATCAAAATAGGGAGGACTAGATTAAGGTATACTTCAACACCCTCTACGTACACACGTTTTTGCAGCCAGATGGGTTTGACCGAAGTAAGCTGAGGCAGGAGAAGGCCAGTGGCATTGCAAGACCACTCAATGTGTTCTTTGAAAGGCAGAGGTGAGTGGGAAAAGTTGCAAATGGCTGACTCTCAGCCCTGCCTTCTAACTACACAAGTAAGAAGATGTATGAACTACAGCCTCATGCAATCCTTTGGAAGATGTTGGAGAAAATCCTCCTGGGAGAGCATTTCCAAAGGCAGGAATAATCAGAAGGTGCTCAGAAGTAGTCAGCCTGAATTTCTGAACAGAAAACCAAAAGCTATTTACAAAACAAATACAAAGCTGTTGAATCTCTCCCTTAGTGACCTGCAGGATAGGATAGTGCAGACTCAAGCAAGTTTAGAGAGCATATAAAAGTGGAAGGAGTGAAACGTGCAGCAGACAATTGTGCTGCACTTTGGTGGAACCTCAACAGGAGAAATGCAGAGCTGGGCAGGGAGGAATGCAATAAAGCACAGCAAGGGCAACTGCACTGTCCTCCAGTTGAGGAGGAGTAGCTCCACACACTGGCACATGCTGGGCACTTGTGAAGCTGACAAGCAGCTTTGCAGAGAAGTTCTGTAAGGTCCTGGTGGACAGTAAGCTGAGTTTGAGCTAGCAACACTGGCTTCCTGCAAAGTGACTAACACTATCCTCCTCCATATTTAAAAGTGCATTCAGAGCGGCTCAGGGAAATTTGTCCTTCCTCTACCCTCAGTGCTGGTGAGGCCATGTGAGGAGTGTCAAGTCCACTCCTGGGCTCCCCAGCACAGACAAGTTGTAGACAGACTGCAGTGGCTCCAGCACAAGCTCAGAGATCCTGCTCTTGAAATGGTGCTGCAGCCTTTCCAAGAGGCAATTCCTGACACTGCAACTTCCATGCCCCCTTGCAGCTCACAGCCACTCTGTGCCAGGGATGGATGCTACCCAGCCCAAAACAACAAGGGTGATCTGCTGTTTCACACTGTAGGGCAAATGAGGGGGCATCATTTCCATGTTCCCCTCTGCTTGCAGCTCCTTGAGCACACCAAGGGTACAGCCTTCCAAGATCAGAAATAAAACTATAACTATCTAGGTTTTATTCTGCAGTTGGCAGCTGGCCTGGAATAGAGGGTGACGATGTGTTGTGGCTCTAAATCCAGCAGGCAAGCAAACACTGCAGGGCTGCATTTTACTCTCTCTTTGAGGTTAAGCAGCCATAACGCCTGAGTTGCAAAGGCGCTGCAGGCTCCTGCTCTGCCTCCCACACTAATCTGCCTGCTGCTGCCTTTTTCTAGGCTTTGCTCAGAGCAGTGAGACTGTATCAGCCCCTGAGGAGGGACACAGTGCCCACCCAGACACTCTCACCAGCACAAGGTTCCTTACAACACCAGGTCACAATGTCCTGATGACATGGCGGGTGCACAAAGTTCCCAGCAAAGTCTTCCTTGGGCAATTTCCACCCTTTCTTCTCCTTACACTAGGCTAAAATATGCTACATAAAACCATTTAAAATTACATCTCAAATGCAGCCATGCACATTTCCATGCCCAAAGCTGTAACAGATCAACAAACCAACAACAGATCAACAGTGAAAGACAGCTCCAAGGACATGAGCACAGGCGATGGTCCTTCAGATTTTCACCACGGCTACCATGCCCACGGGAATCAGAGCAAAACAAAAACAACAAAATAAGCTTTAAAGAGAGCTACAGACTTGAGCTGGCTTCAGCCTACACATTTTTTCTCAGCGATTGGAGATATCATGGCACTAAGCATAATGGGAATTTCATTTATATTGTGATCTAGCTGGAGGTTGCAGCTGCTATATTGCGCCTGTATTATCCATGCTGCTTCAGTCTGCTAAATCAGAATCCCATCTTCAAAATAGTAAATTTGGTAATAACACATTAATCCCTCCTCATATGGAATATCTAAAAGAGCCTGGTCAGAGTGTACTGCACAGGAGAACAGCCAGGACTGCAAGACAGTAACAAACACATCACCACACAGAATGCATCTCCAGCAGGACTGAGTTTACTCAAGGCAACACACACAGTAATTCAGAACAGTGTGAAACAGCCACTCCTTTGTGGCATCAAGGGCAACTGGTAAAGATGTTAAAAGACAGGGCCATCTACGTAACACTGTGTACAACCCACCTACTAAGGGAAGGCCACAGCTTGATGCAAGCGAAAGAGACAGTAGGTGACACTCCTTTCTGACCTTGATTCAGCTTAAGTTTCAGTCACTTCAACAATACAATAATAAAACAACAATCTTGTGTGTATCAAAAAGTAAAACTCTATATATATTTATTATTCAGTTATATTTGCTTTTCATTGCACAGATTTGGTTTTTATCCCCATGTTCAACAGTTTTTTACAAAGCTTTTAGGAGTTTTAGAAACTGTTAGAATCTAGACTCTAAACCCAAGACTATTTAGGCACAGATCATGAACGTGTAACTCCATTTCCTCAAGGCGTTTTTCCATGTGAAAGATTAGTGGTTGCAGTTAAGCTCCAAATTTAAATACATTTCACAGTCCACGCTTTTACAGGCATACTGTCTAAAAAAGAAGTTTTGATTAAACAGTCTTACCAAAGCCTAAATGAAAGCACCTTCTTTTACATAAATGCTGAAATAATCACAACCCTAGGAGAAGAACCATAGTGGCCAACCATTCTCTGTGCTAGTCAGTCACCAAATAACAAAGAAACAGTTGCCAAGAGGATGTAAAAATCCCCTGGAAAGTTACTTTACTTTGGAAATAATTTAAATAATTTATTTTGTATGAAAAAATAAGCAAAATAAATGCAGCCAATAAAATATATCTGGTGACAAGGAGTGTCCTAGATATATCCCCTGGACCTAGTTGATTCGGTGATTTCTATATGCCACAAAAGAGGTGCACAGTTACAGGTTAAACAGTGTTTACTTGCTCTGCCTGGGTTTCAGACATCTCCATGAAGTCTAGCATGGTCTCTAGCCAGCAAGCTGCTGCTGAAGGGCACAGATCAGTGTGGCCACAGGGCTGGAAGGCTGAGCAGCCTGGGAGGATGCATGGAGACGGACAACACAGCTGGCAGATGTAGATGGCTGCAGGAATGGGACAAGGTGTTGGCACCTGGGAGCTAAGGAAGCAGCAGCTGCAGAATTAAGGACAAGAGAGACTCCAGCAACCCTGGAGGGCTGTTCTTGACTGGCCACAGTCCCGTGATCTTACTGTGGTTGACTGTCTTAGGTTGCAATGCCAGATGTAACCAAAAGTATGTATTCTATTGCCATCTATTAAAACCAGGTGGGGCAGTGTTCTTTATGTCTTCCATGAGGGTGGGAATATCTTCTGTTAATGGGCCATTGAGTCTCACTGCATGACTGATAAAATCATCCCATTGTGAGATGCTCCACACAGGGGGAGGAGCCAAGCATTCCTACATGGATAAAAATCTGAGATTTGGAACACTATGGCACCCTTTTTCCACTGGATTCCCAGATGAAGACCAGACCCATCTACACTACCATTGGCCCCTCAGAGGAAAACTACATCCTTCTACAGGATCACTGCTTCAACAGAGCCACATCTGCCACTCCAGGAGGACTGCAGCCACCATTTAATGGGACTGCTACCAACAGCCTGACCCACAGGGTGTCAGTTTGTATTCTGACTCTGTCGGTTGTTGTTTTTTGGGGGGGTTTTTTGGGGTTTTTTTTGTACTACTGCATTTTATTTTTAATTTTCTTATCAAATTGGAGGTTGGGCTTTTTTCTTCATTTATACATACTAATATAGAACTGTTATTCCTACTCTCCTGCCTTCCTTAGCAGACACCAGTCTTTTCAAGCCAAGACATTGACACAACTCTTCTAGCACCATTGCTGAAATGTCTGCAGTGGGTTGGGGGTTCAACTCCCCATTCATCCTTTTAAACCCTCTTGGCAAATTCCCCCACTATCAACACTGTGCAGCTTTAAACGCTGTCCTTGTATCTCTGATGACCCCCAGTTGACTGCAGCTGATCTTTGGCAGCAGGAGGGAAAGAAGGCCACTGACCACAGGACACAGAGACTCTTCAGCTACTCTGGTGAGAACTAGCCCCCACCATCACCTCTTTAAAGTAGGCCCTCCAACACCAACTCTGATTTTCTTATCACAAAAGTGCCGGCCCTTGGCACCCCCAGTGCAGCCTCCCACTCACAGTGGGACTATCCCCAGCACCAGGTCAGGGCAGCCACGGCTTTCCCAGACCACCTGGGGGCAGGGCCAAGCTGTGAGGTGAGAGGGGTGCTTAAGGATCACTTTAGAGCTAGAGGCAGCCCTGAAGCTCAGCAGAGTGGTCTCCCTGGGCCAGGGGACAGCAGCCACAGAAGCCACATTGCTGGGCCCCAGGGTGAGAAAAGAAGCTGGCAGCTGCCTTCGGTCTCCCATTCTCCTGCCATATGGAGGGGCAGAAAAACAGGTCATTCCTAGAGCTTAACATGTAGCTTCTCCAGGACCAGAAGAGCAAGGTAATGCTCCCTAGCATTAACGCACAAGTTTCTGACATTGGTGAGCAGGCAAGCAAGGGGGGCCTGAAGAAGAACAGCAAATCCATCAAAAACTGTCTGGTGATGATTAAGGAAATGCGACCAGCACAAGCTAGGGTGGCCATGTTGCCTGAAATATCAATTTTACTCCCAGTAAAAAACCTAAGAGGAGTTATTTGCGTATCTCCTCCAGCATCCAGGGATACAAAGAGCTGCAGGCCAGCACCCTCAGTAGTTGCCTGTGCAGAGGTTTCTGAGCTCCAGCTTCAGCTGTTTAATTTGGACATCTCTCTGGATTACCAGCTCACGTAGTCGACGGATTTCTTCCTGTTGCCGATAATACATCTGTAAAAGCTGTAAGAAAACACACATTTTATTTACTTTACACTAAGAAAACATAGGCTTAACCTGACAATGCCACTGGAGCTGTCACATCACTTCTGAGAGAAACACCTTCAACCAACAGACAACATCAGCAATGCTCCTGTTGTCCACTAGATTGGGCTGTGACTACATGTGTTTCACAGAAAGTATTTGGAGTCTAAATTCCTCGGTCTGCCACATCTCTGACCTTGGGCAAGTCCTTTTTCTTCTTTCAGTTGGGACTAGCATAGTCTTTCACCATGCATGCAGGAGCATCCAGCTCTGCAAGGGCTTCTTCTGTAACCTTGGGGTGCCAGCTCAGAAACATGTGGAAAAATATCCTTTTTCACACCACAGGGAAATTCAGATGTGGAAATTCCTGCCCTATCAAGGTGAAGATGCTAAATTCTTGCAGAGATGAAAGAGGACCTCAGTACAGGTATGGGAAGAAAATTATTCCAGGGTTTCTAAATGCAAACACATTGCATGTAGTTGAAAATGTCCCTGAGCTGCCAACAGTGTGAGGCTGACAAATCACCACAGAGATATACCACCGTGCCAGCCTTGATTACTATACAGAGGTTTTCCATGACTAAAGACAGATCATGGAGCTACCAGGATCTTTTCTATAGCCATTCCCAGGTGCACACTGCAGCCAGCAGCCAACCTCAGTAGCACTGCAGTAACAAGTTGTCCCTCAGCAGTGGGACAGACTCTTTCTCATGTCAGGGTCCACAATACAGTCAGGCAGTTAAGACTATATGGATGCACCAGGGGTACCCTCACTCCCTTCACAGAAATCCGTGCTGCCTCATCAGGATTGCTGAATGCAGTTCTCATCAAAGGGTTATTCTGCATAAACCCCCTTCTCTTCTCCAGAACCTGGAAGTCACAAGGATCTCCTTGTCCCCAGCCAACCACCAGGCAGTTCTGTGCCACAAGAATGCCTAGGAAGTGAGAACACTGACTGCCTCTTCCTTTCCAGACCCCCTCAACTGGCATGCTGCTGGGCTGTATTCATGCTTCCCATGTGGCAGTCAGGACAGGCAGAATTTTTGCCACCACAAAGAACAAACAGCTTGCAAACTGACACAGACCTGCAAAATAAACATTCCTGAATTGCCATCATGTGAACAGCATCCCTTTGTCATCTGACTTTGGACTTTCCCCGTGGCCTCAACACTTCACCCCAGACATTCATACCTCATTTTCAGTTTTTGGTGGTGGACACTCAGATATGTCAAAGCCATTAGAGAGGCACATTTCCTCATTTTTTGGCACTTTCTCCTCCACTTTCAGCCGTTTTCTGCCATCTTCAATCACAACTGGCTTCTGCTTGTCCTCCATTGATATCTTTCCTCCCCCTCCCTGTTGCGGGCTCAGATCAGTAGCTTTCTTGAGTGGCTCTGGCTCAAGAATTCCCTGTGGTAGGGAATTCACAGCTTCAGAGCCTGGTCTTAAGGATACCAAGAGAGGCCCTAGGGAGGGAGGAGACAAGTGAGCACTCACAAATCACACCCAGAAATCAGCTGTAAGCCATTCATTCAAACAACCAGCTGTAAGCCATTCATTCAGAGATAAACATGGAGGCAGCTGACTGGAGCAGTTTCAAGAATTTACAGCCACTAAGTTATTTTAGCTTCCAGTCATATTTACTATGTCTCTCCTTTTCCTTCTTTCCTCTTTCTCTGGCAGGTAACAGGCCAGAGAGCTGGCAGCAGTTTACTCAAGCACTGGGGAGCTGAAGGGCTGGGGAGCTGACCTTTGTTAATCCCGTTGAGCCATTCTTGTGCTGTCAGTGCCGGTTGGGCTGCTGCAGTCAAGGGGTAGATATCTTCCTGGTATGATTCCGACTGGAAACAAACAGAAGTCCAGAGTAATTATACCAGTGAGATTTTGGCTTGAAGAGGTCATACTGGATTGTGCTGGAGAAATGAATTTATTCCCCTTCAGCACAGAGAGTGTCATGAGCACTCACCAGCACAGACATAATGTCTTTTCACCTGCTCTGAACCACTCTCACCTCAACTCAGAAGAATTGCATCTGAAGGCCTAATTTAATTTGTGCCAGTAAGGTCTTCAGACTGGAGGAGGTTGACATAGACTAACTCAACTCCCACAAAATCATGTTCCTGAGGATGAATACTTGGATGCAAAGGATGGACAAGTCACAAAGCATCAGCTGATTATCAACTGGTCAAGAAACTGGTCAAGGAGATAAAGCTGGAGAAACACACTGATTGGGAGTTGCAATGAGCATTAGTTCTCCCATGTCTCTAAATTCAAGGAACTCACACCTTCTTTTCATATTCTACTTTCTGGAAGTAGAGAGCACTGACATTTCCCATGTACTATGCTCACAGAGTCACACAGGAGCTACCTTGGCTAGCTACAGATTTAAGGCCCGTTTCTTTCTCTAATTACACCAGCTCTGAGACTTACTCCTACATAACCCTCAGTGCAACAGGTCGTGCCTTACACGCTGCAGAACAACTCTGTAACACAACTCTACCCAAGGGGTAGAGACGAATTCATAGTTCCTGTTTTACCAGGGTGATTCTTCTTCCTCCCACAAGGAGATTTTTATGCCATCCAACATCAGCTCCAACCCCTCTCCCTCTTTTGCCATTATGTCAAAAAGATTCCATTGGGGATGTTTACAGACAGCTAGCAGGCCTGGCAGCATGTCTTGGAAAGTCAGACATTAAACGGAGACCTAACTCTTGCATAACTTTTGAGTTACCCAGATAGGGTTTGTTGGCAGGGCTGCCCCAAAAACTGGCCAGCTATGTCCCTCATGCCAGGAGAGAGAAAATCTCTTGTTCTACCTGCTCTCCCTCCCCCAAGAGTCACAGATAGGAGACTTCATTTTTCCACTGATATTTGCCTCAGATATGAACATGACTCAAGGCTGACTTACCCGTCGAGGCACAATCATGGAGATGGGCTCAATAAGGCTTTTAGCTGGAATCAGTTTGTAGAAACGGAAAATTTCACAAGCCGCCACATCAAGACCTCTCTTTGGCATCATTCCTGGGGGAAGAGCATGAAATAAACGGAGTATAAATCTCCTTAGGAAAGTTAATGCCATTAGCCTTGTGAAAAGGGCCATCAAACAATGAAAGGAGTCATAGCATCAGCATTACACCAGCATGGTTTGAGGTCTGCATCCAAAATTAGCTCAGTGGCACAAATAACAAGACTAAACAAGTTTTTTTTCTGTCAGTTCATGTTGTTACATACACGGAGTGTGATTTTCATGCTAAACTTCCTGTTCCTTATTCATTCTAATGGGCTTCAAATAGAGTGACCAGAACAGAACAGAACTGGCAGGTGATGCCACAGGATTTGAGTGTCAGGATCACTAGGGAGGGACTTCAGGACACCTAAACAACACCAGAATAACTATATATGGCTGAAATACCTTCCAGTCAAGTATCCTCCCCCAGCACTGTCCCAAAACAGAAACGAGAATAAGAAGGGTGTGAACATCTATTCTGTCCATTTGTGTTTTAGGGACTGGCTAAGCCACACAAGGTCTCTAAGTACCTGACAACTTCAGCGGATTTCTCTTCCAGTAGCTTGTACAGTCTAAAGCTATATCTACATCAACTCCCTTAACAAAAGAGATTCCTTTTGCTTGTAGACCTTGCTTCATGGCACTCAAGCTTAGTTTTCTACTAATACATAGTGACTTCATTAAGCAGTAGATTCTACATGAAAGACCTGTGGCTCCTTACATTATGCATTCATCTAAAAGTGGATCTAAACTCCACTCCTCCACACAATATTTTGTTTTGGTAATATGGGAAAGGAAGTTTTGTACAATAACCTTAGCAGTATGCTTGATCAGCTGAACAAAGCAGATTAGGGAAGTGGACATGATTCACTTAGGCCTTTTAAAAACACTTGTACACTTCCTTTCCATGATATTATTTTTAAAGAAACTATGACAGTGCGAAATAAGGATGTTTTACTGGAAGGATTATAAAAACAGAATAATGAGGAGATCTTTACAGTTAAGTTTTAAATAATATATTTCTTTTTTTTTTTTTAAGGCAACCTACAGGCACAAAATTCAGTGCTGCCAAATATCTGTATCAATGTCCTCTAAGAGCAGGAGTGTCCATAGGTAGTGGGGCAGGGTTAATGGTCCTAGAAACATATAGAGAATATGACTGATAGAATAGAACAGAGAAAGTTCAGGAAATGGTTAACAATGAGGTCTGAGGGCTGAAAGCTATATTCTGTGATCTGAATTAGTTAAACAAGTAGTACACAGACAGGTTAAATAGCAAGGATCTCCAAGGGATGAGATGTGACCAACTCACAGTAGATCTATTTCTAAATAGGAAATGTCAGTAAAAAAGTAGGTAGACAAGCAATAAAGACTGAAGAAGGCATTAAGCTGTGGAGCATCTGTTACCAGAGTGGGAATGATGGAAATAGAGATCAACGACAAAAATCTTGAAGCAGGTTGACAAACGGCAAAGAGCATTCTCCACCCTTAAATCCAGACTATCTTCCTTTCCACATTGACCAGGTAGTGAGAGGAGATGCATCAGTGACTGGTAAAACTGCCCAGCCCATGCTGTGCTGGTCAGAGCAGCCCTTTCCAAGCTCTGCCCCTGTAATACCACCTGTCATATTTGGGTGAGCTGGGCGAAGCTGACTGCAAGCACCTGTAAGCCTGTGTGGAGGAACCTGACCCACTTTCTTTTCTAAACGGTATTTTAGATAGCCCTAGACTCTGGCAGCCTCTAAAATAAAGAAGCCACAATCCTCTTGTAACCTTAGACATTCTGCCACTCACCAATTCCCTTCTGCGGTAACTGAGAACGATACTCCATCAGGTAGCTCAGGTATGGTTTCTCAGGGCTTATCTCATAGTACCGTATGTTTCCATCACCCTAAAGGCAAAGAAAATCAACATCAGCCAGACTCCGCTGTTCAGCATGACAGTCTGAGAAGAATTCCTGGCCCCAAGAAGCCATGCAGGATCAACAATGAACCAAAGGTTTACTCTCAAATTCCTATACAGGAAGGTTAGGACCCAGCTATGTACCTCTCCACAGTAAACATGGTACATCTGTAAACGTGGTAAATGCAGCCTGATGATGAAGCACCCTCTGGCCCCACCCCATCTGCTTATATCCTCAGGTTAACATGCTTCAGGAGTATCTTTGACCTCAGTCTGTCACAACACAGGCTGACAGCAGAATCAAATAGGCCTGCACTCGCACTTGATGTGGAAAGCACTTACCTTTCCCACCACGTAAAGCATGTGTGTGTCAGAGTCATAGATGGGAAACAGTAGTCCTGAGGAGCCATCCAGATCCTCCTCCAGTAAAGGCACAGAAAGGTCATTCTGAGCAGGACACAGGAAAAAGAGTCAGCTACAATCACCTGTCAGTCACCTCACATCCAGGACACCTGCCCTGAATCCTATCTGGGAGTGGCACATGAGCACAGCTCTGTAATGACTCACAGCCCTGAGCAGGGGGCCATGCAGACTGCTGCAAAGCTCTGTGGGTAGGAAATGGGTGCTCTGTCCCAGGCCTTGACCGACGGCAGGACATCAGCTCCTACCACTATAACACCTCAGGCACCTAATGGCATTTCATGGTAGATATAGTAAGAATGATTGCCTGCCTCTATGTGGGCCAGACCCCAGGAGATGAAGGGGACTTCAGGGTACACCTGCATCGCTGGTGTAAAATTCACACTGAATTTCACTCATGTTCTCTCAAAACCTCTAGTCAAGGCAATAATTTCACAATAGTACACCACCCACAAGAGCAGTCTGCATCAGCCAAGCATTGCACAGTAAGGAGGTGCCTGTTGCAAGGACAGAACCTCCCACTGTCCTTTTGCAGGTAAGCCATGTAGGAGGACACAGCACACCACTCCATATGCAAAGCTGGCATGTCTTGTAAAAAGCTATCCCTGCAGTGCTGAAGGGAGTGATTTTGGGAGGACCGACAGGGCAGACTATGGTGTCCTATGGTGTTCATGTGGCGATTCTCATATAAACATGTACTTAGCATAGGGTTAATGCACATTTTCTCCAGGAGAACTGACCAGCTGCAGGAAGCCAGAACTTCTGTTTAGATGCAAAGATGGCCTGAGAAAGAGGCCTGTGGGCAGGGCCTGTGCCAATCCCTGTTCCTAAGGAGGCTTTACATACCTTGCCTCACAGATCTTCCCACCGTGTTCTTAAACCAAGCACGTAAAACCCTGACATGACACCCGTGAAGTGTCACAGCACCGCTTAGCATTGTGGAAAGCCTTCAGACAGCAGCATAGTGCTTTGCCTCTCACATGTGCAAAGAAGCCATGTCCAAACATAGCCAAAACATAGCAAATCATAGGCCTGGTCTACCAGCTTTGTCTGGTAACACAGCATGACAGCACAACAAAGAGACAAAAGATTGTGCTGCATGGTGGTTGATGCAGAGGGACATATTTAGATGCTGACAAAGTAAAAACATCTAACTGCATATGAAAGGGTAGATGAGAGCAGGGTTTCATAAGGCTAGCAGCCATCCTGACAGGAGATTATGTCTTGGAAATGACCAATTAAGCACTACCTCAGTACTCTACCGTCAGGACTCATCAGAAATCAAAAACACCCGACACATTTTTCTTCATTGAGGGCTTCATCTGAGTAGGCTGTGTCTAGAGCTCATTTCTCTTTCCAGCATCAGGACCAGTTTGCCAGTTTGTGCAGTAAGACCAGTAAGAGCCAGGTTAAGTCAGAGCTACAATAACCACACAGAGGTCCTTTGAACAATTTCTTCTTGTAGTGGGCTGTTGTGGTTTAACATCAGTCAGCAACTAAGTACCACACAGCCATTTGCTCACTTCCCCTTGGTGGGATGGGGAAGAGAATCAGAAAAAGGTAAACCCATGGCTGAGATAAACAGTTCAGTAATTGAAAAAAAAAGCAAAATATAGAACAATAACAATTGTAATGAAAAGGGAGGGAGGGGAATAAAACTCAAGAAAAATAATTGATGGACAACACAACCACTCACCACTCGCTGACCAATGCCCAACCAGTCCCTGAGTAGCACTCCATGGCTCCTGGCCAACTCCCCCCAGTTGAGCATGACGTTCTATGGTATAGAATATCCCTTTGGCCAGTTCAGATCAGCTGTCCTGGATATCCTCCCTCCCGGTTTCTCGTGCACCTGCACACTGGCAGAGCATGAGACACTGAAAAGTCTTTGACTTAGGGTAAGCACTACTTAGCAACACCCCAAATGACAGTGTGCCTTCAATACTAAATCTAAAACACAACCTGGTGCCAACCACTAAGAAAATTAATTCTATCCCAGCCAAAACCAGGAAATGGGCACAGCATTCACTTTGTTCTCTTAGGCTTCTATATTGAAAACTTCCAGAAACCCAGTAATGTCTCAAAGCAATAAGACCTATCACCCTTCAGCAATCTGACAGATCACTTCTGAATTGCTGTTTATCAATTCTTGTGTATGTGGCAGGTGGGAAGTTAAAGTGACAGCAAAAGAGAGAAAACTCGTATGGTTAAGATTTTTGGTCCAACTCACTTGATCCCATAATGCAATTTGCCTATTATTCCAACAAGACGTTCCAGTAGAAAATAGCTTTTTCATGTTTCCAAGGAATAAGACTTTATTGACTTTGTGAGACTTGTAGCTTCCTTCCTGTAGAAGAGAAAGGATATTGCATGAGTAAGACAATATCTGTTGCATAGCTACATTTCATGTTACATGACAATTCTCGTTCACTCACATATGAAAGATCTGCTTAGCCTAGCTGAACTACAATGAGCAGGATTTTCACTTTTGAAAAAAAGTGGCCTAAACTCTTCAGAATCATTCCCAAAAGCTCAACCACAGATCACAGAATATTCTGAGTTGAAAGGGACACACAAAGATCATCAGCTCTTAGGCAAATGGTCTATACGGGAATTAAACCCACAATCCTAGTGTTACCAGCGCACTGCTCTGATCAGCTGAGCCAATCTCACCTCCCTAACTATTGATTCACACATTTGCAAGACAGCAGTCTCTAGTAGCTGCAGGCAGGATTTTCTGTGTACACAAATCTGTGCAAATAGCTACAAAATGCAGCCAGCTTCACCTAGCCACCAAAATCCAGGCAACAAGAACAGCCTTGATCATTGTGACAAAAGTACAATTGCATCCACCTGTCCACCTGATCTCTACATTCCCTCCCATGGTGTCCCTCAGAGGGCTGCAGGAGGTACCTATCGAAACAATATAATCCAAGAAAGGTTTCAAGGAGCAAGGAGCACGGTATCAAAATACAAAATCCCTGTTTTCAACAATGACAGCAAGCGTTCCGTGGAAAGTAGAAGGGAACAGCAACATAGAGTGCCTAGGGCAATGCAGGGCACAGATGTATCGTCTTTTATGGCAATGAAGCTACCCAGGAGCGGAAACACTCCAAGAGGTGAGATCAGATCGTCCATAAACCTCTGAACCCAACCTACCTGTAGGACTGTTCCAGCACGAGGGTCTATCACACGTATCTTCCTGTCCCTGCAGGCAGTGGCAAGAAGACTGCCATCTGTGTTGAATGACATGGAGAGGACCACATCTTTGTGAGCATCCAGAATCTTCACTGGCTTTGAAAGGACAGTGTCGCTGACATCAAGGTTCCAGATCATTATCTGGAGCAAAAATAATAAAGAAAATTAGCCCTTTGCTGCCTCACACAGCAGGGACTTTGTGTACTCTATTCACTTCTTCGTCTTTTCTCCACATGTACAGGTCTTACAATCATAAGTGATTGTTCTCCATCACTTAAAATAACTCCTGACACTAACAGCAATGTATCAGTGTCAGCTAAGAATGTCCAACATTTTAATTTCCTTTGGAACCACATTTCATACATAAAAATAGACAACATCAGTGCAGATATATGCACTAGCACAACGAAAAGTAGATGGCATTGCATGCTGTATCCAGTTCAGTAAACGAGAAGCGCAGAGTAGACTGAAGTTCATCAGATAACTGGAGAATTAGACAGTCCTTTTGAACTTATAGCAATATGCTTTTGCCTTTGGGTCACCATGGAATTTCCCCCTGAAGAAAGCTTCCAAACTTTTTAGTACCATGTTACAGCTTGAAATTAAAATTAATTTCAAAACACCCAGCCAAACAGAGCATCCTAGGAGCACAGACCCACCTTGTAGTCATAGCCAGAGCTGAAGAGGATGTTATCAGCCGTGGGATGCCATTCAATCAGACCGACTCTTCGAGCGTGCCCAAGAAGTTCTTTCTTTGGAGTGGTAATGTTTCTTTTTAGCAACTGTTTGGGGATGTCCCAGATTTTAACCTGAATGGCACAGGATGGGTCTTCGTGAGATTCCTGAGAAGGAGCTAATTTGAAATTTACCAATAGCTATTAACTGCCTTAGAATTACTCTTCCCTTTGTAGTGAATAGCAATGCACCTGGCTTTTTTGACTGCCTGTCCTTGTCATTTGTATCTTTACTTTTCTGCGTACCTGAAGACTCCTCTTTATGTTCTATCTTTAGACAGCAGTCCTACCAGGGTTTCTTTATATTTGGCAATCCAACTCTTACACTTGTCAGCACAATTATGAAAAGTTATTCCCAAGGGGAAGAAGTAAACCACTGATCTTGCAGACCTTGCCTCTTAACAAACTTTGAGCAGGAGCCAGCAAATCTGAGTCCCTAAAGATATTATAATTCTATGATTCTATGATATTACAGCACTGATTGATCCCAGCTCAATCCTCTCCTGCTCTACCGGCCTTCTTCCTGGTCCTGAGGATCCACTCAATGTCACCTGGGAGAAGAACTGAGAACTTCTGTGGTCAGGCAACAGCTATAGTAATGTGTCTTGCAGAAAGCTGTGCTGGTGCTGGATATTTGCAAATGACACAGCCATTTTTCAGAGTTCACAGGCCTCAAAGCAGACACCCTGAGCAGAGACACTGGGCAGCACCGCATCAAAGCCACTCAGCACTGGGAGTGTTCTGTCTTGTAAAAGGCCCACCTACAGCTCTGGCTCCTTCTAGAAGGATGCTGCATGAAGACAAAAATGCTCTGTCCTCCTGTGGTGGAAGAAAACAATAGAGGAAACCAGCAAGAGGGGCTGAACCTATGCAGGTATAAAAGGAGTCTTTCTCACACTAACCCTAGAAACACAAGTATTTAGGATGCTAACAGATGATTAATCCTTTGCCTCAGTGAAAATCACTATGCTTGTGTCATAATCTAGTTCTTAGCCTGAAGCAAAAGTGAAATGCTCTTTGGAACACAGTTTGTGGAAATCAGCCACAGCTGCCCAAGTCTCCTACTGCTTGTTTGATGAGGATCACTCCTTTCTAAGACAAATAAGATGCGGACCCAACTTCTGGGACCTCCTGGAAAACATCATAAGCACTCTTCTCAGCATTGTTTATCCCAATAAGGAATCAAGCCCACCAGAAACTTAACAGGTATAGAGTCCAGCAGTATTCACATAAGCTTCTACAGCAGTTAGAGAAAACATCACACTTTACAATCAGACTAACTGATTCCTTGCAGTTTCAACAGCTGTTGAAACTAAAGGAATGGGGCTAAGAGATTAGAAAGGGGAAAAATAGGTTGTGTTCATGCTGAGAAGAACTGCCTGGAATGAACCATCCACTCCTCATGCTGTGAAATGGTTGGTGATAAACACAGAGAAAAGCACCTGGCTGGAATCACACGCTGCATTACATGGCAGAAATTGCCAGTTCTTTAGTGTGTAGAATAAGCAGGTCTTGGACTCAGGCCTGCAGGGCAAGCATAGACAATCCAAGCGCGAACAAGCTGTCTACCCTGCTACATCTTGAAGAAGGCCTGATAAAATGAGGTAAAAGGCACAGAGTTGCCCCACTAACCAGAGGGGAGCAGATCTTCAGCAAGCTGAACTCTTCACGCCTGATGATTTGCCAAGAAGAACAGAAGGGGTAAAAGGATAAGCTCAAACTCTCAGCCCCTAGCCATTTGCATTGGCCTCAGTCCTAAGCCTGCCTGAAACAGCAGTGGGAACTGGAACTTGGTGTTCACAGAGAACATACAATCTTTCCCATGCCCAAAAGTACCATTCTACACAGCTCCAGCTATGCGCCACAAAAGACAGCTGTAGATCTGCCAGATAAAAAATTGTCTGCACCTGGTGGGCTAAAACAATGCTTATTCTTCAAAAGCCACTGGCCTGTGGAACTGCACAATGCCCATTCTGTAAGAAGAACTGGAAAGCAACCAGCCCAGGTGTGCCGACATTTACCACTTGACCAGGCGGCCAAGTATGACTTTGGGTATCACCAACCACCAGGGATGACCAAAGAGATGCCCAGCACAGAAGAACACATGTGTAAAAGGGAGAGAAAATATGTTACTGATTTGAGGGAAATTATTATTATGATATGTTTGTTTATTCAGGGAAAAATCGCTGATTATGTACATAAAATATAGTATCCAAAGAGGAGTTTCTTTTGTAGTCAGCATGCACAGTATTTCAGAGGACATATCCCCTCATGCATCTGGCTGAAAAAAGAATGTCTGCTCCTTAATGCTACGTTAGTGTTAAGGAGTTTTTATTTTTACTGATTTTTGGCAACAGTGGTACCACCAAGGCAAGCTCCAGAAAGGCTGGATAATGGTCAAGAAACCTCTGAGAAATGTGGGAGAAGTGAAATTTCCATCATCTACTCAAGAAGCTTGCAGACTTCCTCAAAGGCAGGCCCAGTCCACTAAGCAATTAGATGCACCCTTGCACACAGGTCTTTCTTGCACAGTGGCTTATTAATGCATAGAAATGGAAGACAGCACCAAGATTTTACCAACAGACTAGAAAGAAGGCTTTTCCTCTCCTGTCCAGCCCAGTGGAGGTGGTGGACACGTCTGTGACCCCAAAAATCCTTTCTCAAACTTCTCTTAAAACAGAGGAAATATTGCTGTGAAGATGTCTCAACAGTATGTCCAATCTGAGCTCTCCAAAACAGGCCAGGTTAAGCAAGATGCTGACCCTACAGAATGAGTCCAACAGCACACATGATACAAGGAGGAGGCAGTAGCACAGTAAATCTGAGGAGAGCTGGAAAGAAAACAGTTTCTTCGGTCTCTGGCTGCCCTTCAACTTACATAGCATAAAGGCACAGAGAAGATGGAGCCAAACTCTTTGAAGGTACACAAGGAGAGTATCAAAGGCAATGGATGTATATGGCAATATGGCAATGCCTGGAGATCAGAGGCATCCCATTTTCCCTGGAAGGATACTCAACACCTGGAAGAAGGACCTAGTGAGGCCATAGGATCTGTAGCCTTAGAGATCTTCCCAGCTCATACAAACACGGCTTGAAGCAACTCAATTCTCTGAGCAGGGCTTGGACAAAGCAACCTCCAAGGTCTAGCTACAAGGTATCAGGAAAGAGAGTCACACCAAGAAACACAGTCTGCTGTCCTTGTTATTTAGCGGATAGGGAGGAGAATGTCTCTACACCATGTCACAGTGCAGAGGACCCCTAAGATACCTTTTCCTGGTTCTTGGATGAGGATAGGAAAGTAGTAAAAATAGAGTACAGGCACAAACAGACAGACTACTTGGAACAACTTTTGGTACTGATACCAGTGAAATGCTCCGTGTTTCCATTCTTTAGTCTGAGGAATTATCCAGTGTGAAGTTTCTGGAGAAAACTGGAAAGGAAAGGCAGGGATAGTGCATCCAGTTTTGCACCCCTCAGTGCAAGAAAGATGCTGATAAATTTTTGAGCCCAAGGAGGCCACCAGGATGCTCAGGAGTCTGCAGCACTTTACCCTGTGAGGAGATGCTGGGGGAGATGGGCTTGCTCAGCCTGGACACGAAACAGCTTTTGGGTAAATTGATAAAAGCTTTCAATACTTATAAGACTACTGAGAAAATAGAGCCAGGCTCTGTCTTGAAATGCAGGGTAGGAGGACAGGATACAGCAGTCATTAACTACAATGGAATGAAAAAAATTTCCCCATGGGAGGAATGAAGAACTGGAACAGGTTGCCCAGAGAGATGGTGAAAGAAACCACCCAACCTCCCCTTCAACACAAGCATTTCTGTGATTCTGTAACTGCAGAGGGATGTTTTGAAGTTTGTATTCATTTCTCATATAAGGCTTCAAAGAGTGACCAAGGCGGTGCCACAAGCCAAGCCATGCCATACTTCCTGAGACAGCATGAAAACCTGGCACACAAGTTGGAAGATAAAATAAAATCTTCACCATCAGTTCAGAAACTGAAAAGAAGCCTAAAAAAAAAAAAGCCAGAGGAGTGTCCAAACAAGCAAAGACAAGTCACTAAACAGGAAAGACAACCCAAAAAGCCTAAAAGCTTATAATAAACAGTGACTTTTTGGCAGAACTAAAATGGCAGAGCACGTGAACCAAACCAGGGCTGGAGGAAACGACAGGAGAAACCTCCCTTATGCTGTATGGCCAAGTGAGAATAAACCCAGTGGGATCTCATGGGATCTCTGGAAAAAAGCATGGTAGTTAGTCAGATGTCCTCACTATCAAAGATGTCAATATCACACTTTTTAAAAGACTTTTTGATAGTGACCTTCCAGCAGGTAGATATGAGCTAAATTGTCCCTTCCAAACATGATTTGACTCTTTCAATTGCTATAGTGTCTGCATCTTAAGCATACTAACTTCAGTCAAAGCACCCACTGCAGAACTGCATGATGCATATTCCTCACCACAACTGATCCAGCATGACTTTACAGAGAACTGAGTGCAGGAACAAGCTCAAACTTGCTCTGCAGGGAATTAATCTGAAAGAGCTGGTGCAGATTATGCTGTGTTGAAGCTTTTATTCTAAAGTGAAGACAGAGTTTCAAAGAGATTAAACTTGAATAGCCATTCCATCTTAAACTCATTTTGTTTTACCACACAAACACACCAAAAAAGTCACAACCCCTCGCAAAACAGATCTTCTTCTTTATACCGATTTGGCATATCATCTCTAAGGCATCATACAGGTCTGAACTCAGGAGAAAGAAAGGAATCTTACTCTTACCTGACTTCTTAAATAAGTATATGCATGCTTTTAAATCTCATCCACTACCTTCTGGTTTCTTTTAACGTCATTCTCCAAAAAGCACATGTGTCAGGTACTAACACAGAGTACAAGGTGGTAAACTTACTGTGGCATCTTCTGAACACGAAGCTATGACAAAGTCATTGAATGGGTTCCACTTGATGTCCAGAACATTTCCTTTGTGCCCACATACTTTGGGATAATGTGGGTCAAGCTTGCCTGTCTGGAAAAAAAATAGAATCAAACCTAAGGTGAGCCATGGAATTATAGAATATTTTCAAGGCAGCTCAAGAAAGTAACTTCATTCTACTTGTTATCCTCCAAATGCCCTGGGTGGTCTCTGTTAAGGATGGGTTTTTGCTGTCCCTGCTAGTCAAGTCTTGATGACACCACCATTAAAAAAGGACAGACTTCCCAGGCCTTCCTAAATACATGCTGCTGTGAAAATATTTCTGTGCATGCCTACACGTGTATTAGAAGACAGTATTAGGTTCAGACACAAAAATGTAACTTGGAGGAGAAACATCTACGAATGAGAAGAAACTTCAACATTTTTTAAAGATCTTTTGATGGGGGGGCAAACAGCAGCAAACTCTCCTTCAGAATACATTTCCTACAAGCAGCAAAAAAATATGGTTTATGTTTTGGGTTTAGCAAAAAGGTGTTTGTGACAGAAATTACAAATTATAAAGTTTTTCTTTCATCAAGCTATCTATTTCTCTCTGATGGTGTTCAAATCCAGCCATTCAGTAAACTCAATCAGCATTCTGGACTCTCAAAAAAAAAAAAAACCAAAAAACCCCAAAAAACATGTTCAGGTGGCACTGTGCTGGTACAAAACCCGCACTAAGTGCCCTAAGGTGTATTTAGAGCCTTGTGCCACATGGGGGCTGTAGTTCACTGAATCCACACTGAACCCACACACGGTCTCTGCTATAGAGTCTGAATATTTAAATGGTATAAAGGGTGGGGATGGTTTTATTAACATTGAAGCAACACTTGCTTCCCTCTGTAAGAAGTAGGAGAAGTATGGGGAGCTCCCTGACCCACCCCAGACATCAGTTCAAGAGCAAAAGTCAGTCACCTAAGAAGGGAGACATGATGGCAAGCTGGTGGTGCTTACCAGCTTACAGCTTCCTACCTGGAAGAATTATAGACCAAAATGATTGCAAATGTGTTCCCCCCTAGAAAGCAGACAATTCTGTAGATGTACTACTCCCCACACCTCTCAAGAGGTGGGCTTTAGGAGAGCAGAGCTGAGGGGAATCATTGCTACCCCTAACCAGGCAGTGGACAGGATATAATTTTCCGAGCTTTTAAATTTTGGGGGGTTTTTGCAATTTGGAATACAGAACAGGACAACAGTGTGTAACTATTCTGGATTCACTGGAAAGTTTGTTGCATAAACTGGGACTAAGCTGCTTTAAACTGAACATCCAAAGGGCTTTGAAATGTAAAAGACTGTTTTTTAAAACTGCAGTCTAAAACAATTCCCTTTTATAAGAGCGTCAACGCAAAGAGATTTGGGAAGGCAGGAGAGATAAAAGGCCTTTAATAAGAAGCGCTTCTCCACCCACTGTGTCTTTTTGTAGACTTCAGAGCTTGGTTTCAAGATGACAACTGAAAGGGGTGGACAGCTGGATACACAGGGATACCTTGATCCCTAAGGGAACTCTGTCCCCTCCTGGAACTAGTTGCTTGTCTGCTCCCCACTCCATTTTGGGAGACTCCCAGGCTGTCCAAAGCCCACATTGCCTGACTCATCCTTCAAAGCTCTCTTACCCCGCTCCCACTTCCCCAACAGGCTTTGAAAAGGAGCCCTTGTTCTCCTGGCCACCAGTCTCACCTGCCCCATTGCAAGCCCTGTGACAGAGCAGGACTTACCACACCCAACAAGAAGCCAACAAATATACATGACATAGAGCTAGAGCTGCTGGTCTCAGATGCACATCTGCACGTGGAAATGAAGATCTTCATTGCTGGAGGAAATTTCATTCTACAGATCAAAAACTATTTCAGTTACTAGATGTGTTGTCATGCCATGAAGCGGTACCTGACTTCCACAGTTGCCTGCAGAGCTTGAAACTGAGCAGTTTTTCAACCACTCCCTTTCTAAAATTGGAGGATTTCTGAAAAGCCTGGAGCTTGCTGACAAAAATCACTTGTAGTAGAACATCTGTCAAAACTCTTCCCACAGATTTGTACAGGGTAGATTACTGTAAGGTCAGTCAGGCCCACCTCTGCCCCTAAAGGCACCAGCACAGCACTCACACATGTGTCAGTTACGTAAGGCTGGAGGGGTCATCATTGGTTTCATTTTACAGTCCACGTTCCCAGAGAGAAGGGAGGGGAGTTTGTGTCCAGGAGGTTTGCACAGCCACAGATTTCCTCCCTTTCACACCTGGTGCTGACACATTAAAAGTCTGGAGATTGCAGACCTCAGCATAAATCACCTCCTGTCTCTCGGGACCTTGTTCTCACTTTCCTTTTGCTGCAGAGGAAGAGACAAGTGTGGTCTCAACCGAGTTTGGTCATGGGAGAAGGAAAAAAGTAGGACATCATCTCTCAAAGGAAGGCCACAAAATTTCCCTCCCAGTCAAGAATCTTTCTTTGGCATGCTGTGCATACACTTCCCCAGCACATCTACACCAAGGCCACACTGTGGGAAAGCAGTTGATCTCTCAGTTACAGTCACTGAGCTCATGTCTCCTTGAACTTGCAAGATTTACAGTCAGTCGGCCTGTTCTGGGCACCAGGCATCTCCTGTGGCCACAGCCCCTTCCCTCTCTGTTGAGAGGTGCTGCACTTCCACCCAGCTGGTTTCAGTGGCACATATTCACCAGGATGTCACTGACACACCCTGCAACAGACCATTTCCAAAGTGATGGCAAATATTCAACTAATTTCTTATTAGGCTGAATGCAAAGGCCTGCTGAAAGGAAGGTATCTAGGGCAAAGAACTCATTCTCTACATAACCTCCTCTGTCCCCAGCCCAACCTCACCCCCAGGCTCTTGAAGTAGAAGACTGGTGTAGAAGGAAAGAAGTGGTATTTATTCGAGGAGAGATGAGAGAGCTTGGTGTCTATGACTCAGCAAGAGAGCAGTACAACAAACAAGCAAGGAGATGTAGTTAAACAGAGCAAAGCTGAGGCTTCATTCAAGGACATCCTTAAAGAGGCAACCCCTCTAGTAGCAACACATGCAGAATGAACTAAAGAAAGTATTGGATAGAGGGACAAGAACAGCTCCCTGAATGTGTTGTTCATCCTCTTCAGCCCTCCCTGTCCTGGCTACTGTCTCTAGCTTTGACCAAATGCATGACATCCTGGCTCTTGGGCTCTTGGGCTCTTCTTCCACGCTTTGTCACACTTCCTATGTGTCGGATTCCCGTGAATCCAGTCAAAAGCAACCACAGTCAGCTGCCCGTTGTAAGAGGGCAATACTGTCCCAGACATGTCTCCAGAACAGGCTGCCTTTGATGCCCTGGCAGCCGAGGGCACATGCCAAGTGTACAGACAGCGTACAGTACACTGTCTGCCATGGCTCACCTTACAGGGGGAGATGGCAGTCACAAAAAAACTGGCATCCATCACAAAACACAATCAGAAGCACAAAAGTTTCTGCTTTGCACCAGATGGTACCGCTTTTGAAATGTATCAAACAAAACAAAGTAGCTGGTATCACAGGTCCTGACTCAGGGAATCCCTTTCTTTGGGCAGGGGAGGCTGCTTTACCCCCCAGCATGGGTCAGGCACTGGTATTCAGAGAACAGCTGTGTGAAGCACCTAATTTCCCTGATCCACAGCCAAAGGTTAGCCCTTAAGGGACCACCTCCTCTCCACAGCTTTTTTTTTGAAGCCGTTAATTATTCCAGACTCAGCAGCATCCAGAATAGTGAGCCCCACATCTGGACTGAAGCAGCATTTACATCTGCTGCTAATGGTCTGCTGCTAATGCTGGCTCCTGACTCCCCTTCACCAAACAAATAAAGAATAGTTACTCCTTAAACTTCTCCTCACACCTTTATACGTCTTGCTAATTTGCCTTTTTTCCCAGACTGATTGAGGCCTGACCTCCAAAGTCTTTCCTCACATGAAAGTACTTTCACATTTTCATTGACATACTTTAATTATCCTTTTCTGTATCTTTTCTGTTCTACCATGCCTTTGATTTCTACATGCAATGTTTCAGAACTGGGTGGAGTATCTGAACAGGTGTAAGAAGGAAAAATTACTACAAAGACTAGCCAAACTGAGAAGAGGTGAGAAGACAGAAAAATTAATAGTAAGCAATGCAAGCACCTTCAGCTACTTTTGCCAGCACTTTGAGAGTTTGGTGCCACATCATATCCCACAGTCAACAGCTGTCTGCCTACAGATGCAGCTCTGTGATAAAGACAAGTTGTTGAGCCTCAACAGACCATCATTGCGGGGGCAGAACTGACTCAGTCAAGAAAAACAGGGTAGTGGTTAATTTTAGAAGGACAGTCTCTAAACAGCACCAGCATTGAAGGAATGAATTAACAAAGTCCAGAAGGGCCGGAAACTGTGCTAGGTTCTTCAAGCACAACCAGTTCACTTTCATCCTCAGCAAATATATATTGAAAAAGTGGCATTGCAGTAACACCATCAATTAACTTTTAATTAAAGGCTGAACTTTTGCCTTTCATCTGTTCTGTCCTGATTCCAGAGAGATCATAATCTCATATTGAAGTTAATCCACATCAGTGCATGCCTAATTTTACTGAAGCAATAAACATCAGACAGCCAGGTTCTCCCTCTCATCAGATCCTAAGTCATCAAAACTCTTACACATGGGATTTGTTTCTGAAAGGGAAGTCTTCACAGCATCAATGCTTGAAGTTTAAGAGCTTCATTGCCTGATCACTGTGTCTCCATTCTTTCACAAAGGAGACGGTAGAACAAAACATATCATATTCTCCTTTGGTCACAGCTGAATCCATGCTGCTAAAGCATCTTTCTGGTTTTGCTCTCTGTATCCACTAAATACTTTTTAATTTGCAGTTTCTCCCAGGAGACAAACATCTGAACAGCACATTACGCTGATAATACAAGAAAGGCAAAGGAGTTGTAAAACGAAGCAAGGTGTTAAAAATCTGCAAGCAGCAATGCAAGACACATAAATACGCACATGCCAGGAGTCACCTGCTGAGGCATACCCCTTGGCTTTATCCGTTCTTCTTCTCAGGGACAGGATTAAAAGCGCAAGAGACAGAATTCTTGTTCGGACTTAGATGTTTATTATTTCTTATCTAAGTTACAGCCTCACTGACCATGAGTGCTTCTACATGCTAAGTCAGCAAAGTAGAAAGGAAGTAGAGAGTTATGTCTTCAAGGTCTTTTTAAGCCTAAACTACCCAATTATGAGATGCCAACTAATTTATTTTTCCTTTTAACCCAGCAACTAACCATTCACGTTCCGCACTGTGGATTTTTCAACCAATCACATAAAATCACCCAAACTTGTGAAGAAGAAGAAAGATTACCTATGCCCTAAAGCCTCCATCTTGTTAGATATGTATTACTATATCCCAAAACCTTAAATTCTAAATCTTTCACTCTGTGAGATAACACACTACTTTTCAACTACAAACTCACAATCTCATGCTATCACTCAATTCTGGATGCCTTTTCCATGGCTTTAGGTCAAATGCAGTGTATTTCTCAGGATCAGTCCCTGTCAGTAAAGAAAGCCTGAAATGCTCTTGTGTCCAGGGTTTCGACATCCTGCTAGGGAAACTGGGGCCTTTTCCATCATTTTGCAATTTGGGCCGCACCACGCACTGAATATCCTCTGCAATCTAGCTCCCTACAAAGCCTGTCCCTCCTCCAGCCTCTTGATGTGCTCTCAAAACCCAGCTTGCCTTGGGGAGCTCACCTGCTTGATGGGAATGACGAGGAAGGCGCCGCCGCCCGCGCACTCTGTCACCACAGCAATGAAGCTGGGGTTCACGGCGCAGAAGTGGTTGTCGTGGACGTTGCAGGTGATGGGCACGCAGTCGTAGCACTTATCCTTGCTGGCGGCTTTGCCGTACACGTGGCGGAACTTGGAGCTGCGGTACTGCGGGTGCCACGACATCTGCAAGGAGAGGAACACAACGTCCCAAGGCATAAGGACAGCCCATCCTGGCAAGGCTTGCAGAACCCCACTCCCCTCTTCCCACCACAGGCTCACCCTCCCCACTTGGGCTGGTCACATCAAGCCTCAGCCAGCAAGCTGTAGACGCAGTTTTCTCTGGTGTTCACCCCTTTGCCATAACCCTGTTGCACATCTCTGATGGAGAGGGAAGAGTGCAGGGAAGAAATGACAGCTCTCAGCATCACCAGCCAGCTGGGCGGAGCATGTGCCAGCAGTACCTATCACTGGGGCAGGGTCATGTGGCAGCAAGTTTAAGAGGATATGAATTCTGGTACAAGAGAGTTCAGAAAGCATGAAAAATACAACATCTTGGGTAAGGAAAGCACCATCTTGGTGAGTGAACAACTGGATGCATGCTTTGTTTAGCGCTCAAGTGATGTAGGATCTTACTCAAACTTACTCTAAATTACTCAAAATTTAGCTCACATGAATGGAAAAAAGAATTTTGACAGATTATAGGAATAGTTACAGACACCTGTTGATGTTTTTTCCGCGGACAATTATGTTCTGCATGTCTGGTTTATAACTGCACTACAGCCCCCTGACAGACAGCATTTCAAATGGTGTTTAAGTGACACATAAAGCATGCTAAATACAAGAATCCCCTCTCACAGAAAGCAGTGAAGCTCAATGGAACTGATGCAACTGATTTCATAAAATCATAGAGTCATAGAGTCATAGAATGGTTTGGGTTGGAAGGGACCTGGAAGACCATCTAGTTCCAACCCCCCCTGACATGGGCAGAGATACTTCCCACTAGACCAGGCTGTTCAAGGCCTTATCCAAACCAGCCTCCAAAACTGCCAGGGATGGGGCATCCACAGCTTTTCTGGGCAACCTATTCCAGTATCTCACCATCCTCACAGTAAAGAATTTCTTCCTAACATCTAATCTAAGTTTCCCCTCTTTCAGTTTGTATGCATTAGTCCTTGCCCTACCACTACACTTCCTGATGAAGAGTCATTCTCCATCTTCCCTGTAGAGCCCTTCAGACACTAGAATGTTGCTATTGAGGTTTCCATGCAGCCTCCTCTTCTCCAGGCTGAAGAGCCCGTATTTTCTCAGCCTGTCTTCATAGAGGAGGTGCTCCAGTCCCTTCAGCAACTTCATAGCCCTCCTCTGGACTTGCTCCAGCAGTTCCATGGCATTTTTATGTTGGGGGCACCAAAACTGTACACACTGTTCCAGTTGGGGTCTCATGACAGCAGAGGGGTAGAATCCTGTCCTTCAACCAGCTACTTTCAAATAGGAAACTATCAGTGTTGGTCAGAAAAAGTAATTAAGACAATTAAATCCAGATCCCACAAGATTTAGAGAGCAGAAGGCATACAGTGAGTGTAGTAAGAAGATTATATTGCCCAAATGAAAAGAAATGCAGATCAGGCAGGAAGACTGTGGGTGAAAGAGCACCTCACCCAACAGCTGGGAATATAGGCAAACACTGGCAGAGGGCATGGTTTTGCCCCATACTGACCTCTTTAACGTGCACTTGGTGAACAGTATTATCAGTGATGCTGGAACAACGATACTCCAATTTGACAAGGGAACCCAACAAAGTAGCTTTTGAGCTACAGCTCGCCTCACATGGTTGAAGGGTGAAGGGAAGCACTCAATGGTAGGAAGCCAAGTGCATCATCACCTGACAAGCAGAGATCTAAGCAATTCTAAACTAAAATGTCCATGTTGCTAGCATGGTATTGCATCCTCTTGGGATGACTACCGAAGGCTAAGAAACTGTATGGCTCCATACTGGGCAGTCAAAGTGGAGCTTTACAAGCTCTCATCAATACAAAGATCCACAAAGCTCACATCCTGTGTCACACTGGAAGATTTGGGCTGTGAACAGTACTAGGGCACAAGTTCTATCCTATTTCCTTCCTCCTTCCAGTTCTACTGACACAGCTCAGAGGCAACCCCACCTTGGACAAATACACATGCCCGTAACAGTACCAACAGATCAACAGCTCCTTTCATAGTCATCCTTTTTGCTCTCTTTTACCTTAACATGTTTCACCTATGTTAACCCTGATTTGTTCATATTTTCAGCTGAAAAAATCTCTTCCACAGAAAACACTAGGGTGCAAAAGATCTTTTATACAGTGAGAGCTACCTGTGCCAAACAAAAATGGAGAAATGCAAGTTATTTGAAAAGAAAGTAGCAGTCCTGAAAGCTGATCTTAGAAGAAGGGATGTTCACAGGCAAAAAGCAAACTGAGATTATATGCAACTGGCTAGCTCTCCAAACAGGCCCAGAGGTGCAGTGTTCTCAAACAAGTCCATGATGATTACAGTTTTAGTGGTTAGGTTTACTCACACCAGGTGGGGGGGAACCACTGTTTTGTCCAGATGCAGCAGTATGCAGCATTTGCTTCTTACAGCAGGACACTTTCCAAAAGGAACTAAATTGCCTGGCCACAAGGAAATTCTAGCTACACTGCTCTTGAGTTGGGAGAGTGTGTGGTCTGAAGTTTCAAGCCTCTTCTGGAGAAAGCACACAGCGGCAATTATTGAGAAAGCCCAGACTCTCCCCCTAAAGAAGCTCAGAAGGATCTTGTCAATGCATACCAGTACCTCAAAATAGGTAGTAGGGAATACAGAATCAGAGTCTTCTCAGCAATGCCCAGCAACTAGACAGGAAGCAATAGGTACAAACAAACTCAGAAAACTTCATTTATATGCAATGAAACACTTTTTCTTTGTGAGGGTTGTCCAACACTGGCACAGGTTGCCCAAAACATTATGGAGTCTCCATTTTTGGAGGTATGGTCCTGAGCAACTTTTCTAGTTGACCCTGCTTTGAGAAGAAGGATTGGACTAGATGATCTCAAGGGATCACTTCCAACCTCAACTGTTCTGTGTTTCTGTGACTTAGGGCCCCTGGATCTCAGCCATGTGTAGCTCTAAAAATGCCACTGCCAACATTCCAGGATGCACACCCACACAGGCAGACTTTCAACCCAATAAACCTGAAGTGTGCCTTGCAGGCTCAGCTTTCTCAACCTGTTCCTCTGACAGGAAGTGATGACAACACATTTCTTCCTCATTCATAAAAACTGCTGTTTGGACAGGCAAAAAAAGTGCAAAGAGCAATTGGTATTGATACCTTAGGTTCTAGCTTTTATATTTTAGATCCTGTGCTGTTTTGGTGGGTGGCTTAAGTTTCATATTAAGTGCTACTAAGTTCTCGCCACAGAGTAGACAGACAAAACAATTCCTTCTCTATCTTGATACCAAGGACAAGTTTCAGGCCCAAGAATGAAAACAGTGGTGAAGTGGGAAGAAAAAACCAGGAGGATGGAGCTTCATAACCTGAAGCTATGGTTGGACAATTGATTCTAATATGCTAATGGACCAGATCTTATAAAAGTGTGGGACCTCGTGATGGGGCATCCACTTTGTGACCATTTTGGGGTATCTTGGGTGTGATCCGGCTGGACTCTAGTGCAGTGCAAGTGTACCCATTGAAGCCTTTAATAAATATCTACTTTATCCTCTTGCTCTGTCTAGTCTCTGTTCCAGGTCAGCCTCTACAAAGCATCAGTTTAAGGAATGGGGGGCACGGGGGAGAAAGGCATGAAAAGTATACCAATATTTTGTCAGTAAGACGGGATTGCTTTTACATTGCAAGAACTGGCACTATCATCTCCAAATAATTAAAAAGCCTATTTGTATATTTTATAATGTCTGAAAATTAAATGTTCTGTATGGTCCCTTAACAATACGTTTTCTCTGAGTATTTTTTGGACTAATAGCATTAGCTTTCTCCCTGCACTGGAGGGTTGGCCCCAGTGTAGAGGGTCTCTCCTTGCACAGCCGTGTTTGAGCTGTGTGAGTATGGGCAGAGTTCAAGGACCTGAAAATTGTGCATGTGCAGCACTGGGTAAGACCTGAAGGCAGAGCTGAGGGACCCCTAGCTCACCTCACTGTTGGACAGCAAGATGCCAGGATGCCCACAGCAGGGGCATGCAGATCACCCATGCACATTGGGCAGCACACATGGACAGTGTACTTTGAGAGGCTGCTGGATCTGAGGTCTGGGTCCTCTCTCTGGTCAGAGAGGCAGAAGAACTCCCTCACTTGCTGCTCAGGCCTCTAGTGTCAGCACACAGACTGATCCTGAACTGACAAAAGGATAAAAGTGACTGATGATGGGATGACTGACCCTCTGCCAGTGTAGCACAGAGCCCTTGGCATCCTGGAGAAAGAAAGAAGGCAGCATAGCCTTTGCAATCCAGGAATCAACCTCCTGCCTTCCCTCCTCATCATCCTGATCTAATTCCCAGTATTGCCAGCCTCCCTATGGGGGAGGGGGTACTGGGATGGAGGGAGACAGTGCAGATTGTACTGCCCTTCATGTACTACTAACCATACAGCTGATGTAGAGACTGCTTAGCAATGTCCTCTCACTCAGCTCTCAGAGACCAAATCTTGGGACATTGTGGTTTTCATTACCACCTCTCCTAGCAAAGAACATTAAATAGATCTTTTCCAGAAGCTGCCAAGAGCTCCTGCAGAAGATTACAAAGATCCCTACAAGCACTTCTCAGCTCTCTGCTTACCAGGCTGGATATCAGCTTTTTCAGGCTGGACAGTGGTTGCAGACAGTTTCTGCCTATTGAGATGTGCAACCCAAGCACTGGAAACACTATCTCATGGAAGAATATGTGGTACTTCACACAAAATAGAGTAAAATACATCAATTTGCTTCAGAATTCCTCATTGCTGGAATAAAGAGAGGAAGTAGCTCCTCTGCCTCTGTAAGTGGGATAATGCAACTATGAGAGATATGGCAAGGACACGTGGTTTAAAATTGTTTCTGTAGGCATTCCCGGGTCTTGACTCCAAAAGAATGATGTAACATGGACTATCCTGAAAGGCATATCTGATTGTGAGGAGAGTCTCACTATAGAGCACAAGAAACTTCATGAAATCTTGATGCAGCAAGTACAGTCAGCAAGGGGTCATGGAAGGAAGAGCAGAAGGGGATCAAACAAGAATCTGTTGCTTGGTTATCTTTTTTTTTTTTTTTTTTTTTT
>VYXF01003971.1:463-29849 GCA_013397295.1 Polioptila caerulea | reverse complement strand
GTGGGATGGAGCCATGTCAGAGAAGCTCTTGGAGAACTGTCTCCTGTGGGAGGGACCCCAAGGTGCAGCAGAACAACTCCTCTCCCTGAGCAGTGGGAGCAGCATCAGGTGATGAACTGACCATAACCCACATCCCCCATCTCCCTGCACTGCTGGGGTAGGAGGTAGAGCTGTAAGGTGGGAGGAGTGGGGAGAGGGTGTTTTTAAGGGTTTATTTTACTTCTCATTATCCTGCTCTGGTTTTGTTGGTAATAATTCACTCTGTATCTCTATGCTGAGCCTGCTTTGCTCGTGATGCTATTTGATTAATGACCACTCCCCATTCCTTAATCTCAACCCAGGAACCCTTCATTAAATTTTCTTTCCTCTGTCCAGTTGCAAAGAGGAGTGAGTGAGCAGTTTTGGTGGGTGCCTAGCATCTGGCCTGGGTCAACCCACTAAAACAAGCATGACATTTGTGAATTCTGGATTAATTTATCTTGGTCCTGGATTTAAAAACATAACCACATGGAAAAAGTAAAATATGTTTGAGAAAACCCAGACATATGGTAACTTAATCCAGATCAAATTGAGAGTAACCTCTACTCTGGCACCACAGTATTTTGTGAAAGACTCTCAGCAGCAGTCAGTCCCAATAGCGTAAAAACTCAAAACTTTGTCAACTGTGTACTGTTTCTCATCTTTGATATCCTTAGTGGTTTTGATATCCCTGGCAGTGCTGGGAGCAGATCAGGAAATTATTTTCCTTATATCCTGGGAAAGGCCTGAAAGAAGACTGATGGGTACCTTATCTCCTACAAATACCAGTTCCTGGGTGCGGCTTTACACACTGCTAGGAGGTGACCTCTCCAGCACACAACCCTGGACTGCTTGTGGTCTGGCACCTTCAGCCCCATCCACAAGCTGATTTCTCTACCTCTGAGCACAAAATCAATGTGGGGAAGGATGGGAATTACGAAATCACAAGCAAACAAGCAAAAGATCATAACAACAACCAATCGCAAAACCCACCCAAAAACCAGAACAAGGCACTTGAGCAGAATCAGATCATAAAAAGTATCTGATATGGGTTTAAAAGAGCACAAATTATAGAGGTCACATCACATCTGGAAGGAGGGGAATTGGGAGTGTTTTGGCAGCAATGAGATCTCTCACACTGCTCACCCAGGGAACCACAGCTGGGCAGTGTGACTGCATCACCCCAGGAAAGAAACAGCTATGAAGCAGAGCCTTCCTCATTCCCTGTGAACAGACATGCACATCTCCAGCTATGATGGCACCAGAAGACATGGGAGCCAGGACTTCCATGCATCCTGCTGCTGATTGCCAGGAAAGTGACTCATTTTCTACTTCCCTGGTGCACAGAGCAGGACTATCAGGCCCCCACCTACCAAACGAACCCCAAGGGCTCAGCATCGTGACTCTTTCGGAACCAAGAGTGTCTGCTGACACCCATCCTGATCCAACAATGAGTTTAGTGTTGGTGACAATTTTTCACTGACTTTATACAAGGGGAAAGGCTGAACAACCTCACCATTTACCAGCCTGGATGTTGTCCATGTATTTTCTTTCCTTCCAGGCATATTCCCTATTCTGAAAATACAAGCAAGAAATGAGGTAGACTGGCTTTGTGCTGAAGTACCAAGTCATGGCATGAGTTGTCTGTATTTCCAGGAGAGAAACAACATGTAACAAGTGTGCAGACAAGGGGATGCTGTATACTGCATGCTCACACTCCACTCCACTGGCCTGCACTGGGATTTCTGTTCAGCTTATGCTTTGATCACCAGCAACACAAACACTAGACAGCAGACCTCAGCTCTGGGCACTGCTCTTGAGAACGTGCCAGAGAGTTAGAGGAGAATTCAGGGCAGAGCTGTATGGACCAGTGACCAGAAATGTGAGATCTGCTAAGAAATCTTAAAAACTTTGGGGTGGAGATGAAGGAGGGAAGCCATGATAGTAGGCTTCAAACACAGAACAAGTCGGTACAAGGAGGATATAAATCATCTGCTTTCAAAGTCTAGGGGAGACAAGAGAGTCAAAAGACATGCATTTTAACTTCATCAAAGAAGTTTCCAATTAGGCAGCAGCAAAATTTTTCAGTCATAGGAGTGGGAGAGAGAAAGGCATTAATCTCTCCTGGCATGAGCCAGGCAGATTCAATAAAAGCCTAGCAACAGAGCTACAGCTGCTCCTGATTTGGACAGAAAACAGACTCACGGAGATGGAAGAGAAATCAGATAATAACTTTAATTTCATGTGCAATAAGTCTGCTATGTCCGGAGTGTGGCACCCACTCAGCCTGGCTGCACTAACTCACTCAGAAGTGTACCCAGTATCTCAATTTTAAGCAATTTTCACTTGTAGTACTTAAAATGCCAAAATTTCATTTTTTAACATCCAGAGACAAAGCAGCTGAATCAGATATAGCTACTCGAGAACAATCTGCTTCATTACAGTACCAAGAGCTGAGCTGCAATTAAAGCTGTTTAGAAATGGCCATGGTTCCAACCATTACCTGGCCAGAGTAGCTCCTTCTAAATATATCACTGTTCAGGGTAACTGTTAAGAGTGGTATAATAGATGAAAGCCAGAAGTTTAATTTCAGTTTGCTTGTTTGACGCAGAGTTTGAGCTGAAACCTTTTCCACTGCATTGTAAAAACAAGTAGGCCCTATTTCCTTGAGGTTAATCTCAGCAACTCTGTGAGACTGCAAAAAGTACTTGTAGATACAGACCTGAAGATAATGGTGAGCAAAAGGGATGGCACTTCCAAAAGCAGAGATCACATGACATCACCGTAAGGAAGGAAAAGGATATATGAAAGCATTCAAAGTGGTACAAAATGCCACCTGGAGAACTCACAGGGGCTGAACAAGTCCAGTGGGCACAAGAAATTTCTGCTCTTGGCAAGGCCACGTGAAATTTCTTCAGGAAGGTGTCTGAGGTCTCTGGCACCAGAAAGTTTTTCAAGCTAACCAGGCTGGAAATCACCTTCCTGTTGCAGAGAGCTGGTCTTGGTGCCCAGAGCTGCCCGTGGCCCATCCCAACAGCCATCTCCTGTGGGACCCGGCTCCAGACACGAACTACACCCTCTCCACACCTCTAGCAGCACACAGCATGCATCCACCCAACACACACCCATCAAGGCACAAGTCCTTGACCCCTTCTGTCCCCCCCACGGTCTCACTGATGCAAGGCTGTGAAGGGAGGAGGCTCATAGCTGACTCCAGTGACACTAACAGGCATTCTACTCCATCACCTGTGAGATATTCAAAGCCTTTTTTACAAGTTTTGCGCAAACTAAACACAAGATCACTGCCTGTAGAGCGAGATGAGTCTTGTGAGTCTCTCACAAGGCTGTATTACAGTCTTGGAATGAAAGCAGGGCCCATAAAGGCTGTGTGGATTGCAGAAGCAGCACTCAATTAAGCCAATGCAGTATATTTTATCCAAATAACAGTTTGTAAATTCTAACAGAAAGCTCTTCAGCTCTGTCTGCCTTCAGGTAAGCAACAGAGGGACAGACTGCCTGTCTCTGCTGTTGATCATATGGGCCATTCACTGAAGAGTTGGCCTTGCAACTCAGAATATGCTATGAAATATGTGAAACACTATTGCAGCAAACAACAGACAGAGCTCTTCAGGAGACCACAACCTGGCACAGCACCTCCTGAAGAGACCAACTTGTACCCTTTCCCCATCCAAACCCACAATGATATGCTCACACTCCTCAGAACACCTGGGCTCAGACCCTTCCAGTTCGTGGTGCACTATGGTTCCACTGCACAGATCCATCATGTGCATGGAACATGCCCCATGCCAAACAATTGTTTTCTGTTCTCTCGTGCTGCACACCTCTGAGCAGAGTAGAAACACGTGCCAATGAATTAACAATGGTTATGTTTGCTTCACACTCCCCCTGCTTAGTGCAAGACGTCTCCCTTCTCCTCAAGACCAGCTCTCCACATGGCCTGTGTTGTATTCCTGCATGAAAGCTGCCCTGGCATTGGGAAACGCAGGCTGAAATCCAGCCAAACCTCTGGACACCTAGACCCAGTGCACTCCCAGGAAAGCACGTAACATGACAACTACCAAAAAACCCATTTAAGTACTGTTTTCTACTGTCCATAGGCAGGTTTCCAAACTTTGCTTATACCTTTTACTTGCCACTCTGAAAAGCACTTCAGATATTGAAGTGATCTAGCCTGACAAGTCGGACTCTCTCCTGTGTCCTTACTGCCAGGGAATCAAGAGAATTTAAAGTTCTGAAAGACTTTTCAGAGGTCTCAATCCCTTGAAAGTTAGAGGTAATTTGAACAGCAGAGAGACCAACAGAGAAAAAAAAAATCTCAAATGTCATTAAAACTTCATTTCCCTTTTTACCTTCTCCTTTGGAATGCTAAACTTGCATTGGTAATACCTCTTCCCTTTCAGCCTAATCATTTTTAAGTGATGTTTCTAAGGCCAAAAACCCACAGGGGAAGCCTTGAAAGTCTTTTGAGAGAACTGTTTGCATCCTAGGAGAAGCTACAAGAGATTCAAACTTCCAACCTCATGAAAAAAAAAGCAGGATGGACAGTGGTACAAGGATAAATAGCTAGAAAACTTCTTAGAAGACATACAACCTCTTCTCAGTCCTGTACCACCAGTCCATGAAGTAAAATCTTTACCTGCACACAGCTCCAAGTAATAAAATCAAACAGAAGTAGGAATCACTGTCATTCCCAGCATCTGCTTAGATCCATTATTTTCTCCGGTCCCTTCCTTCCTTCTTTCTTGAAATTATCCATTCTTTTCATCCATCTTATCCTTCTGTTCTGCTAAAATCTCTCTCCTCCCCTCCACTTTTTTTCCACACCACTTATTCTCTCAAAATTCATTCCTCCCCATCCAAAAATGAATAAGGTAATTCGATGCCAAAAGGTAAGAAGAGTCACTCTGTGAGACTCAAAAAACTCCTTCAGCTATCTTGTCTCTGCCAACGACATCAGACAATGCTTATACCCAGATGACAAGAAAAAGATCTACATGAAGTCAGCTTCAGTACTGCCTCACACTGAACACCAAGATATGTATTGGAAATAGAGTATTCCCAGTACCCCAGGACTTGTAGAAAGGTAGCAGTTGAACACAACATTTTAAATAAGGCAATTAATATATCATGAAATACTGCTGGTTTTCTGCCTGAAAGCCAGCTACATTCACTGCAAATTTCATGACATGGCTCCATATGGAGCAAACTGTACAAGAGAGCACCATAAAAATACTTCCCCTCTCCTCACTCTGCTGCGCCCACGACAGATTTATGTTGAAGCAGGAAGACATGTGCTACTTGCTCCCAAATCAGGCTTCTGCATTCTTCACACAGGCATAGGGTCCTGGTCTCAGTGTCGCTCTGCTTTAAGCAGACTATTGCCCCCTCTCCTGTTCAGAGGTATGATTCTTGCTGCATCTTGCCTCCTGATGAATCTTGGCAGACAAACGCTTGCTAAGCAGATTGTTCCTAAACTTTCTGTTCTTACCTAGAGAGCACTGGGGTGCAGGGCACAGCTCTGATTGGGGAAGCAGTGCAGTGCAGTGCATACCTCACACCAGCAACGTTAATGTGTCTTACACGTCCTACAGAAGTCATCTGTCACCTGCATGGGACACACTAGCAAGGCTCACACACACCTTCACTGCAATACAGCTGCTTTTAGCAGCTAACTTAATCAACTAAAACAACTAAGTCCCAGGTTCGCACAGCTGGACTGAGACAGTTTTGGCAAACACAAATACATCACATAATTGTATTTACTCTGAATAATGCTATTAATGCTTCTTTCACAGGGCAAGGATCTCTCTCCCCAGGACCTGGTACTGCATCCCTGCTCCTGTGGTTAAGCAAGAGCAATCAAAAAGACATTGAAAAAACAGTGTGCAAAGGTACTTCTCGCCTCCAGACAGCTTTAAAACCTTCAACCTCACACTGCTCCAAATGCATTCCTCATCCTTTCTTCTTGCTGTATACTGAGAAAGGGCTGCTGGCTCCAACTCTGATAGGAGCACAGTGATCACAAAGCAAGCAAGCAATGAGAAAGGTGTCTGTTTGTTGTGCTAGTCTGCAGGTGCCACTTTTCAGTTCAAGCAATCACTGCAATTTCCTATTCCATGTGTCCTCATTTGCCACTGATGCCTTAGGTTTTAGCTTTAATATTTTCTACATTCTGTGCTGCTTTGGTGGGTAGTTTTAGGTTTCATATTAAGTGCCACTAAGCTCTCTTCACAGAGTAGACAGACAAAACAATTCCTTCTCTAGCTTCAGACCAAGGACAACTTTCAGGCCCAAGAATGAAAACAACGGTGAAGTGAGACGAAAAAACAAGGAGGAGCTTCATAACCTGAAGCTATGGTTGGACAATTGATTCTAATATGCTAATGGATCAGAACTTATAAAAGTGTGAGACCTTGTGATGGGGCATCCATTTTGTGACCATTTTGGGTGTGATCCGGCTGGACTCTTGTGCGGCCCAGGTGTGCCCATTGAGACCTTTTAATAAATATCTACTTTATCCTTTTGCTCTGTCTAATCTCTGTTCCAGCTCAGCCTTGAGAAGGCATCACCACCAGTTATCATGGAAATGAAAATGGCTTCATTAGAAACAGCAGAGTGGGAAATGCATCACTCTTGCTAAAGCAAGTACCATAGTAAGGGGTAGTTTTCTTCAAGTACCATGCACACATTCCAAAAGATTTTGGAAGACAAGACAGACTCCCACGAACACGGATCAGGCTCAGGCATGAACAGTCAGCTCACTGGAGAACAGTCATCATTTGTTCATCCCCACACCAATATTAGTCCCAGGTGATTTAACCAGACCTCATCCTGATCCCATTCTCCTCTTTTCCCTTTCATCTGAAGCAGCAGTAATGGAACAGCTTTATCAAACATGCAAGTTAACTTTCTGGCTAAGAGAAAAGCCATCCTCAGTGACATACCAGTATGGCTGCAGCATGGTGCAGCTGCACCTTGCAAACTCCCAGGAGGGAGACTCCCTCACTCTCCTGATGCCCGGCACCACCTTCCTTATGTTGACCTACCCTCACAGACTTCTGCCCACACTCTCCATGCATGACCTGGAGAACCAGCAGAGCAGGGAATACTTTCAGGAGCACCTGCCTCTTGCTTCCAGAGAGGACTTGCCAGTAGCCAGAGGGAAGCCAGCGAGGTTGGGGTTCTGACTCTCTTAATCACAGAGTTACTAATTACATGGGTGTACTCCAAAATACCAAGTCCTATGCACCACCAGGCAGGTGAGGAGGCAGTCCCTGGTTTGCAGCCTGCAAAGAAACTAGAGGAGACCCCTCAAAATATCAAGGGAATCACTGCACTGCCAGGCTGGTGGAAGAGTGGGTGGAGGCTTTGACAAGACATCCTTCTGCTTCATTGGTCTGAGACAACTCTCATCTCAACCTGCTGGCAGCTCTTGCTTCCCTGTGAGAAAGGTCTTTATCATAAAGGCAAATACTCCTTCCTTCTGTCCTCTCCTGCTTGGCAACAACATGTTTAGAACAAGATCTTCCCATGAGAATGTATATCAACAAATCAAGGCCAAGCCCTCAATAGAGCCATTCAAACTTTGTGCTGAAAGGGTCATGCTGTCCACTCTCATTTTAAGCGTTTCTTTTCTTAGACTGTGAAAACTTTTGGGTAAGGCTGTGTGAAATACACTGCTGTCCCTATGGAGAAAATATTGCTAAAAACTGATCTTGAAGAGACAGGCATTTAACAAATTATCTGTTCCAACACCTGGCAATGGTACTCCATGGACCACCTTCCAGTCTTCTGGTACTGAGGACGCTGCTCACTGGTGCACTAGGAAGATGCAGGTGTCACAACAGATCTCCAGCTTTTCAGCTGCTTTCTTAAAGGAAATGTGAAAGTTTTATCTTGTCCTGAGAAGGCAGAAAGTATAAATACTAACTGTAACTCTATTGTGTCTCTGGAAGTAGTTCCAAGCACAAATGTGGAGGTTTGTTGCAAAGGAGCACTGGAAAAAGCAGCAGGGACACTGGAAAGACTGAGGCATTGAATGCCTTCTTCACCTCAGTATTTACTGCTAAGATCAGCCTTCAGGTACACTGGAGCCCTGAGAGATCCAAAAGAAAATCCAAAGCAAGGAAGAGTGACTCTTGTTGGAGGAAGATCAGGTCAGAAACATTTAAACATTTGTTAATAAACATAAACATGGATATGGACATGGTCCTGATGGAATGGACCCAAAGGAACTGAGGAAGCTGGCCCTTGTTTTTGCAAGGTCATTCCTGGTTTTCCTTGAAAGCTCATGGCAATGGGATATCGTCCCTGAGGACTGGAAGAACCTAAGTGTCACCCCTACCTTTGAAAGGCCAAGACAGAGGATCTCGGGAACCACAGGCTGTTCAGCCTGAGCTTGATCAGAGAGTTAAATGTAAAAAGGAACCTGTAGACTCTGAGGGTGGTTACACACTGTCTCAGACACAGGTTGCTGAGAGAAACTGTGTAGTCTTAGAGACACTCAAAACCCAACTGTGCAATGCCCTGAACCTGCTCTGAGATGGCAGCTGGACCAGGTGAACTCCAGAGGCGCCTCCACCCTCAGCCATGCTGTCACCCCGTGAAACCTGCACTGATCTCTTGGGTGAGGACCCTGAACACTGTAAGTAGAGGATCCTACAGTGAAAATAGACCAGAACCTTCAGTGTGCATTCAGTGGAAGAAGATGGGAGACACCCCTGTTACACAACACTGCCTGCGAGGGACTCGTCAAACGGGCCATGCTAAGGGGAAGGGAAACAAGCAGAAACTCAAACAGATTATGTAAAGCAACAAAAATAGCTGGACCACAGTGTAAACTCTCTCATTCAAGATCAACTAGATGAGGAACAGGCAGGTTAAAAGGTTCTCTGGGGAGGCTGGGAAAAGGAGAATGACATCAAGGTAGTAAAAGATAAAAGTGAGAAAGACAGAGGGTCAGGCTAACTTTTTGTAAACCCTTCCAGGGCTCCACAAGCCAAACTGCTTTAACAAAACCCAAAATCACCATGACATGGTATATTCAGATTCCAGTACTATGACAGCTCCTCACCATAGCACAAGGTTAGCAAGAAGGTCCTCAAATGGGTAAGCAGCTTGTGAAAAATCGGGAACACCTACATTTGAGTGCTGTAGGCTTAAGTTCAAAACAGACTTTCACCGCTCCATTTACATACCTACACGTCCTCTAGGAAGCATAAATTCATGGAATAAAAGCAGATCATCACAGGTCTTGCGAGTCCATCTTTTTTCCCATCCTTCTCATTCATTTTTCTACATCCTTCTCTAAGGACTTTTTTTCCATAATTCTCAAGTAATGTAGAAACCATCATCATCCTGCACATCTACCTTTACAATTATGCAGCTTTTCTCTGCTGCCAAAATTAAATCTCCTTTTGTGCAATCAGTGTCCCTTGCTGCTTATTCTATTTAGCCAAATCCCAGACAAAAGGCACCATCCTTCTTAGTGCAGCAAGCTTTCCTCCACAGCTGACACACAACTTCCCAGTCTTCCCTGTTTTTTACCTCATTCTCCTTCTGTCAGCCATGTTTCCTGAACAGCTGATAAATTTGTCCTCCTTGCTACCACCCTCTTTGGCTCATCTGCATTTTACCAGAGCAGACACACTTAAAACAGGCAGAATAAATCTACTCCACTAACATGGATGGACAGAACCATCCAAGGCTTCCTCTAAAATTTTCCAGATATTCTCCAGTTCATATCTATAATTTTCTTTCTACAGCATGTCACTGGGTCGTGTTGGAATTAAATGTAGCCTTTGGATGCATTTCTGCAGAACTGCATTCGGTCTGTTGGTACTGCATTATCTGAAGACCTGAACCTCTCTGCTGAACCACATCCTAATTTTCCCATGCCATTACTTCAGCTCATCAAGGCAGTTTCAAACCAGAGCCCTGCCATTCTGCGAGCTTCCTGCTCCTCCTGGTTTCCTGCTTATTGTTTATTCCTTTGTCTTAATTGCTAATAAAAATACAAAAAGCATCAGATGTCAGGAAGAACCCTGTAAAATTCTTGTCAATAAATCCTCACATTCTGATACTAAACTGTCATGTAAGCTCTCCTCTATAATTCACTCACCAGATTTATGTATACCTGACCACAGACAGATGTATATAGTGCATATTCCCTTATCTTAATTGTGTGGGATAACATTTTTCTAAAGTCAAGATAAATTATCCCACATCCACTGGGCTTACCACCCTCTGGAAGATGAAATCAAGTGTTGACACAATTGGTTTTGCCATGCTCATGCTGCCTTTTTCATCTCATTATTTCGCCCATGTGATCCACTTTTTCTTGTTGTTCTGATGTCCTCCTTATAAAGAGGTTCAAGCTTCCCTGTTTCTAGAGTTCAGGAAACTCCTCCATCCTCTGGAGAGTCCTCAAAGACAACCTGTTAATTGCTCTAAGTTAGTTTCAGGCAGCTCTTCATGTGTGCTGCAGCTCACCCTGGCTGGGGTCCCCACACATCTTCCATGAGCACTGTCCAACACCACCTGCCTCACTGTAGCCTGAAGTACCACTCATCCCTTCTTGCTGTCACAGGGGAATTTAGCCAGGCTTGGGGAGGGCTCTGCATTTGTCCCTAGAAGACTACAGTGTGGCTGGAAGCTGTGACCCCTACCAGACTGGACTACACTTCTGAGCTGATAACAAGGCGTCCCTTAGGAGCAACTCACTGGCTAAGCAACCAGTGACCCAGGAACCCACTGGGATTCCCAGACTGGGCTGCATGCAGGACATTGAAGTGCTTGTGCACAGCCTACCAGGGGTGCAAGTTCCTCAAGCTGTTGTTCTCCTGGGGCTGTGCGAGCAGGTTTTCTCAACACAAAAGACCAAGCTCCATGTCCAGCACAACAAGCATCTGTATCATAAGCAGATCACTCACAGAAAGCCTTATCTGCAGCAGAAGAAGACCTCCTGTCTCACCTGTGACTGGACAGCTGGAGAAACACCTAGGATCCCAGATTGTGAATCAGTGAGCCAGAGAACACCTCCTGTCACGGCCTGCCTTCTCAGGCTGCACAAAGTCTTGCTGCTCCTACTATGGAAAGTCAGGCCCACAGCACTGTGCAGCCTGGCAGCTCTCTGCAGGACAGCTAGTCTCATACTTCTGCCTACACCGGGTTTTGCTCTGCACACCAAATGTCCCTGTGCAGACATGGTTCTCCAAAGGCAAGATGGGGATGAAAGCATCTTCTCCTTTCTCCCTGTAAGAAGTACCTCATTTGGATTAGTTTCTGCATACCAAGGAGGACCAGCAATACTGGTGTGATCGTATTAATATAATTACAGGCTTTGGCTTCTGCTGAAAATGTATTCTCACATAAACAGGCCTGGAAAGCCCAGTGGTAGTAACAGGATAAGCAAAGGTGTCTGTGTTTGGCAGTACATGAAAAGCAGCAGCTCTAGAAATCCAGAGAGCAGTTACAGCTCAAACCTTACAGCTCAGCAGACAACACTATCATTGCTGGTTTTTATTTCTTCCTCCTTTTATTCCAGCTGTAGCTCTTTAATTTCAAAACAGAAATGGTCTTTTCCTGCCCAGGAAAGGGGTGAGGGATTGCTCCCTGAGAACACTCTTCAGACCATTTATGCATTACCTTTGCAAGTAATCAGTCATACACTGTTTAAGTCCAGCATGTCTGACTGTTGTCCTTCGACAGTCACTTCCCTGCACCCAGCAGCACAGTCAGAGCACGGCCATAAGCACACAGAACGCTGGGCTACAACAGGCAATCCACTTGCCCTGGTGTGTCCATTTGCCACACCCATGTTACAGACTAGTTTGCTGGCTCCCACCCTCATGCAGGCAACGTTTTTAATTTAATTTAATGCTCTCAGGTTTACATTTTTGAGTTTGCTTTTTTTTTTTTTTTTTCCAAAAATCCACCCACACATGCTTCCATCTTCAAAGACGGAATACAAGTACANTTTTTGTGTTTTGTTTTTTTTTTTTTTTTTTCCAAAAATCCACCCACACATGCTTCCATCTTCAAAGACGGAATACAAGTACACCCTTAAAAAGGCAACCCTGAAGGCAAACAGAGGAATGTCAGTGTTATCTACAATTTGTAAGACACACATGTGAGAAAGTTTCCTGTTTTATCACAGTATGTGTTGAGTTGCTGCATCAAGACAAAATCAGAGCCCTCAGAACTTCATCACGAGACACCAGCCTTCTGGCTCAGATGCCAAATAAGAACAGACCATTTCATTTCTGGGCTTGCTTTCCACAAACTTTCCACACTAAATGGTTTGTGAGCCTCTCAGCTTAAGCTGGGTTCCCCTCAAAGCCATGGACACTCTCCTAGGCATACCTGCAGTACAGTAGGTGACACACCCCTAGATGGACCTTGTCATCCAAATTCCACTTCTGTGTTATAACACTATCAAGGGGAAATTACCAGTAATAAATTCCTTTGGAATCAAAGTCAACCAGACCACATGGTTATACAGCAACCCAGAGCTTTAAATACTATCTGCACACGTCATCTCAATACTACAAGCTCAGAGGCTACAGGTTTGTTGTTACACAAGAGAAATGAACACTGATATGGTGGCTTTCACCTCTTGGTTTGTGACTTGGTTGCACCTAATGCAGGGCAGATGGAGCCTGCATTGAGGCCATGTCTCTTCCACAGCTGTGGTCTGAGAAGCAAAATCCTTGAGAAGCAAATATTGCCTTGGAAGTGAGGTTTATCAGTTCAGAGATCCCAGATGGAGAACCTAGCCACCAGATCATGGTCTTGACCATGTCACTTGGCAGCCAGCTGCTAATAGTCAGCAAAGAGAACTATAGAAAAGGACACGTTCCCAGGCTGGCTTCTGTGTATTCAGTCAGAACAGGATCTCAGGCAGGCCAGTCACAAGCACATACACTGCAGTTCTGCCCTCACATGATGCAGTTTCACCTCTCCACACAAAAAGAGGGCCCATGTATCACAGCACTGCATGCTGAACCCTGCATGAGGTCTTCCCACTGCAGCCAGCGTACAGAAATACAAGACCTGTGTCCCATAGCCCTGCTGCTGCTGCTGCTGCTGGGTGCCCCAGCATCTGTGTACAGCAGTGAGAATCTCATGGGTAAGGCTACTGAATATGCATTAATGGAGAATCCGAAGTGAGACACTTACTGCAGACACTTGAGCCGGGATAGGGAAGGAGTTTAAGCTGGTGCTGCAAGAAAACTGAGTTAATGATGAAGTCTTCCTAACAGGGCCAGCCTAGCAAGCAGTTTTGTATGAATAATGCATTAAAAAAAAAAAAAAAAAAAAAAAAAAAAAAAAAAAAAAGCTGCAAATAGTTTTTGTAAACAAGAAAAGAGGTGGAGAGCCATTAACTAAGTCATTTCACATTCCTCGATTTGCTTTATCAATCTCAGTATTCAGAAAAAAAGCTTAAGAGCTATCCAGGCTCTCTAATGAATCAACAAAACCACACAAAGGACCGTACCACTCCTCACAGCCTCCAGGCTGTACATTAGCTTTTAGCAACGGTATCTACCACATGAATAATGCAGCACTTCTTCCAGAGCATCTGTACTCCAATCAATCCACAGTAGCAAATAAAAACCTTTCAGCACGCCTTTCTATCAGGCAGCAGGACCTTTTTACAGCTGCTCAGAGGCATATCCTTGGAAAAACAACCCTATCTGCGACCAAAGCTGGAAGCTTTTAAATCGGCCAGCTGGGAACCAGCCTTTTAAATCAGCCATCCTGCGATGGGCCTCGATTTTATCAATTGCCTTTCTTTGTCTTTTGTTCCGTAAGGATCCACACCCACCGTTCCGGGGCTCAGATTAAGGGAGCTCAGACTAAGGTTTCAGTTGGCTTTCAGAAATAGACACGTGTCTCTTCCCAGAAGCAGCTCACAGCCTGCAGCCAGCCCTTCCCAAGAGGGACACGGTGGCCTCACCAGACACACAGCACACACACCACATCCTTCTCCTGCACTAAAAAAGCAGCCTCACACTGAAGTACGTGCAAAGAGCCCCCACCAAACCAAACCATCAGTCAGATGCCCCAATCTGCACTTTCAGAAGCAGAACAGGTGATGGAAAGAGGCGCTTTGTCCATGTTCATCACCAATGCTGGTTTGAGCATTACTCCTCAGCAGAGGCACAAAGGTCCCTTCCCCTGGGCAGCCCACCGGGAGTTGTGGGAACTGCTTCTGTCACCAGAGGCAGCAGCACATCATGCAGGCTGCTGGCTGCCTGAGGAAGGGCGGCCCACCAGTGCAGATGGACCAGGATCCCCAGAAGTGGCAGGAGACAAAATGAGAGCAGCAAGCAAGATCTCAAAGAACAGCATATTCTAGAGATGCTGGCTTTCATCAGAAAACCTAGCTCTAAACAACACTCCGAAATATTTGCAGCTCTCCAGCATGACACAGATACTTAAATATGGTGCCCTGGTAAGCTGGTTGTGGAAAACAAACAGCTCTGCCTGTAGAATAAACATTGCACAAGTAGACAGGACATGAAGGAGGAAGGTAAAGGAGTCACTCAGAACTAAAATAATGAGTTGATTTCCTCACCTACAAAACAGGAAGGTCAATAGCTTTCTCTGAGAGTGCACAGCAGCCCCTCTTGCCCCTTATTTTTGGTGCACAGGAGGGGCAGGACTCATGTGAGTCCTTGCAAGGAGACATGTCAGCCCTTCCCCCATGCTGGCAGTAAGTCAAAGCTTACGCAGAGGGCACGGCATTAACACAGCCCCAGGTGAGCTGAGACAGTGGCTCCTCCACTGACACAGGCATCTTCTGCTCACACCATAAGCAGAAGGATATTTCAGTACTTTTGCATCCCCCAGTTATTGGCATAGGCCAGGGAAGGCAAACATTTCATAGAGAACCATCCTGTACTGAACAGAAAGACTCTGGAAACCCACTGCAGCCATGCACCCCACAAACATCATCACCAGCTGGCCCCACATCATTTGTCTCAGAGCATCTTTCTAATGGTGGAACCCAAGGCTGCCCAACTACGGCCAAATTCATGCCAAGGTCCCAAGCTTGGCAAAATGCGCATCATGCAATTTTGTTTTACTTTAGAAGATACACCAAGTGCTGTGAACCTCAAAATAATTTTAAGCACATATGCCCAGGGGTAGGCGAGCGCTGCCAGGAGTGAGTGAAACGACACCACTCTTCACAAGACAAGGTTGTGACAGCAAAAATCCCATGGCCTTCCTTGATGCGTTTTCCAGCTGAACTTGTGTTCAACCACAAGTTTAAACCACAATGCACTCCCCAAGGCAGGCAGCAATGCCAAATGGCACCCAGCAAAGTAATACCCTCATGATGGCACCTGTCCATGTTATTGCCACATCCCCACAGCCTGGTACTTCTGTGCTCTTCTGCCATGCTGGAAAAGCAGGGAGATGGACAAGGGAGCATATGTGCCTCCTAAAAATAGCTCAGCCAGGTTATTTTTAACTCATCCCAGCACAGTCAGCAACAATGGTGAGGAGCAGTAAAGAGAGCAAAGAGAAAAACTGTCAGAGACCACAGCCTAAGGCAGCTCTGAAGAGGCTCAAACTCTCCTGTCACCTGATCTGGTGAGGAATCCAAGACTGTATCTTGGTTAGAACCCGCAGAACATTTTGAAGTGCACATCATGATGTACTGGCTGAATTGTCACCTGTTCTTTATTTTGCTGTGGTCACTTCCAATCTTGACACCAAACGTATACTTGAACCTCCCTGGGACAAGTGAGAGAAGCAAAGAGAAATTACAACGGTAAAGCACACAGAACCACATGAAATCATCAGGCCAGAAGGCACTTCTGGAGTTCCTGAGTCCATCCTGTCCTCAGCCCACAGTTAAGTTCACTACAAAGGCAGGTCAGGTTACTTAGACTGTCCAGGTGAGTTTCAAAGACTGACGAGGATTGAGATCCCATTGGCCTTGGGAAATGTGCCTGTCTGGAGTCTTGTGGAGAAGCTCAGGCTGCAGTTGCCCTGCAGAGTTACCCAGATGACTCTGGTCAAATGTGCTGTCCACCAGGACCCTCACAGCCTTCACAAGAGCTGCTCCTTTCACTGCAGGAAGAGGCTGCACATCAGGGGCAGAAGCTGACTTTTACATTTGTCAAATTGCATGAGGGGGTGGTTTTACCTTCGTTATAGGCATAAAGCAGTCTGAGCCTCCAGCTTGCTTGGAAAGCCCAGGAGCCGGGAAGTGCCCGTGCAGGGTCTGTTGCCAGACATTGGACTTCCCTGCGGTGGCCTGACAAGCATCATTCATCCCATAAGCAACCAAAGTGGTTCACCCTGGAGCAATGGAGCCTGAGGCACCATCACTCTTACTCCACTGCCAACAGCACCTGGAGCTCTGCTTCTTGAAGGTTCACACCACTCACTCAGGCACAGGGAGGAAAACACCATAAATCACCCCAGTCACAGGATAAGTTTCTTCATTAATACTTTTAAGCCAGCGTCAGTTGGAAATCAAGCTGAAGCACACGGACCACCCTTCAGTGCTTGTGAAGACACTTGTGCTTAGTCAGTGCAAAGTCAGTTTGTGCATCCCAGGAGGCACAGGGGAATACCCAAGGGACGATTCCACACTCAGTGGTAATACCTTTTTTTGGCAGTTCAACCTGTGCCTTCACCACTTCCTTTTCTGCCTCATGTGGTGCAGCACTCTGAAAGCTCAGACAGAAAGAAACATGGTGAGTTGAGGACATAAATGTCTTTAGTCAACATGGCCTTTACAAGATACCATAGCGGATGAGGGGAGTGTCAAGACTAGCAAAACCCAAAATAACCCCAAACCTCAGCTCAGTTTCATTAGGCTTATCAGAGCCAAGGGCAGGAGGCAGTACTACCGAAGCAGAGGATGGGGTAATGCCAGCCTCTTTGGAGGGTAAGCCCCGCCTTCCTCTGATTCACCTCTAGCTTTCCAAGATAACCTGTGTACAGAAAGATAAAGCTAACTTGCCTGCATTCTCCAGAGACAATACCCTCTTTCACTTTGCTGGTTACCTGGGCAGCAAAGAAATATTATTGCTTATCAACTTCCTTGTGAGTACTAATGTGCTTCTAAATTGAACAAGAGGGCAAATTCCACCTTAGAGACCTTTTATATGCTGGCAAGATCCTGCTTCATTACGAAAGAAAAGCAAATAAAACAATCCTAGTTCAAAGTACAATAAAAACTGGAAGCCTCTTCTGCTCCCCCCACGCCTGTAAACACTCAGCTTAAAAAGGAAGTTATGAACTTTCAGGGACATTGCCATGTTTCTTGTCAGAAAGGCAGCCTTGAAAAACTCATCATCAGAGACCCTGCAAGCTCAGCAGTTTCTCCTGAAACTAGAATGCCATGCTTTCACTCTCCTGTTTCACAGAAAGAAGTTTCCTGCTACTCAAGGCCAAGCTGGCTTCTGGGTTTCAGAAACCATGGTTCAGCTCCCTATCAAAGTGATGCAGCTGCATCTCAGTAACCTGCCATGTTCTTTAGGAAGACAAGGACACTTGGTCCCACCTGTCTTTATTATGAGGTCTAACCGTGCCTGCAGACATCTGGCAGAGTGAGTATCTCTTCTAAAGGCTGCTGTACAGAAGGCTTTCCTTGCATTAAAGGCTTTCCTTCAGGATCACTGGTTCAAGGGTTCAAGATTGTTTACCTCTGGGGAATCCCAAGGTCTTTGTTATTTGCCCACAGGAGTCCACGTGGGATCCATTGAGCTGGCCAGGTTTCTCCTCAAGCCTCTTCTGCCTACCTGAGCAACTGTGGTTGTCACCAAAACACAGATACATGAGAAAATCTGAAGTGCCCAGCAGGATGGTGAGGCAATGAAAATACACCAAGTGCAGATGTTTCTCCTGAGTTCTGTCAAGGTTTGGAGGTTACACACTTCACTCAAATGTCTCAATATACAGCCCTTACATCTAATGTGATGTCATGTCACTGCCACTCCCCCAGTGCTGAAGCTCTGTGCACAGGCATGAATGTGATGAGATCCTGGCCAGTGACACTAAGTCTGTATCTCATCTCTGAAACTGCCTAGGGAAATTGAAACTGCTGCAGAGGGGCAGGGGCACTAAACAGCCCCCTACTTGTCTGGGAAGGAAAGCACGACGACATAGGCAAAGGCACAGTGTAGGAAACCCTGCCTCTGTGGTCTCCAGTTAAGCCTCACAGTCAACCTACCCATAGCTCTAAATCAGGACAGATGTGGATCAAAATCCATAAGGATGATGGCCTCCACCTGCTTGGTCCCACTGCCCTCCGGGGGATGCAGTTTTCTCTAATGTCTGACCTACTTCCCTCCCGCTGCAGCTTGCATTCTTGGTCTCCTTATTACATTGTCAGTGCCAAGGAGAGTCTGGCTCTGTAACTGCCCTCCCAGAAGCTGTATCCTTCTGTTAGCAAATGGATTTGGCAGCAAAGGGCACAGGTACCTACCACTATAGACCAGAGAAGAACCAGCTGAGAGTTTCCCAGTCGTAAGCCAGAATTAGAGGGAAATGGTCCCTGTCCCTCTAGGGGCAATGACAGCAGGACTTCATTTCTTGAAAGGCAGCACACAGATCAGAGGTATTCTCTGAAACCCATAGCTGCAGAGTTCTTCCACCTCCCTTAGAGCATCATCTGCATGAAAAAAATAGTGAGGGGCCCACACAAAAGAGAAGTGTGGGAAACTCTCCCACACCTATGCAGTGCCTGTGGAATGATGATTCCAGTTGAGACTTTCCTCTTTAAGTGGCTGATTAAGTCAGAAATGACATCTCTCTGTTCTTCAGAAAACTACTAACACCTAACACATTTTTTTAACTCTTAACATACTCTTGAGAGCAGGTGCCACGTATCTGAAGCATGACAAGCCAGCAAGAGAGTGTAGCAAAGGCAGGTCTCAGAGGCACAACAGCCAATGCTTTCTTCTACCACAGCACAGTGATGCCTTCTCAAGGCTGACCTGGAACAGAGACTAGACAGAGCAAGAAGATAAAGTAGATGTTCATTAATGGCCTCAATGGGCACACTTGCACTGCACAACAGTCCAGGCAGATCACACCCAAGATACCCCAAAACGGTCACAAAGTGGACGTCCGATCACGAGGTCTCACACTTTTATAAGTTCTGGTCCATTAGCATATTAGAATCAATTGTCCAACCATAGCTTCAGGTTATGAAGCTCCATCCTCATGGTTTTTCTTCTCACTTCACCACTGTTTTTGTTCTTGGGCCTGAAAGTTGTCCTTGGTATTGAGCTAGAGAAGGAATTGTTTTGTCTGTCTATTCTGTGAAGAGAACTCAGTAGCACTTAATATGAAACCCAAAACTACCCACCAAAACAGCACAGAATATAGAAAATATCAAAGCTAAAACTGAAGGCACCAACAGAATCATAGAATATGGTGAGTCGGAAGGGACCCATCTAGATCATTGAAATACAACTTCTGTCCCTGCACAGGATACCCCCAAGAGTCACTCCATGTGAGAGTATTGTCCAAACACTTCTTGAACTCTGTCAGGCTTGGTGTTGTGACCACTTCCCTGGGGAGCCTGTTCCAGTGCCCAACCACCCTCTGGGAGAAGAGGAATCTTTTCCTGATATCCAACCTAAACCTTCCCTAACTAAGTTTCAAGCCTTTCCCTCAAGTTCTGTCACTGGTCACAAGAGTCTAGATGTCACTGTCTGCCACTCCTTTTCCCATCACAAGGAAGTTGTAACTGCAGGGAACTCTCCCCTCAGTCTCCTCCAGGCTGAACAGACCAAGCGACCTCAATCACTCCTCATATGGCCTTCACCTAAGGCCCTTTTCTACCTTCATTGCCCTCCTTNGCTGGCTCACATTCAACTTGCCACGACCAGGACCCCAGGTCCCCTTCCATGGAGCTGCTCTCCAGTCTCTTGTTCTGCAGTCTATGCACACATCCAGATTTGCCCCATCCCAGGTGCATCCAGAACTTCCCCTTGTTAAACTTCATACTGCTGGTGGTTGCCCAGCCCTCTATTTTATCAGTTTCTCCATAGGGTCCCTCTGCCCTCAAGGGAGTCCACAGTTCCTGCCAATTTTGTGTCATTGGCAAACTTGCTTAGTATCCTTTTAAGTCCTGCACCCAAGTTGTTAATGAAGATGTTGAAGAGCATAGGGCCAAGGATGGAGCCCTTTGGAAGCCCAACAGTGACAGGTCACCAGTCTGATGTCACCCCATTGTGAGTATGGTACCGTATACATCATAAATTTTAAAATTCATCATTTAGAACAGCAGTAGCAGGTTGAGTTTTGCTTTTTAGTTTTTAGTCTGGCTTAGATTGATGCTGACTAAGTGGGAAGACTACTCATGCTTTCCCTGCCAGGGAAATGGGATTCTGTGCCAATGCATTCACCTGCTGGGCTTGGCAAATATACAGTTTCTGGAAACCACTGCCATCACTCTGAAATTATTCCATCAGTGCAAGTACAAAAGCATTGTTTGGTTCAGACTTGGAGCATAGGTTTGGAGCCAATCTCTTTACTATCACCATTCACTGCACTCCAGTCTGCACTGCAAAGCCATCTTGGAACATGCAGACAGGATTCCCTACAGCTGAAATTAAAATCATTCCAGGATCAGGACCCAGTATGCTCCATCTGCTAATGGAACCACCTGAGTAAAACAAAAACATCCAAAATGCCTGTGGATATAAAAAGTCCTGGTATCACCTCTTTCACTCTACAGATACAGTGTTGATATACTACAGATACATACTATAGATATAAAAGATATACTTTTCTTGAACTATAGATGTTACAATTAGCAGAGAGGTGTCACTGCGCTTAGACATTGCTCTCTGACCTTCAGCCTTACCTGTCTTCATATAGACAATTTTCTTCACCTCCTCTCCTCCAAGTACTGCACTCTTACACTGCTTTTAGGTGTTCCTCAATCTCTGATCATTTGATTCAGCACCATTGCTGTCCTCTGTGATCAGTCTCATTCTTCACACCTCTCCATTTTCACACCTCCCAGCAATGAAGATCAGCCTCTCCTCCCACACAGTAGTAGTTTAATTACTGTATACCTCATTCCTGCCAGCCTCTTCATGTATCTCTGCCTGTTTGAGTTTTGATCATCTTCCAGCTTTGTCCCACTGCACTAGCCTTCTCTTCAACCCTTCCAGCCAAGGAGCACCCCTGGAAGTGCCTCTGCATCCCAGCAGCCCTGCTACAGGCTCTCTCTCCTTCTACCACTGCTGCTTTCCATGCCAGCCTATTTCTCCAGCATAGCTGATATCCACACCAACAAACTGATCTTTTCTATGCCTTTGAGTCAGTCCTGGGCATCTGTACCTCACTGACTTTTTGAGCCAAGGGCTTATCTGTCTGTTTAGCCAGCCCTAATGGATTTTCCGCCTGCAGATTCATCTAATGGCTTTTCTTGAACCACATCCCCAACATCCTGTGTCAATGCGTTCCACTGTTTATCTGTATCCTGTAGTTCCTGGGCAGTGATAAACAGAGGAACAATCACTCCCTATCTGAACTCTCCATTCCATCATACTACCATATATGAAAAGCCGTATGTCATATCCCTTTTCAGACATACCTTTTCCAAGCTAAACAGTTGTCCTTCTCTGCATGCCCTTCAGCACTACTAGGTCCTCAATGAGCTGCAGAAAGCTAGTTTTGCATGAGGCTCTGAAGACCCAGTTGCACTATAAATGTATCCAGACAGTTTTGGGTTTTTTTTTTTAATCTGTGCAGTAGGAAGTAGGAAAAAAATAAAATCTTTTAAAAAAATAAAGGTAGCACAGCCATTAAAATCTGGCTGTGAATTAAAGCAGAATTTTGAATTCTTGACACAATGCAGGCCAGGCAGCTTGGGATGCTATTTCCATGCCTTAGGCAGCAAAAACAAAGACCGTCTGTGTGAAGAAGAGTGAGAAGCAATGGGTAGGACACACTGGGCCTCACTGCAGCTATCTGAATATGCAATTTTCTGTGGATATCTTACATGCATTCATTAAATTACATTTCTAACTAGGGCTTTCCAGTACTAGAGAGCCTTCAGGCTCCAGGAAACTTCTGAAGACTGATCAGAGCCAGTGGAGAGTCAGCACTGTGCTCCTAGCTTAGCCAGAGATGACAGCAAATGGGAAGAGGCCCACAGAGGGCTCCCTGAGCAGGCTCGAGGACTGCAGGTGAGCTCCCTGCATGACACTGTCCTGCCAGGGAACTCCAGGCATAGGAAGGACAGCAGGTAACGACACAGGTAGATATTAAAGAAAAGAAAGGGTTAGTTTACAAACAGCTCAAAATAAAAATCTGGATTTCCTGGGCGAGTCTTGCTTTTCTGCAGGAGTTGAAGACACTTGCAGATTTCCAGACTAATAGACTAAAACCACTGTGTGGTCATTTGCCTGTACTGACAGTGGACAGTGGCACCAGTGGAAGCAGAACCCCACAACAACGAAAGGTGTGTGAAACACTTCTAGTGCCATGTATGGTGTCTGTGCCTTTAGTCTTCCAAACTCACACAACTGAGCTTGACTACAAGACAGGCAGAAATAAGAGTTCAAATGCTGCTATTTTTTTTTTTTTTTTGTATGTAAGATAAACTGTCATGAAGTCTTAGAGAAGTTCAGGTTGCAAGTCATGTCAGGGAAGGAAGTAAGACAATTGTAAAACTCTTCTGAAATATACAAAACCATACATAAAATAATGACTGGTTTCTCAAGATTGAAAGAAAGAGAAGGTAGAGAAATTGTGACTTCAGTTCCCTCTTTACACATTAGATGCATTTCCTCAATCAGGCTTAAGAAGTCCTGTTCTAGTAACAGCCCACAGACAACTGGACACCAAATCAAAGGTCTCAAAACAAAGCTAAGAGCAAGATGAGCTTCAGTGAAATAGGTTTTTTTGAGACTTCAAGGATCACCAAAATATACTCAAGGATATCCTTTGATATTTTTTCTTAATTCAATGGATCAACCTATAAAGCAGATATTTATGCTGCAGAGAAAGTTAGGAATTCTTAACCACTCATCCAAGTTCAATATGCATCATGAAAAGTGGAAAGGAAACATGCTACACAAGGACCAAGGCAGACTTTCTAAGTGGATTTTAGCTGCGGGTTTCCTTGCTTTAACTTATGGAAACTTCCACTCCTAATATCATTACCAGGTTTTTGCTTCTAGTATCATGACCAAATCACAAGTAAATTTAGGCTGGGAGGGACCTCTGATAGTCCACAGCACAAACTTCCAGTCAAAACAGGGTCAGCCTTTAAGTCAAGCCAGGTTTTTCATGGCCTTGTTCAAGTGAACTCTGAAAATCTCCAAAGGTGAGGTACTAAAGGCAAGAAAAACCATCCTTCTAAGCCACTGTCTGAATAATCGTGAACTCAGTCGGTCTTTACACACCGATCACAAAAGCAGGTACTGGTCCTACACAGTGCTCTGCCTCCACAAGGATGAGTCACCTACCCCTCCCTCTCCAGATCTCAAGTCAACACAGCCAATGAAGTCCTTCTCCACTTACAATGTTCAAATTGTCTCAGAGGGCTCCTGCCTTCAAATTGTCATCCCTCCAGCGACCATAAAACATAACTCAGGAGAGGAAGTTAGCTGTTGTGTTAGGGAACAAGACTACCACCATGGGACCCTAAGGGCAAAGCCCAGAAGAACATGCTAGGAGAGACACATGTATGGTCTCCTCTGTGAGATGAGATGCTCTAGGGGTGACAAGCTGGAGAAAAGAAATTTCTGCAGGAAGCCAGGTAGCTGCAGTTTGGCTAATGGCAGACTGAGAGATGTCACCTACTTTCAGAGAACACTGCTGTCTGTACTGAGTGACATTATTTAGGTGATCATCCTGTTCAAGTTTCTAGCAATGTACCATCCTGGGAAGCTCTTCCCACGATTCCTCCTCTTTGCTGCTAAAAACACAACTGTGTTACTATTTTGCCAAGTAATAACTCCTGCTTCCAGCTACCAGCTACGATTGTGGTTTGTCAGCCCAGCTGAAGAATCTATTATCTATAAAGACAGAAGTGATTTTTTATCTTTTCAATTCCACAGAAACCAGGAGTTCACCAAAATACAACCTGGAGACCAAGAAAGAAAAAACCATCAACTTTCCACTTGAGCTTTTACCTATATAATCTCATAGAGGGTTTGGGTTTTTCTGCTCCAAGACTTGTGTTGCCTAGCAGGATGCATTACACCCAGAACTACTGCACAGGAGATTAATATGGCAGGAGCCATACAGAGATTGAGGGAGGCCTCAGATAGATTCAAGGGGCTGTAAAGTCAAACCCTTCAATCCCTATTAGCCCTTTAAATAAATGCCAGGATTTTTAAAACTGTGAGACACTGAATTCCAATTGATTTCTATGGAAGATGTCAGATGCTAGGTAATCATTAGCAAAATCAATCTTTTCAATTAAGACTCAAGCATCAGTTACTGACATAAAGACCTTTTGCAAATTCAAAGTGAAACAGCCATGACCACAGTCAGGAGGGGTCAGAAGACAGACTCTGATCCTCCCTAACTGCAAAGAAAAGAGCCTCTGTATATAGCTGAACATTACAAGAGCAGGAACTTGGAGCAATGCTATTCTGATTTTGTTTTTGTTCCTCTATGTATGCGTTTTGGTATTCAAATTAAATTAGAAAAAAATGTCAGAGAAAAATAATGTGAACTAATTACATTTAAGTAGATGTTACCAAGACAATCTTTGACTTCTTCCACTTGTCTCTTGCAATTAAAGAGCTGTCTGGATTCTCTGTGCTTATTACCCTGCAATTTTATTGCCAGCACAGGCTCCTTTTATGGAGCAGATAGAATAGAAGAAACCAAGGATGACAAAGAAGATTGGTCCTTCCTGGCATCATTCACGTTGCAGGCAGTGTTCCTAAAAACATCAATGTTAGGCCTCCTAGAAACAAGCGCTGCAACTGTGCCAACAATCCAGGTAAAACAGTAGCTATGCTTTCCTAAGGCAATATGGTTTATATTTTTCAAGATTTGTGTATTCTTGCTTAGAGAAAACATTGTAAAACACTGGTTTAAATCACTGGTTTGAAATAACCTCGATGTAATCATGTAAAAGGTGGCTGAGAGCTGAATAGCACTGACAGAGTCAAATCTGCCGCTGCCCAGAAAGCAAAACTTCACTGATACCCGACAGGGCAGCTGTGGTGCTACAGGATCCAGCACAGATCAATGGTGTGACAGTGACACTGGGGGGCATTCAGGGGCAGCCCTTCAGGGGTCCTTCTGGCAGACTGGCAAACGTCCTACATGCTAACACTCCCTGCTACACAAGAGCCAGGTGAGGCTGGAGTAGGACAGACAGTATGGGGAGAGATGCACTGCTTGCACATGCTCTGGTTCACCTGCTATCAGTCCATATCCCAGTCCACAGAAAGAGCCATGTCTGAGGAACAGGCACTCGTCCACCAGGCACTCCTCATGTACCCTACCACTGATTCCCAGAAAACCTGGGATGGGATCCAGAGATTTCAGATTCTCCCAAGGAGGATTTCAGCCCTTTTTACATGTGCTCTGCAAGGCAAGTTTAAATCATAGTATTTGTAGAGCAAGGACTGATTAATTTTGGCTCTTGGGAGTAAGCCCAGTATTTGCCTTGGCCCCTCCTTGGCATCTTTTTTTTCTGACGGTCCCTGGTCAACTTTATGTACAAGCTGAAGTCACAAGGCTCATATTTCCTCTATTAATGCAACTCTGGCATGGACAGCCTTGCCCAGTCACCTTTTTCTGGGAGGAGCTCTCCCTCTGCATTGCCTCCTCTCCTGTTTAAGCACAGCTCCCAGAACTGCAGGAGGAAGAACAAGATGGAGTTTGGCCTCTGCTACTTTCCTGGAAGTTATCTTATCAGCTTTCATGAACTTTGTCTTAATTTCAGCGATAAAAATACCACAACTGCTAGGATTTTATTCTGCTTTGTCTTCCTTATCATTTTCCTAGGTGACTTTGTCCCACAGAGGGAGAGAGGCAGGGCAGAATCATCAGCAGCAACCTCCTCTCTGCAGGTAGGTCCATGTTTCTCGGCACGGAGATAAAGAGCAAGCGATTCACCAAACTGGAAGGAAAGTCTTCAACAAACTGGAGCCCTGAAGGATGCTCAGAAGAAAGGGGGAGACAGGTGCCAAACTTTGGCACTGCTCTGGAAAATTTGAAACTCTATGAAGCAGAGCAGGGAACAGGTCAACAAGGGAAGAGAGAACAGGGCTTGGATCTGCACGCTATCATTGGTCCTACCCTTGGCAGCGGCACGTCTCCGAGCTTTAGAAAGGGTTTTGCTTGGCTGAGGGTCAGAAAGTCTAATTTGTGAATTTCAAAGTGCTTTAGAAATAGTAAGCATCAGCATTACACTAATAGAGCCCTGCAGGGTGTATTTTCAAAATGGGGAATTGCTGGCAAGCCTGTAATACCACAGAGGGGAAATCCCTGGAAATACTAGGCCAGTCTAGCTTCTACTTATAAGCCAGTATAACCCTGTGAGTATCAAAATCTCTCAGCCAATACAGCCTCCTGGACGATGTAAAGGTCTTTCCTGTTCCTCCTGAGGAGAAGCAGGAGGCGCGTCAGCGTAATTGCAGTGTGCTGCAGGCTGCTTGCCTCAGTCAGCTCCGCAGCCAGAGCGGCTTAACGTGCACTTAGGGGAAGCCACATAATGTGAAACACCTCACCACACCATTACTCTGGTGCCTTCTCGCCACGGGAGCAAGAGAGCAGACTGTCTGTGCTCCTGCTGTGCACCAAGAGGCGGCCAGACACGGCTTTCTCAAAGCACAGCTGCTGTCCAGCCTCGCCAGGGATGCCCTTGGCTCTGAGCAGCAGTTTAGTAGCAAAGTCCAGCAGCCACCCAGACAGCCCACTGGACAACTGTAAGTCCACTGGTGTTTGTAACTGGAAGTCAGGAATATTCAGATAAGGTGCTGGGGTTTTGTGGGGCTTTTCTGCTGAAGCAAACACTTGAAACAAACTTTCCCGTGAGAGTGGAGAACAGGGTGTGGCCGTTAAGGACCTCCTGAGTCCCCTCGAACCAGCCAAGAGAGGATGGTGGGGAAATTATCTGGGACACCTTCCCTCCCCACTGTTTCTTCACAGAGTCTCTGTCATACCCTGTCACACCCCAATTCCCAACAATTTTCTCATCAAAATCTCTGCTGGGGAAATCGGAACCTGACAAGGTCCCATGAAGACTCCATGCTATGCAGCCACTGTGGATCAAGGAATGCAAAAAAGTCAGAGGCAGCAAACTGACCACAGTTTATGAAGAGCCTGCAAGATCATGCATAAAATATAGCTTAGCCTGCCCCAAGGTAACCATCCCTCACTCAAAGCATCACCCTTTTTTCTGGGATATGCCAAAACAGTTCCTCTCCCTAAGCCTCTGTAACAGGGAGCACCTGGGCACCTGAAGCTTACAGCCCAGGGACCTGCTCTGTACTCAACTGTTCATCCCCAAAACACAGCTGACACCACATTTAGGCATCTGGCAGTCCAGACAGCCCACAGGCAAGAGAGAACTGCCCCTTGCAGAGGCACCATAAACCCATTCCAGAGACAGAAGCCTGCCTGGTGCCAACCCACCTAGAAAGAGACTAACACAGACCGAGGCAACTGAAAATCCCGTCATTATCCAGCTACTAAGAAATACAGCAGACACAGAAACGTGAAAATATTATCCATTACTGGCATTTGCAGAGTGAGAAATTTGCTCAAAGGGGACAAACCAGCATACTTGAAAGGCAGGCAGGAATTACCCAGGCAGAAAAGGAGAATGAGAAACATAGAACATCTGGAGATCCCCTGACGTGCTACCAGGAAATCCACCTGCTGCACAGACACCCAGCAGCCAGCTGGGTCAATGGGATGGAGGTGATCAGTGCTGCTGGTCAGGCAGGGTCAGCTGCCACACAGGGGACAACAGCGGTCTCCCTCAGCCCCGGACTTTCAAAACAGGCACACTCATGCTCAGGCACTTTGTCTCAGAGCAAGAGGGGCCAGGAGGAGCTTAGGGCAGAGTTGGGATGCAGGCAGCAGAATTGTCTGGCTCTTTGTCCAAACATCACCAGTACCTAGGTCTCACGTTGCCTAGGTCTGTGGCGGCTCTGTGGAGATAAGGGGTTTTGATTTGCTGCTACAGAGTAACAGATTGAAAAAATGTGAAATACTTCTCATCGAAGCTGTAATAATAGATGTCATAATGCTAATTCACCAAACAACAACAGCACAAATGAAAATACCTCCCTTTTTCCCTGTCTCTAAGAAGCAACTGGCTCTCCCCTATTCTGCCTGCCAAAGCTCTAGAGTTTCCTGAAATGCTCAAAATCAAAACACGAACTCCCTGGTGTCTCCATCAGTCACTCCCTATCTCTGATCAAACCAGGAGAGATCAGAGCTCTCCAAAGAGGGCACAGCCGGAGGAAGAACAAAGGGAACAGCAGGGCTACACAGGCTGCTCCTTTGTTAACCCACTGGGGAGCCTGCACTGGAGAAGCTTAAAGGCAACCATCAGTCAACTTTCTCCCAAAATGTTCCCTGAATCCTCTGCAGAAATCAAATCCCTTGAGCACCCAAGGGGCCAAAAGAGGCTAAGCCTGTCCAGGCAAATACCCTTAACAAGGACTGCAGCATAGTGTTTTCTTAGAAAGTGTAAGTGACAAGGGCTGGGACAGGGTGGCATGGGAATCAGGAACAGACAGGATGCTCCAGAGCACGACAAGGAGGGCACCACTCCCTGCAAAGTGAACAATGTGTACCGACACTGCACACAGCTGGCCTCAACGGGCCATCGTTCTGCAAAGTGCTGTCTGTTACACATCCCTTCGCAACAGCCTGTCTTGGCCCTTGACAGAGCCGCGGCATCAAAGCCAGACCCACGCAAGAAGCAGTCTTCAAAGCTTTGCTGCCTGAAAATAAGACTTCTTCAAGGTGCCAGTTCCCCCTTCGGGTGGAAGTGGCACCAGGAGATCCCGGTGCCAGAGAGTCATTTATGTGGCTGTCATCATGCTCTGTGCAAGACGTGACCTAGCCTGACATCAAGCACCCGAATTCCCCACGACTCCAGCAAAAAAGGCCAAATTTAACCCATCACACACACAGCCATAGGTGAGGCTTCTCTATAAATAATAAGCGAAGTACAGATGCCGAGCCGGCGGCACCGCAGGCGGCACAGCAGGGCTGGCAGCAGGCGCAGCCTTCCCGAGCGGGCAGCAGGATGGCTCGGGTCGGCAAGAAGCCCTGTTGCTCCGCACACCGCCTCCTGTAGACCTCCGGGTCGGAGGGCTCCCGCCGCGGGCCGGCTGCCCGTCCGCCACACCCCGCTCAGAAAATC
>VYXF01003970.1:109252-204850 GCA_013397295.1 Polioptila caerulea | reverse complement strand
GCCCTTTGCCGCTCTCCCGCCCCGGTCCCGGCTCCTGCCTGTGCCTCTGCCCCGCTCTCTGGGGCCGATGTCTCTCCCGAGCCCGGCGGGCCGGCGTTTGCGAGGCCGCCTGCAGTAAACCCTGAGTGGCAGCGGCCGTGTCGGGGCATTCCGGCGCTGGGGAGTTTCGCAGGTCTCACCAGTCCCATCAAATGTTTCCTTACGAACAACGTAAGACACGGACGCGGCCCAGCACTGCTCGGTGTGCGGGGCGAGGCGAGACTGCCCCGGCGCTCCCGCTGCTCCGCGCTCCGGGCTGCAGCTGCTGCTGTGTTCGGCCTCGCTGAAAGCGCCCTGGAGTGGGCTGAACTCGGCTGCAGCTTCCGTCCTGGCTGCGAACACCTTGATCGCCTGTGTTACCAGAACAGGGGGATCTCTCTGACGCACCGTGTCCAAATAGTTTTAATTATTAACCCTAGAATAGGTGATGTTGCTGTTCTGAACCAATTAAGTGCCCACCACAAGAGCACAGTTTTCACCATTTTAAAGTATGGAATTAACCTTAATATAAACAGCCCTTGTAACAGTGGAAGTAACTCTCTGTATCACTGGTCATGCAAAGGTACTTCACTGCTCAGGGCCTAAGCTTTCAGGGTTGGGTTTTTTGGACTGGTTGGTTGGTTGCAGGGCCGTCAGTAGTTTCAAGTAGTTCTATAAGACATTGCCAGCATTAGTGTTTTAAAATGCCAGCTATGTGTATTTTTAGAAGTCATGATCCTGCACGTACTCGACCTGACTTGGCTAGGCTGTGGGTCTCTGAGTTGGATCATGCTTGCAGGCTTTCTGCCTGCTGGGGCAACCCCAGTTCCTGACACTGTCAGTATGATGAGCCATGTTCCTGTCAGTCAGCCCAGCACCACAGAGACTGCACCTGCATCTGCACCTTTTGTTTAAAAACTGAAATGAAACAAAACCCTGACATGCAAACCCACTCTTTGGCTGGTTAATGCCACACTGAGTACAAACTTAATACAAGACCTAATCACACCTCCCCTCTTAAATTTCTGGTACCTCAGAAGCAGGGCATGAAGAATCTCTTTACTTTGTGAGTGCCCCTATCTGAACATCACCGCAATGATCTGCTGGAGAACCAGAAAACAATTTACTGTCTCGTTTCTTATCACTAATACAGGGCAGTCTAGGGAGCTGAATGAGTCCCAGGACAGCAGAGGCAAAGTCTGTGGCTCCGTTCAGGGCTGTGTGTCAGCAGACTGGGATTGCTGATTGGGTAATTACGGTAACCTTTGGCATCACTGTGCAGCAGATCACAGCTGCCCTTCTTGGAAGTGAGCAGGAAAGTCTCCAGGTGCAGCAGCTGGCATGTACTTCCTCCTGTGTCTGTGAGAGGACTACCAAGCCTGAATATTCTGCCTAAAAGCCAGGATCATCCTGACCTTTTGTGTGCGTGTGTCAGAGCCACATTAATGCTCTCGTCTCCCTTAGATGACACAGTCAGCAGCATTAACACTGAATTTTCTTGCTGTGATTAGTGAGAGGTGAGGCTCATAGCACTCTCAGCAGCTGGGAACTGGGTGAAATGTGTGGCTTCCATGAGCAGTTAGGTAAGCTGTCATTGGGGAGAGAACCATCAGCATGCTGTGGTTGGTGTGAAGAGTGTGGGCTGTGTGCTGTACAGGAATCTGTAAGGGTTCCATAATGGCAATTGCCACCCTCTTGGCATATGGGCCCCGTGCCAGTTCAACACTAGAGCTGGCTCAGGTGTGGTGGACAAAGTTCCTGTCACTGTCCTTAGATACCAGACTAGAACTCCATTGCCTGTGTCCATTTAAGAGTTTTTGATGCCTTAGTTATGTCTGTAGCTAAATGTTCTGTTTCATCAATAGTCTATAGTTGCTTGGTACAAGTCTACGGTAAGGGATCTGCTTTTAAGAAAAACTAGAAAAAAGTTCCAGGTAATCCTCTCCCCACGCCTGAAATCATGAGGCTTTCCTTATTAACATCATGGGCATGCCTGTACTATCAGTGGCTGTCACCTTCAGTGGGGCTCTTGAGTTTTTACCTGATGTGAGTATGGTGTGTCATGGCCTTGAAGCAGAGCCATAGGGCAAGGAAGAGGTTTTTTCTCTGGAGTAGGAGGAGCAATATAGAGAGCAATATATTATTGCTTTCTGAGTTCTTAGGGCAAAGGTTTTCCTGCTGCTTGATCTGTGTTTTTTTCCTGGACGGAGGGGAAAGTAAGGGATTGGAGAAAATAACCCCCCTCCTCCTTTTGCATGGTTTGCTTCACTTCATTAAATCATCAGCCATCAAGCTGATGGTGTACCTGCTAAGGGCTGATTCTGCACTGATGTGCTGGGGGAGCAGGACACAGGCATGAAAATGGTTCCTTAGTATGTTGGGAATCCTACTCTTGTCCTCCTCTGGAGATAGCAGGGCTATGTGGAGTGCACAGCGGATGCCTCTATAGCCTGGTCTGCCAGCAATGTTTCTCCTACCAGCAGCGAGCACTGATGGTGAGTATCAGCTCTGACTCTTGCTGTTTGAGACACTTCAGTGCCAGAGGTGTGCTGTGCTTGGAGGATTTTGTGGGAGCAGCAGCTCTGGGCTCGGTGCATGGGACTAAGATGGAGGAGATCATCCTTGCTGTGGTATGTACAAAGTCCAGGCTTGCTGTGCCCCCTGTGTGGTTTCTGTTGGGCCAGTGTCTGCTCCCCCAGTGGATCCAGCAGTGGATCTTTAGCAGAAGGAATGCTTTTGGCTACTTTATAATTAGGAAAAGCACAGTGAAAGGCACCTGCTTGACACTGTGGGTGGGGCTTAGGTCAATGGTGAACAGCTTGGCATGTTCAGGTCACTTGAATGGTGTGTTCAGACTCTGCTCCCTCTGGGGCAGGCAGTGCTGCTCTTGTAGGTGATGGTGGAGGACATGCTCCTTTCCTGGCATTTCTAACTCATAGCAAGTATTCAGCAGCTGGTCAAAGGAGGTGATTGTTCCACTCTACTCTGCCCTGGTCACAGCACTAAGCCTGTCTGAGTTCAAGAAGCTTGTGGACAATGCTCTCAGGCACGTGATGGGGTTCTTGGGATGTGTGTACAGGGCCAGGAGCTGGACTGGATGGATGCCTTCCAGCTTGGTGTATTCTGTGATTCCATGCCAGCTTGCGAACCTAGATTCACTGACCTGCAACCCAAGCTGTTGCTGATGCTTCCTCTGTATCCTCTTTCCCTGCCATAGAGTTTTCACTTGTTTTTCCTCCTCCCTGCAAATTCTCACACCTCTCAAACTGTTCTCTCTGTTACTGTAGGTCTTCTTGAGCTGAAAGGATGAACATTGGCAATTGGGAAATCACTGTCACTGACCTGAGCTTTATCCCGATTTCTGGAATCCCAGTTGCTGTCATTGGGCATATGAGTCTGCAAGAGTGTTCCCTGTCCCTGTCCATGATTTAGGCAGCGGCTGGACATGCATCACTGTAAGGGTTACACAATTTCAGTGCTGGTGGTGACACTGTCCCAGTACAAGGGGGTTAATTGCAAAGTGAAGCTGCTTGTCTAAAATGATCCAGAAGTCCAGATCCCCTCCCACCCTGAGAGTGTCTTCCTATTCCCTCTTTTTGTGCTGGGCAGCACCATCCCTGGGCTCCCTCATGCCAGATCAATCCCTGCCCTCCCCACCATCACTTGCTTCCCCGTGCAGCTGGCCCTGGGATCCCCCTGCCTCTGACCTCTCTCTCCCTTTCGCTCACTGTAATTCCAGAGCGGGATGGTCGGCCACCAGAGCTGCAATGTCGTCCCTGACGACCTCCAGTGAGGGAGACAACTTCGCTCCCAGGTTTGTTGTCGGTTCCAGAGATGATGAGACAGAATTTCTGGGATCAAACATGAAGACAGACGAAACCGATTTCTTTGAAGATGATGAAGAGGAGGAGTCGGTAAGCAGGTCCCACCATTCTGGGCTGAACGCCTGTGTGCTATCCCTGGGTTTCAGCCTGGCTTTGCATGGTTACTGCTTGGGCTGCAGGTAGTTGGGACTGCAGGGGACACAGCATCTGGCTGTGTGGCATAGCTGTGGGACACGGCAGTGGCATTTGTGACAGGACACATTACGTCATGCTGCCATGCTCACTGCCTCAGGCAATCCAGCTTTTTTGCTTGCAGGTCTGATTCGTGAAAACTAGTGGATTTCTTTGTCCTAGAGACTTAACCTGACACTGTAAACCTTTCTGTTTCACCAGGGAAATTTTTGAGGAAAACTCTGGCACCTATGGAAAGGGCAAAGGTGTCTCTGCAGAAAGAAAACATTCATTTTTTACTGTAGCCTCCAGGAACAGGAAGCAGAAAAAATGATCTCCAGCTCCTGACTGCTTTTGACCCATGTTCAGTGTTATAATAAATGCTACTAAACTGATCTCTGTCCTCCTCTCTGTCAGCCACCAGAACGGCAGATCGTGGTGGGAATCTGTGCCATGACCAAAAAGTCCAAGTCAAAGCCCATGACACAGATTCTGGAACGTCTGTGCAAGTTCGAGTACATCACAGTGGTGATCATGGGGGAAGATGTTATTCTGAACGAACCGGTGGAGAACTGGCCCTCCTGTGACTGCCTGATATCCTTCCACTCCAAAGGTAGCACGTCTGTAGCAGCCCTTAGCCTGCTTGAGCTGTGGGCAGGGGACTTTCCTTCAGCCTTCCCCTCTGTCCTCGCCATGTATTTCAGGATTCCCCCTGGATAAGGCAGTTGCTTATGCCAAGCTGTGCAAGCCATTTCTGATCAACGACCTCGATATGCAGTATTACATCCAGGACAGGTGGGTGTCTGTGAGCCACTAAAGCCCCTTCCCTCTTCCTCTGATTCTTCTCAGCATGCTGTGGAAACTTCATTTTTCTGGTCACAAAGGAGTGAGATGAGGAGGAAGGGGACCTTAGCAGTGGCTTTTTGGGGTTTCTGCAAAGCATGGAGGGGAATGGCTTTGAGGGTAAAACCATTGAGACTGTGTAAAACCATGCTTTGTTCTCTGGTGTAAATGTCTTGTAAGGAGTGGCTGGGATGTTGGGAGTGGAAGAGTTCTCACAGAACAAGGCTGCCATGGCTAAAGCAAAAAGATTAGTCTCTAATCAAGAGAGCCAAGTGGTGAGATGGGACTCTGGGTCAGAAATTGGGAGCAAGGCTGGGTCAGAATCTGTGGAACATGTGTTGGTCAGACACAGGAGGTTTCTGTTGGTAGAGGCCACCAGCAGCCATGTACTTGAGCTCTTATATCCAGGCTCCTCACAGATCCTGAACCTCCTGCCCTGTCTTTGGGGTGGTGAGCAGTGTTATGTGGGTGCTGGCAGGCATCCCAAGGTGTAACTAGTGGAAGAACTGGGGTTTGCCCCTTGACACAAGATGAAAGAAGGCTCCTACTGCTTCTGCCAGGCCTGGGCACTGGACAGCTTGGTATGACAGGGCACTCTCCAAGAGGGCTGGTTTGGGCAGGTGGTGTGTGCTGGGTGTGCTGCTGTGCTTTGGGCACATGATAAAAGTTCAATGTCCATGTTTAGGCCAGATAGAGATTTACTCTGGGGCATCTGGGTTTCCAGAGCAGCACTGAGGCAAACCCCATCCAGAGAACATATGCTGAGAAGTACCTGCCATCTATCTTGATGCCTTTTTGTGTTCATTTGACTGTATTCTTCATCAGTGGGAGTGAAGTCTTTCCCTGGATGTGTACTGAGGACCTTCTAAACTCTTCTGACACTGTTTCTGTCCTCTACAGGCGTGAAGTGTATCGGATCCTTCAGGAAGAGGGAATAGACCTGCCCCGCTATGCTGTGCTCAATCGAGACCCTGACAGACCAGAAGGTCGGTGTCCAGCCTCTACTGAAAGACATTTCCCCAGGCTCTGCTATTTAAGATGGTCTGCAGAGGACAGATACTGGCAGTCACCTCAAAGAGACCTGGCTCATAAGTCTTTTGGGTTTTTTCGTGGGCAAAGGCCCCAGCAGCAAAACCAGCTGATGGGCCTGGAAGGGGCTGTGGCTCTGCACTAGGACTGTCTCACCTTTCCTGATGTGCTGCTGCTGTGCTCTGTCTTCAGAGTGCAACTTGGTGGAAGGAGAGGACCATGTGGAGGTAAACGGAGCTGTTTTCCCAAAGCCATTTGTAGAGAAGCCAGTCAGTGCTGAAGACCACAATGTGTATATTTACTACCCGACGTCAGCAGGTGGGGGCAGCCAGCGGCTCTTCCGTAAGGTGAGGAGGGGTCTCCAGAGCTGCTGTTGGAACCAACAGGTCTGAGAGCCAGGTGGCTTCAGGAAGGAGTGCTGGGGTAGGTGAGGGGGAAAGGAAGGTTTTGTGTTGGGGAAGTTCAGACCTTCTTAGAACTTTTAGTTCAACCCCATCTACCTGGAAAACACAGAAGGACATATTTTAGTGCTAGTGCTGACTTCACCTTCCCCGTCCTCTTGATGACCTTTGTCCTGTAGTCATGGAGCACTGTGTCCCTTTTTGAACTGCATGCTGATTTCTCCTGGTTTTATCAAGATGAATTTTTAAAAACACCTATATTCCTATCATTTAACATCATTCTTGCCCTTCCCATTTGCCTTTTGCCTTTCCCATTCCCTTTTCCCATTTGCCCTACTACTTCCCATTTAGTGTCGCTTGCACATGTGATAAAAGCAGTATTTATTCCTAGATTCCACAGGAAATCTGCCCTTACTCACTTCCCCCACTTTGCCAGTGAACAGTTATAGCTATGATGTATCTTTTTTCCAGTCAGTTACACATCTGCTACTAATAATCCTAAAATGATTGTTCCCCTAGGTAAGATACAGGTATGCCTCTTGAGGTTGTATCCAAAGCCCTACTGAAAATGAAAACAACGTCATCCTCCATGTCGATAAAATCAGTTGTGGTCCTAGAAGGAAGTTAAACTGTTTGGATTATCACCTATTGTAATTTATTTTCATTTGCATATTAGTTAGGCTTCTTACTTTGTAGGTCTTTGTTCAGTATTTTTGTTCCATGTCGTTTAATTGATTGGAGACAAATTAATGGTCTATAACAACTTTTCTCCTCTTTAAAACCTGGAAAATGACGTACCTGCTGTCTGCATTTTAGTCTCTTTTGTCCTCCATAAATAAGCGTGCTGTAACAGCTGGGGGGCCTGAGATGCTGCTACATTAAGTCCACTAAATTCTCTACGTATGGGATGAAACTTCTGCTTTCTGCTTCCATCTAAGAAGAGGAGGCCCGTGCTCCTCCCTGAGGTGTTTGTTCTGTGCTCTCAGATTGGCAGCCGGAGCAGTGTGTACTCCCCAGAGAGCAGTGTGAGGAAGACAGGCTCCTACATTTATGAGGAGTTCATGCCTACAGATGGCACTGATGTAAAGGTAAGGAAAAGCCTGGAATGGTGCCTTCCTTTGTCAGGCCTGGGGGAGCTGGAGGTTCAGCAGTTCTGCTGCGTCCTGTTTCGTCTCTGGAATGTGCCTGTAAGCTTTGAGGTGCTGACTGTGCTGTTTCGGCCCCAAAGTGGGGAGCGGGTGCTCTGTAGATCACACCAGGAGGAATGTTTGAGACCATCTCACCTCCTTTTCTGTGTCTGCAGCAGAAGTACCTCCTGGAAGCTGCAGTTAGTCCTGGTGGCTATGTGAGGGGTGCTCACTCTGTTTCCAGGTGTACACAGTTGGGCCGGACTATGCCCATGCAGAGGCTCGCAAATCCCCTGCTTTGGATGGGAAAGTGGAACGGGACAGTGAAGGGAAGGAAATTCGTTACCCAGTCATGCTGACTGCCATGGAGAAACTCGTTGCCCGTAAAGTCTGTGTAGCCTTTAAGGTCTGTATCAGGGTTGGTGTTAAAACTTGTCATCCTGGCATGTCTCAGGCAGGGCAATCCTCCATGCCTGATGCCTGTTGTTGGTCCTGCTAGCTGTGGCAATTTGCTGGCAGAGGTGACTGGGAAGGCAAGAGGGCCTGCAGCAAATGCCCTCTGGGCTGGCAGGTGCCTGGTGTCCCACATATGTCTGAGCATTTAATACTGGATCCTGAGCTTGCTGCTCTCCATCTCACCTGTGCTCATCCTGTCTTGACTATTTCCTGCTTTTGTTTATGTGGAAAATTTGGTCTTATTTTCTTGTGGTTTTTTTTTAATTTTTCTTTTTGCATTTTGGTACCTGTTTGGTTTGGTTACTACTTTGGTTCTTTTGTTTCTTTGGGCTTTTTGTTTGTCTGGTTTTAGTTTTTTAGTTTTTGGGTCTTTTAAAAATATGACTCTGGTGCAAACTGGTGTTTCATCTTACAGTTGGGTAGAGTGAGTATGAGTCTAGGTATGGTTCCATGACATGTTTAGCAGTGTCAGCAGAACAAGCACTGGGCTTCTTGTTCCTGCCCCACTGCAACTGGTACTCCATGCAGTTAGACTGATGTAGATTTGGTCTCTTTCCTACCTTGTAGCCTTTTCCATTTAGTGGTGGGTGTCTTTGCCTGCAGCAGTTCTTGTCTGTGCTTGTCAGTCTGGTTCAAAATTACTGGATTTAAAGGGAAGAACAGGATATCCAGGAGCTGCTCTGTTTCAGGCCTTTAGATCTCTGGGAAGTCGGGGTTGGCCCTGATGGCTTCATCTGGGGGTTTGTGCTTAGGGCCTTTGGTACAGCAGTGAGGGTGTAAAGGTCTGAGTAATGCCATGTCTTCACACTTGTTCTAGGTTTGTGAGGTGGACATGGAGTGGAGGATGGCTGTAGCATCAGCAGGGCTGAACTGGGCACTGTTAGCCGGGTGTGTGTGTACCCCACTGGCAGGGTTGCTGCTTCCCTCCGGTGTGTCCAGGTCCCATATCCTCTGCTTCCCCCCACAGCAAACCGTGTGTGGGTTCGACCTCCTGAGGGCCAACGGCCACTCCTTTGTTTGTGATGTGAACGGCTTCAGCTTTGTGAAGAACTCCATGAAGTACTATGATGACTGTGCCAAAATCCTTGGGTATGAGCAATCCGAGTTGTGATGCGGTGGTACGGTAACTCATGGCAAAGCAGAGTGAAATGTGGAGTCTTGGTCAGTATGTCAGAGAAATCTGCAGGTGGTTCATGTGAGTCATTTGTTTAGCAGGTGAAAGCTTGGCTCTTGGAGGAACGGGTTATTTTCAATCCCTGGAGCTCCTGCCTGCATTAGCATTAGCTGTCTTTGTTTGCAGCCACATGTATCTTCCAGGACTTTTCATTGCATGCTAAGCCCAGTTGTGGCATTGGTGATGTGAGGGAAACTGGTACCCCTTTGGGGTGCCCTAACTAGCCCACAGTGTGATAGGTGTCTCTGCAATGAAAGTGAGGGGAAATTCTGTGGCTCTTTTCACATCTTTCAGCAGGACTGCTAAGGAGGAGAACCAAGGGAATCGATTTTCTTGTGAGTGTTGTGTTTTGATTTCTTCCAGAAATATAATCATGAGGGAGTTGGGTCCCCAGTTTCATATCCCCTGGTCCATCCCAACAGAGGCAGAAGACATCCCCATTGTCCCCACAACTTCAGGCACCATGTGAGTACCTGCTGTCTTCTCCAAAGGGTGCCAGTGATGGCTACATGGGAGACAAAGTGTGAAAAACCCTGTCCAAGGGCCTGACACCACTAGCAGCATGGCATCCTCCAGCTGCTGTGCTGCTTGCAACCCTGAGATGCCTGTGGAAAGGCTTAGCTATGCATATGGAAATTGTGGCAGGTTGGAGATGAGCTGTAGTTTTGATGAATGCAGATGAGCAGTAACTGAAGAAATTACAGAAACTGCAGATGAGCAGTAACTGTAGAAATTACAGGAACTGCTTACATGGCTTTGAGAGGGTCCAAATTCTTCATCAGGACAGGAAATAGATCAGGACAGATGCTGTAGCTGGCTGCTCCATGGAGAAAGTGCATATTGAGATACCAGTGAAGTAGGTGGAAACACTTAGCTGAAATATTCATATTACCCATATGCTTGGCAGCTCCTCATTTGATACCTTTGGCCTTACCAGTTTTCTAGCACATAAGGCTAAAAGACCAAAGGCAAAAGTTTCTTTGGGATCCTCAGCATACTTGTACACTGGTATGAAACCACTCAACTTGGTAGTGTCTCCAGAGCTTTGACTCCCTCTGCAGCCATGGCACTTGTGTCTGGTTTGGTCTGGGAGAAATTCTACCCCTGCTGAGGAAAGCAGCTGTCAGAAGAATGGAACTGAAAGAACAGTAGGAAGCTCCTTCCTGGTGGCAGTTCTGGAGTGTAGGGGCACATTTGTCATCTCTTTCTTGCGTTTCCCCAGGATGGAGCTTCGCTGTGTTATTGCAGTTATCCGTCATGGAGATCGCACCCCAAAGCAGAAGATGAAGATGGAGGTGAAACATCCCCGGTAAGAGCCAAGAGAGGAAGGTGCTATACTGCTGGGAGGGGACGAGGGCTTATTCTCTAAACCAGGAGCAGGAGCAGAGGGCTGAGTGCATAGGAGGCAGTGCTTTTTCCTGGCCCATCCAAACAAATGCTTCCTGACCAGTTGGGAGAGCCCCCTTTCCCCACAAGGATCCTGACACCTTCTGTGGGAACACTGGAAGGGAGAGTGAAGGTGTGGTAGGTGCTGAAAAGGGAAGTGCCCCACTAAATGGGAAGCTAGTATCTGCTTCCTGGTTGTATTTTGAAAAACACTTGTTTCTTCAGAATTTCTGAAGCACAGGAGAGAGCCAGCAGCCTGCTGGTTCTCCCTGAAGTAGAGAGACTGCACCTGTAGGGATGACCCTCCTTGTATTATTGAAACAGCAGAAAATGGATCAGCATTCTTTGTTGTCTGTTCAGGTTCTTTGAATTATTTGAAAAATATGATGGTTACAAGACAGGGAAGTTGAAGCTGAAGAAACCAGAGCAGTTACAGGTGAGGAAGTACATTCTGGAGTTACTGTGTGGGATGTGCAGGTAATACAGATCCTGGTGTGAGGCAATTCTTTGGGAGGGTGCAAACCTCCAAAAGGGCAACAGTCTGTCACACAGATGCTCCCTGTGTCAGTCCACACCCTTTGCATGCTCAGCTGGGTGACAGCAGGAGAGCAGAACATTCTGCTGCCATGTGCATGCTGTAGGACAGAGATGACCTGGTGCAGCTTGCCCACCATCTGTGGGTGCCTCTGGTGACAGATGGGTCCATGCTAGGGAGTGGGGCAATTGGAGGTACCTGCTTGGCTCTCAACGGGGCTGTAGCACAGCATGGGGATGAAGCAAATTGCAATGTGAAAGTGTGTCCTGCCTGAGCTGTCTTATGAAATGACATGCCTCTGAGGAGTGTCTGCATGGACCTGATGCTGGGTGAAGCTGTCAGGAGGCTTTGCAGGAGTACAGTGGTGAGTCTGAGGCAGAGTTGCTCTCTGCTTTCCAACAGGAAGTGCTGGACATTGCACGGCAGCTTGTGGTGGAGCTGGGAACCCACAGTGATTGTGAAATCGAGGAGAGGAAATCCAAACTGGAACAGCTGAAGAGTGTCTTGGAGATGTAAGCATTCCTATCTCAGGGCACTGTGGTTTTGCCTCAGAGCATGTCACACGGAAGCAAGATGTGCTGCTGCTGTCCTGGCCAGCTGGTGCCCAGAGACTGGGGTCTCCTCTGTCCCCTGTTGGTAATTGTACATGAAAGGCACCTTGCTCCTCGCCTTTTCTCCTTGCCATCAAAACCCTGCTGATCCTTGTCCCAAGTGTGTCTGGTGTTTGGCTAAACAACTTGAGGCAAGACTGAGCTTTCTTTGCTGCAGGAGAGGAACTGGGATCCTTCATTCATGTTGATATGAAGGATTTTGATATAATCGGAATAAAACTTGTTTTAAATAAAAGTGCCAAACGTTTAGCAAAAAGGAGTTCGGAGAACATGAAGAGATGTTTATGTTCTCTGAGGTTTTATACAGTTAAAGTGAAAATATGGTGGTATTGACAACTTCTAAACAAAACCAGGGTTCCTGGGTTCCTCTCAGGACTGGAGGTAGCTGTGGCCCACACAGCCAGCAGCTGTGTTCAGGCCATGTCTCTGAAGTACAGAGGAGGACTTTTTGCTGTGATTCCCTCCTCTGCTCATCGGAGACATGGTCATCCTCAAAGCATCATCAGAGTGTTTTTTTCTGTGATCTCATTAATTCACTTGTTAAAGATACAGATAGAATTTAAAGCCCAAGTGAGGAATGAATGCTCTTGGTAGAAGAGCAAGGGAATGGATCTTTGAATTTCATTTGAGGGAGCTCTTTGGCTTTTTGCATGGCTGGGTCACAGGGAGATGGCAAAAATCATGTTCTATGGCTATGGGTGTTGCAGCACAAAGTCTCTTGCCTGTGCTGTGCTTCTGCTGTGTAATGCCTGAGGGCCTCTGGGCAAAGGCTGGAGTTGATTTGTTTCAGTTTTTTTTTCTACATCCCTTGTGGCAGGTATGGACATTTCTCTGGCATTAACCGTAAGGTTCAGTTGACCTATCTGCCTCATGGACATCCAAAAGCTACGAGTGAAGATGAAGGTAAAGAAACATGATGGTGCTACTCTGATCTTTAAGCCCAGAGTTCCAATATGAGTGCAGCTTCCCTACCTGTATTGGCCTCTGGACATGCAAGCAGGATTGGTGACCCTTATTTTATCTTTGCTCACATCATAGGAAGGGTTGGAGGGGTGCCAGTACACCCTGGCTGGCTCTACAGGGCTTCAATTTTATCAATGTCAGCCTACATCTTCAAAAACTAGTGACTCTGAGTTTCCCACTTGCTGATTTGTTTCCTGGGGATTTTGGGTCAGGCTTGTGTTGAGCACGCTCTGCAAGGTGCTGCTAACAACCTCTCCTCCCTCCCGTGCTCTCCCTCTGCAAGCTCTGAGCTCTGATGCAGTGAATGCCTGTTTGTCTCCTAGAGGCTCGCCGGGAGTGCTCCCCCTCCCTCCTCCTGGTGCTGAAGTGGGGTGGGGAGCTGACCCCGGCAGGAAGAGTGCAGGCTGAGGAGCTGGGCCGGGCCTTTCGCTGCATGTATCCTGGAGGCCAAGGTGAGTCTGTGCAGGTACCTCTGCTCCTGCCCCGTGGCTGCCAGGCTGCCCAGCCCAGCGGGGGGTTACTCAGGCATCTGTGGCTGTATACAGCTTCTGGGATTAGTTCTTGTTCTTTTTGAGTTCCCGTGGTAGGGATAAATAATTCAGGTGGGCTTAGCACCCAGAGATCCCTAAGCTGACCAGAGAGGTCTGCTGTTAAACTTCAGTGTGTCTTGGAGCACAACAGCTTCCTTTCCTTCCATAATGTGCCAGGATTCAGAAAAGACAGGTGGTTCTAATAAGGTACATTCTGATGCAGCAAATACAAAATTTATGAATGGTTAACAAGGAATTTAGGTCAAATGTAGAGAGCAGAGGAGATCTGTCTTGGAACACAGATAATTCCGCCCTGAGACAGGAGAATAGGGAGGTAACTTCTCCATAATTTCTCCACTGTAATTCTGTGATGCTGAAAAGCATCTAATGTGCATGAAAATCAACGAGAGCTGAAAGGGAAGAAAAAAACCCACTGAGATTGCCTTTGAGTCAGGAGTAGTACACTGTATTGATCCAGTGAGTCCAGTATTGGATATGCTTGTATTTAACTTGTCTGTTTAATTAATTCAGTTTAATTAACTACGTTTCAAATTAATTAAGCAAATGTCAAATGCATTGGAGAAGATTTCCTTCTAGAATGAATTACTTCTGGTGGAAGAGAAGTGGGTCAGGGGACACTTAAGCAAGCTGGACATATGTGAAGCCAAGGGCCCTGGCAGGCTGCGCCCCAGTGCCAAGGGAGCAGGCAGGTGTCCCTGCAAGGTCAGTAAGGACTCTCTTTGAAAGGCTCTGGGGACTGGGGCAGGTGCCTGAGAACTGGAGGAGAGGAAGTGTCACTCCTAGCTTCAAAACTGACTAGAAGGAGGGCCCAGGGAACTGCAGCCAGGTCGGCCTCAGCACAGTCCCTGAGCTGGTAATGGAGCAGCGAATCCTGGAGATGGTTGCTGGGTGTGTGGAGGATAGGCAGGTGACTGTGAGTAGTCAGAATGGATTCACAAAGAGAAGGCATGCTTAACCAACCTGATAACCTACTGCAGGGAGGTGACCTCCATGCTTAGATGGGAGTTATTCTGAATAACAGCTTTCTGCTCCACGTGGTCATTCATGGAGACAGAGAGATCTTGTTTTGCAGGGAAGTGCTGTGTTCATGCATTTGGTGCCTGGCAGCTTTCCCAAGACATTCATCTGACCTCTGGCTGATGCCTGTCCTTGTCTGCCAGGGTGTTTCTCTGGGTTGTGAGCTCAGAGCTGGGAGTAGCAATGTGGCTGGGTACTGTGCAGAACTGCCCTGGGGTTCCAGGTAGCAGCAAACAGTGACCACTGCACTGTCTTTGGAGGTCAGACTCGACAGCTACATGAGTTACTTTCCTGCATTACTGCTCTGACTCCTGTGGTTGACTCAGCCATGAGAAATAAACTGGCAATTTGTGCCCTGAGGTAATTGTAGCTGTACAGGATCTGCTTTGGAAACTTCCCTGACAGTTCTGTGGGCCGCAGGACCTGCTCTCATGCAGAAAACAGAAGGAAGTGATTTTTTTTTTGTGCATCTCCATTCTGCACCAGGGTATTTAGGCTAGCAGAACTACTACAGGCTGTTCAGTAGAGTTTGCTGCAGAATTTGGGCCGCATCAGGCTTGACTGGCAAATGCTCACTTTCTTCCTCAAAATGAACTTTCCCATGTTAAGCAAAGCCTTTGTTACATTCCTTGTGTATAGCTAGAGCTGTCTATTTTGGAGCAGCATAAATGCTGCTTATGCAAGTGACTAATTCTCTACATAACTTTGTTACTACAATAAAGTTTGTTTGTCTAAGCCAGTATATTCAGCTGATAATTTTGCAGGTGTGAGAATGTGAATTTTGGGTTGTCCTTGTTTCCAGGTGATTATGCTGGTTTCCCTGGCTGTGGCTTGCTCAGGCTGCACAGCACCTATCGCCATGATCTCAAGATCTACGCCTCAGACGAAGGGAGAGTTCAGATGACAGCAGCAGCTTTTGCAAAGGTCTTTCTTCTCTTTTGGGCATCCTTTTGTTCTGCTTCATTACTCTAAAAATGTGCTGGTTCTAAAGGAAAACCTCTGGTGATGAGGAAGGAGTTTTCCTAGGGTCTTCCCCCTCTCTGTTGGATGGACTGGGGTACACTGTGCTCATAGCAGGTGTATGGGGCAGTACTGAACATCTGGTGTGTTTGCACATGCTTGTCACCTCTAATGTCCTGTCCAGGACAGGACTCTGACTCAGGAAGGAGTTGTGTATGGATTATAGCTGATGCTTGATGTTAGAGCACACTCGATGTGCTGCTGAGTATTGATTGCCTATGGAATGAATTTTTCTGGGTGGCTGCCCAGCCAGAGGGGTTATCCCTTGCCTGCTGGCTTTAAAAGGGGAGTGAAATGTCTTTGGTGCAGTGTGGGATAAGGACTTAGGAGAAGACAGGTTCATTTGCCTCTGAAGCCAAGGGGAATCCTGCCATGGCCTTGGGGGTCTTTGGAGCCTTCACTATATTAACATTTTCAAGCAAACCGAGTTGCTGAAAGTTGAGCCTGCTCAACAGTTGCCTGGACAAATAACAGCTCTAGACGCATGCCAGAGTAATCTCTGACTGGAGGGGATGTTGCTGTAAAACTGCCCTCCAAGGACAGTTGAGGTTTCACTTAAGTTGCCTGAGTTCTGGCCATGAAACTACCAGAATTTTTGTTGCTTGGGTTGCACAGACCTGAAATCTTGTCCTGTGTGGTGTGGCTTTAGGGTCTGCTGGCCCTGGAAGGAGAGCTGACCCCCATCCTGGTGCAGATGGTGAAAAGTGCCAACATGAATGGTCTGCTGGACAGTGACAGCGATTCCCTTAGCAGCTGTCAGCATAGAGTCAAGGCACGACTGCATGAAATCATGCAGAAGGATGCTGAGTTCTGTGAAGAGGATTATGAAAAGGTAAGGCACTAGTGTGGCTCCATTGCTCCCTGTGCCTGGAAAGAAACTAGCATTTCTGCATTGCTGTAAAGTGTGTGGTATGTGAACAGTGGTTTGGTTAGTTTGAGATCAGTTCTGGCCAAAATGACAGGATATGAATGGAAGTGTATGGGTTAATAGCCCTTGCCCTTCTTTGAGTGACAGTCCTCAGTGTTGTGCAGCTGTCCCCTTCAGGACTGATCACAATGCCTTCCTCTCCCTTCAGAATTCCCAGTTCATTTTGTTCTTGTGAGTATGCTAAAAGAGCTCCTGCATGCTGCTCAGATCAGTCCCAGCTGTTGTGGGCAGGGAGTCTGCCTCACTGGATTCTAGATCTGTGCTCTGTGCACGTGGGAACCGACCCTTTGGTTACAAACCATCGTGTGTCCTGTCAGGTTCTGAGAGCTGCAGAGTAGAGAGCGTGGGCTGCGTCCAGAGCAGCAGCCAGTGAAAGCACTATTGCTGCTTCTCCAGCAAGTCCCCAAAATACTGTTTTTCCTGGGCTCTGAAATGGGATTATTAGACTGAAATCCTTTAAGGAGCATATTTATTATCTCAAAGAACTACTTAAAATGAAGCCCTTCTGCTCAAGTGCAGAAGCAAAATGAGACAAGAGTGGATATTGTAGGTGGAGGCAGGTCTGCTCTGATGGGAGCAGTTGTTTGCTCCCTCTGAGTTTGATCCTGAGGAGGATTTTAAAACATGCCTGACTGCTCCTAGGAATAGGCCTATTTGTGTTCAGCTGGGAGCACAGCTTTTGTCCCAAGTCAGAAAGCAGTATGGCTGCAAAAGACAGACATTTTGCATTCCCCATTTGTGAAGACTAACTAATCTCTGCTGGAATCTTCTTTCAGCTAGCACCTACAGGCAGTGCTTCTCTGCTCAACTCCATGACCTTTATCCAGAACCCAGTTGAGGTCTGTAACCAAGTGTTCACTCTGATTGAGAATCTTACCTCCCAGATACGAAAACGTCTGGAAGATCCAAAATCTGCAGGTGAGCAAACAGAACTGGAAAGGGTCTGGAAGAGGTTCATTTATTGTTACATCTTCAGAGCTCCCAAACACCACTAGGGCTCATGTTTGTCTATAGCAAAGAAACTGTAAAGTGTAATTCTGTATGTGCTATTGATGCAGAAGGCTCCACTTTCAATTGCTGTTAAAAGAGCTGTAATGAAAGGAAAATGATGTGTGCATCTTGGTTTAGAGTAAATGTAAACAGCAGCAGTATAGCCTGGAGGGATATGCCTGTATTTTTTGAGGCCTTTTCTGGAGGTACTGTAAACAGCAAGTTTTTCCGTCACAATTATCTCAGCTTTCCTAGTAACAGTGCAGAAGTTTTATTTAGGCATCTTGGGGACCTGCCATGGGATTTGTGGCAGACCTTAGCAACCAGGCAAACGGTTTCACTTTTCTCAAGCATTTCAGAAGTAGCCTGTTGCTGCAGGTTAAAACTCCTGCAACAGGTCCAGTGGCTTTTCCAGACTAGGATTCCTGTGGGTGACACAAGAATTGGAGCCCTTTCATGCTGAGAGAAGTCAGTCACAGTTGTGAGTTGAAATCTCTGTAGCAATAACCAGGGTTCTGTGCTTCTTTGGTTCTAGGATGTGAATGTGGTTTGGTGTTCTCTGCTTTTTAGACCTGCAGCTGTACCACAGTGAGACTTTGGAACTGATGCTGCAACGCTGGAATAAGCTGGAGCGAGATTTCCGCATGAAGAATGGGCGCTATGACATCAGCAAGATCCCTGATATATATGACTGCATCAAGTATGATGTACAGCACAACTGTGCACTCAAACTGGAAGGCACAACTGAACTCTTCAAGCTCTCCAAAGCCCTGGCAGATGTGATCATACCCCAGGTATGAGGATCCCCAGGTATCCTGTATGAGGATGCCAATTTCTGACCCTTTGCCTTTGTGTTTCGTCAGGATTCTCTTGCACATTAACTCCCAAGGCAGCATATCACAGTAGGGTGTTTCTCATATCACAGTAGGGTGTTGGTGTTTGTATAAGGCCAAAACCATTTATGACTTGAAATGTGGCAGGGCTGGGCTTCTGGCTGAGGATTCTGGCAGGGTCAGAGTAATGAGCAGCTGATGCAGCAGCTTTTCCACATTTGTTGTAGTGCATTGCAGCACAGCTCCAAGCTGCATGTGTGTGCTACAGCAACATGTAGGGTTGTGGAACTGAAGGGAGATTTCTGTGTTAAAGTTCTGACAAGTTTGTTGTTCTTGTCAAACTAGGACTTGTTCAGTTTGCAATGTTGAGTTGCTTCTGGCAAAGTTTAATTTTTATGGGATGAGTTTCTACCAGCCAGATCCAGCTGCCCCTGTCGAGCAGAAGTGGTCTCAACATTTTCAGTGTTGCTAGTGAGATTCAGTCTGGCTATTTTCAGCGTAGTTCTGCAGTTTTTATTTTTACCAATAGCAGTTGTTGCTTTAATGCTCCTGCTAGCTCAGGGGACAAGTTTGCATGTCATGAGATGTGAGATTCACTCATGGTACTTGCACCTCTCAGTTGTTGTAGGATACTGGCAGTTGTGTCCAGACATAACTGGGGTTCTTGGAAGAGTCTCAGTCCTCTGTTACCCCCTGCAATACGTGGGAAAAAAGAAGTGAAAAGTGTTGAGTGACTTTTCCTGTCCTTGATTAACCAGTGCTGCTGCGGACAGGGCTGTTGAAGTTAAGTGGCCTTTTACGTGAGGATGTGGCAAAGAACCAGGGCTCAGGATATCTGTTGTTTTGTTCCTGCAGGAATATGGGATTAATAAAGAGGAGAAACTGGAGATTGCTATTGGCTTTTGTCTTCCTCTCATTAAAAAGATCCAGCTGGACCTACAGAGAACTCATGAAGATGAGTCTGTCAACAAACTACATCCATTGTAAGGCTTGTGCTGCATGCTGCTGGGGGGGGGGGGGGGCAGCTGTGGAGCTGTGGGTGGTTCCCATGCCAGAAGAGTGTACTGTTGTGGAAGGAGGTACTGAGCATACACTGAAGGACCTCTCCAGGAGGAAGGCATGTTGGTGCTCCCAGAACTAGAAGGCAGATGGAGAAGGCACATTGAGATTGCTGACTAGAAACACAGGGCCACGAAGGCTTGTACCTATTGTAGCTGGATGGTGATGCCTCATCCCTTTTCCTGCACAGGGCCAGTGTAGAGTGAAGAGCCACCTACTATGTGTCTCCATTAGTATTCCACAAAATTTGTTGCTCCTGTGCCCAGTGCTCTCATTGTTTGTTCTGTCCTGCCGCCTTTGACATTTCCCAGTGTGGGGTTGTCATTCCATTAAGTGTACAGAAATGCTGACGTGTGATAGATGGCAGTTCACTGGCAGATGTGTGACTGTGGCCCGATGTTGGTTTAGGTACTCGAGAGGAGTTCTGTCACCAGGTCGCCACGTTCGAACCCGGCTGTACTTCACCAGTGAGAGCCACGTGCACTCCCTGCTCAGCATCTTCCGCTATGGGGGGTTACTGGATGTAAGTGTCCCAGCAATGATCACGCAGTAAGCCTCCCCACCTTTTTCAGTAGCTTTTTCCAAGGTGGACAGTGTATGTTTGTAGGTTGCCCCTTTAGCCAGCTCTCCCACGAATGCTGTGCATCAGGGGCGTCTGGCCAGCTCCATCCCTGCTGTGTTTGCATGCTGCAGCTTCCTGCCTTTCTGGCCTGTAGGAGGATTGTCCTTCCTCAGTGTCTCCCTTGCTTGCACACAGACACGTTTGCTCCAAGATCTGTCCTGCTAGTTTCAGGTGAGCAGACCACTTACCTGTCTAGGAGAACAGCAGTATGAGGCAATGGAGATGAGTGAATTTCTTCCTTCCTGCTCCCTTCAACTCTTTATTTTAAGAGCTTGGTCCTGTCTTTATAGTCTTAATATCAATTCTAAGTCAATGAAATCGGTTTTCTTACAGAGAAGTGACTTGAGGTAGCAAATTCACAGGATGTGATCTCTACCAGAGAGGCAGATGACACATTTTTAAGGATTAATGCATCCAACTCACCTTTCACTTGCTCTCTCTTCACCTGCTTCCTGAATGTACTGGCATGCAGACCTTGAGAAAAGCTCTGCTTTGCTCTTCTCAAGAGGCTCTCTGATTTACCTTCCCATTTTTAAGCATGGTCTGAAATGCCTTGAGAGTTTGGGCTTGCTTAGCAGGCATGATTTCTGTTGTCTGTGGCAGCTTAGCATATCTATAGATAGTGATCAGAAAAGTACCTCTAAATCACTCACTGAATAAGATGTTCCCTTATTCCCTGACTCAAGTGCCCAAGGATGCCATGTTGCCAGCACAGGGATATTGGGCTGCATTTGTGTTCTTTGTAGTAGGGGTTTCAGTTCATGCCCATCACCGTGGTGATTCACCCCACACCACTGGGGTGGCACTGCAGGTGTGCCCATTTCCTGGCAGTGTGGGGAGGCAGTGAAGGGTGGCTGCCCTGCTGTGCAGAGCCCAGGGGTGCAGCGTGTCTGCAGGTTTTTCATTCAGCATCAGGTAAAAGCGTTCCACCTGGTTCCCTATTCAGCACAGGTTCCTGCCTTGTGCTCCTTTCTGTAGTTTGAGAATGGCTGTGTTTGGGGGCCTGCTGTGGGCTCTGCTTGTCTCCAGTCAGCATGGCACAGCAGCTTGCAGCCCAGAGCTGCACATGGGGGGCGTGGGCAGCTGTAGCATCCCTCTGTGCAGCTGCTCCTCACTGCAAGCACCCCACCACGTTGCAAGGTCATTTCTTCATGCAAGTTAAGCAAGGTGCTTTTGTCCTGACAATGTTACCTTGTGGAGAGAGGAACTCTCTCAGTCCCATTTCACTGAATGCTGCAAGGTGTCTGCTATTGCTTATCCCATGCGACTGTTTATGTGTATGTATCAGGAAAACAAAGACCAGCAGTGGAAGAGAGCCATGGACTATTTGAGTGCTATCTCAGAGCTGAACTACATGACCCAGATTGTTATCATGCTCTACGAGGACAACAACAAGGTGAGGGATGGAGCAGTAGGATACAGTGCTTCCTGCCCTGTTGCAAGGCACAGGCCTCAGAGATGAGTTCAGTTGGAAGTCTGTAACTTGAGCTCTTGCTGCTTGTGAACAAAGACAGATGGATCATTAACACAACTGCTAGTTTTTGGCTTATGTGGGAGGTAGTGACCCAGTTAATGCTTGTTACATGTAAGCAGAATGTCACCCTGAGCAGTAATACTGAACTTATGTAACTAATACTGACTATTTTAAAGCATTTCCTTGTGCAAAATTATTTGCTGTTTTTAAGTATTAATTGCAAGGGAACATTAGGAAAAAATGAATAAAACCGAGTGATGTTTGATTTGTATTTTTGACTTATATTTGGAAAATATCCAGAAATTCCACATCCATAAACTACTTTTTATTCTAAAAGCGTGCTGATATAGTTAGGGAAGATACTTACTGGTATCTTCAGGAAGTAAAGAGAATGGTTTAATAAACATCTGGAATGTGAGAACTGAGGGTGGTGGCTGTAAGTAGGTTTGCCACCAAACTGCATATCCTGATGGTCAGACCTTGTGACTTGGGTCTGTGCTGCAGGAGGTTGTAGTGGTGAGGGGAGCAGCCCCTTACCCCACAGCTTACAGACTTAGAGCCTCGTGTTCTCAGAGGTGGTGTGAGCTTCTAATGTTAGAAGTGATGCTTGTCAAAAAGCACATGGCCAGAACTCTCACGAGTGGTGTGGATGTGTCAGTCAAGGTGGGTTTATATGGGTTTATATGATTAGTGCCAGATACTGTAAAAGCTCTGGCTTCCTTAAAAAAAGATTAGTGAAAAATTATTATTAGAGACAGTCACTAAAATCTTGGAACAGCCTGGCTGAAGATGCAGGAGGGACCCATGCTCCCCCTGTCCTGGCATGTGCTGGGAGTGGGTCAGAAGGGGCTGGGGTTTAGGGGGTGTGTGTATATAAACAGAGCCCAATTCTGTTATAGTCCTCTGTGGATGTAGTTCCAAAATAGCAACACTCAGAATGCCTCAGCTGTGTGCAGATCGGGGCTGTCCTTTGGGTGGGTCAAACCTGGAGCCATTCTGTTCATTCTTCTTGCTCCTGCTTTCCTTCCAAAGGATGGGCCTGGGATGCGTGCTGGCCAGCACAGCGAGGTGGGACCTCAGCCTGTGCTGCAGGTAGAATGAACTGGGCTTGGCTCTTTACCTGTTCCTGTGACATGTGTTCACAGGACCCCTCTTCGGAGGAGCGTTTCCACGTGGAGCTGCATTTCAGCCCTGGCGTCAAAGGCTGCGAGGAGGACAGGAACATACCCACGGGGTTTGGCTTTCGCCCGGCCTCAGCAGAGGTAAGTGGACCCCTGGGCAGGAGCTGCCAGCCCCAGGGGACACTTGAGCACTGTCCTGCACTGTCTGGCTCTGCTGCAGAAGCTTCCTTGCTGTCGGTGTCCCGTTTGGGTTTGTCAGGGTGGCCGCTGGCACTGCGGGTTCCTCCTGAGCTCGGCAGAGCAGGAGATCCAAGCCTGCAGCTGGTGTGGGGCAGCATGGGCAAAGGCCACGTGCCTGTAGACATGAGTGGAGTGTTTCCTCATGGCAGAACGAGGACAAGAAGGCAGACCAAGGCAGCCTGGAGGACCTGTCGAAGGAGAAGGGCAGCGATGAGCCCGACCGTGCTCAGCAGAAGTCCCCACAGCCCTCCGAGCCGGTCAGCATCCAGCGAAGGTCACCGCTGGTCAGGAGCCGGAAGACGGGATCCATGGAGGTAACCGTGCTGTTGGTGCCCTTCCTTGTGCTTGCAAAGGCCTTTTGCTTGGTTCCCTGGCATTTCTTTTAACATGCCAGAGTCTGAGCTGATTCTGGGAAAGGATCTGCAGAAAGTAAAGAGGGATGTTGTGGAAGACAGACCTCTGAAACTCTTCCTCATTGAGGAAGGACAGGAACACAGGCCAGAGGAACTGGTGAGGAAGAGCAAGTAAGGAAATGCTTGAAAAACACAAGCATTATTTGGATTACATGCTCTATAGAGGCACTGGTGTAGCCAGTGTGAGATTACATGCAACCTCACCACCTAGCTATGGTGCCATCTTTGCCTTTCTGTTAGGCTCCAGCCTTTGCCTTTCACAAAGGCAGCTCCACATTTCTCATTCCTTCATCCCATCTAAGATCTCATGCTGATTAGGAGTCCCTGCTCACTGGTGGATTCATCCAGGATGTTTAAACTGTTAGGGCTCATTAGAACTGTCCCATTCACTGATCTGGTGAAGTGACAAAATTGACTTTGCTGTTCTAACCTCTCTCCTTCCAGGCTGTTCTGTGTCACAAGGCCAGTGTCACAGTCAGCAGGTGCCTGTTACCTTCAGAGTACTCTGGAGTTGTCCTTCCTTTCAGAGAGATTTCACAGGCATTGTTGCCATCAATTCTCTGAACCAGAAAAGAGCAGAGTTAAGGTTTGAGGTATTTGTTAGCTGTCTTCCATCACTGTTTGTTGCTCACAATGTCATCTCTGCGTGCAGCACTCGGGCTCTTTGTGATAGACACATACTTAAGTTAAAGGGGATATGAGTTCCTGCTGCTGAAGAAGGAAGTCTGTGTCCCAGGAATCCCAGCAAGAGTCCTGGGAGAAAAGATGCCTATTACATGAGTCCCGTCATACTTTCCAAATTTCCAAAATCCAGCAAAATCTTGAAATTAAAATTGAGCATCCACTGTCACAATCCTAGCATATGACTACCTTTGTGCTTCTTGAAAACAGTGATTTTAAGGAAGATATATACCTTTCTTTACCTTCAACCGATGTATAAAGGCTTTTGATAGCAGTGGGTAACTTGGAGCATGATGCTGATTAATTACACCGTGTCTTTGCAGGTGCTGTCTGAATCTTCTTCTAAGTCAGGAGGTTATCGCCTCTTCAGCACTTATTCCAGGCAGTCTTCTGAGATGAAGCAAAGTGGATTAGGTACTGTACCTGCCCTGTAACCAGCCTACTCACTTGTACCTCTCTATTTCCATGGGCATTAGTCTGTATCTCCATGTACACATCTGGCTTGAGTTCCTTGTATGTCTCTGTGTGTTTTGTGTCTTCTCCCAGTGTTAACGTTGAGACCACTGTAGAGTCCTGGTCGGTACCTTTGGTGGTCTTTGGAACTTCCCCTTCAGCTGCTAGCAGCAGAAGATGCGCTTTTCATCCTTTCCAGTATGGGAACAACAGGGCAAACTGCCTACTGCAGGCTTGCCTCTGCTTCTCTGTTGCTCTCATTTGTTACACCGTTTCTCAGCTTAGTAGGAAGAGATGATTTTCGGTGAGAACTAGTGTGCTTTCTGTTCTGCTAAACATCAGTTTATATGCAAAGCTGTTCTTTGTGTGAGACTGTTCTGTTTTCTACCTTTGCTACATAAAGATCTGCTGTATGGAACGGATGTGTCACATGTAGAATGTTTGGTAGCTCTCTAATTAAGCTGAAGTCCCTGGTCAGCCATTCTTCTTGTGGTAGCCAGGGGAAGAGAGTATTTCAGGGCACTTGACATTCTCTGTCCTTGATTGTTACATTCCATGTCATCCTAACCTAAACCGTGTCTGAATAGTTGGAAGTTCTTCCTGAAAGATTTTTGCTAAAGCAAGATCTATTTTGAAACTTCAAGAGCTGTCTTTGCTGTCATGAGGTTCAGAGATGGCTGTGCAACCTGTGTCCTGACAAGAGGAGGTGATAATGCCCAAGTGATGTCCGCTTTCTTTTTCTTTAAAACCATCTTAGCATTGTGGCATGGCTGCAGACTTGCAGCAGTTCTGGCTCATCACTCTGTTATATGGACAACCTGCAGCCAAGAGACTTCTGAAAGGCTGCTCATTTATTTGCCACTTTTGAATGAGCAACTTCTTTGGAATCTAATACTTACCAAGGAAAGGGAATTTTCTTCTGAGTGATTAGAAAGTATCCCTGGAATCTGTCAGCTATGCTTCCAGCCAGGTGGAAAAATCTAAATAGGAATGGCTGATGTATATTATTTTCATAAAGGGACAGTAGCCTTTGCCGTGGTAATTTTTGAATGTGTTATTTCACTTATTTTTGCCTTTCCCAGTGCCACTGCGAGATTCAGTGAGCTGTGACAAACTGCTGTGTTTAGGCTTGAAGAAATCTGTGGCTATTTTGTGAGTCTATATGGATCAGTGTGGGAATTTCTGAAATGGCACACAGTCAAGGAGGTGCATCTACCTGGAGAATTGCTGAGTACATCAAATGGTACTGCAAACTGGTTTTGCTGTTTGGGTGTGCAACCACCAGAAGGCCTATCTCTGGAAAGCAGATATGACAACCCTTGGACTACAGCCTTCTCCAGTTTTTTGAGGAATGTCTGTTTTGGCAATAGAGAAGACCACTGCTTTTCCACACCTTTGTACAGTACTACTTTTCCTTCACAACCAAATCTGAAATATGATTCTGGCAGGTTTAATTTCAGAATCTTGCTTCATGTGCCTTGCTGGGACGCTTGTGCTGGTTACTCTCCCATCTGTGAAGCTCTGCAGGGACAAACCCTTGAGTAGGAACTGGTAGATCTGATCTGTGACATAGACCTCCAGCCCAGCCATCGTTCTTCTCTGTAGAGTCTTGCAGGTATGGAAAGATTGAGCAGGAGAGACCTGTTGAACCACACCAGCTTGCACAACAGTTGGTGATTAGGGTATCTCTGTCTCTCTGAATTTTTTTTCACCTGAGTCCTGCTATGAAGATCGATGCCTCTTTATCTGTACAAGTCAAGCTCTTCAAGGAATCTTCATGATTCCTTTCCTGCTTGTTTTTCAGAAATTTAATTTCTTGCCCCTTCAGGATTTGAAATGTGTTCTCTCTCTAAGAGATAATACAGAACTCTGGAAGCTTGAACTTTGACTTTAATACTTGTCTCAGCAGCTGTGTTATGAGTGGGTTCATTCAGGCACTACTACCTGGTGTTTCTGAGTTTTCTGAAGCTGAGCATGCCTCCTGTTGCCTGACCTTGTCAGGCAGTGCCTGACTGTCATTATCTCTGGAAAAACAGAATGTCTGTCCTGGTGTGACCTCATGTGTGTAGGCATGCAGGAACAGGGAGCACGAGAGCTCCTGCAATAGCTCTGCCCTGCTGCCATACCTTCCAGAACGTGCCTCTACTGTAACTTAAAAAATGAAATGCCTCTTTTGAAAATAGGTGACTGCAGCTTGCTTTGTCTGTGCTTTGGAGTGTGACATGTGTTTCTGGGCAGCACCAAGTGCATTGCTGTGGATTGTTTGCCATAGTGTGTGTGCCTCTAGCTGGAGAAGCCTAGGGATGTTTCAGTATCTTTCTTTGCTTACAAGAACTCTTCAAAATGGAGTGAAATCACTCCTGGCTGTTTGAGCAGTAGAGGTGGTGCACTGCCAGTGGCACAAATCCTTGTGCTGAGATTCCCAGAAGGAAACAAAGAATGACTGTTTTTAAACATCTGACACATTGAATGAACATATCACAATTAAATGCACAGTAAATATCCAGCACATACAGTAATTTCTAGCAAGTGTTGCTACATTTACATTCAAATGGCCATTGTGTTCTTTAGGATGGATGTGTGTGTGTGTGTGTGTGTGTGTGTGTGTGTGTTTGGTTACTTTGGGTACAGAGGTCTCCTGGAGTTCACTGTAGACAATTGCTGTTGTCCATAAAGTCATCTTTTTAAATTCCCTTCTGTCTTAAGGGCACTTTCAAAATGCCTCTGTCTGCGGCAGGAGAGCAGAAACACTGGGGTATCCTTATCCTAATGATTAACAGCACAAGGTTGCTCAAGATATACAGTTCTAAAAACATGATGTTCCATTTTTATCTGCTAGTAAATGAATCTGTTGGGTGGTTTTTGTTGTAGTTTGTTTTTAAACCACGTAAGAGCAGTTAGGAGCATCATCCTGTCTGATGCATGACAAAATTTCATTCAGATTCCGACAGATTCTGGTTCACGCTGAGTCAGCACTTTGTATCAGTTTAAGGCATTAGGAGGAAATTTTCTATGGCTTTTGTATCGGTGATCCTGCAGGCAAGAGTTCTTTTATGTCCAAGGGCACCTATGTGCTAGTCTGTGCTGTGCAAAGCCACCAGTGACTTCTGGTCACCACAGGAGCAGATGTCCTCAGCTCAGCCTGAGCTTATGCAAGAACATTTCAATGCTCAGGATCTCTGTGTTTTCTCCAAAGAAGCTCTAGCTAAAGGATCTTTGCAGAAACAGAGCTGGGGCCCTGAAGAGCAGCAAGTGGATGTGAAGCAGCAGTGTGTCCTCACAGCAGGGAAGGCTGATGGCGTGCTAGGCTGCATCGGCCGGAGGGGTTAGGCTCTTTCCATCTGCTCGCCTCTCGTGAGTGCCTGGAGCTCTGCTGTCCTGCCCTGGGCTCCCTGGGCCATGGAGGGCTGTTTATCAGGACTGTGAGCCCACTGGGGGTAGTGGAAATGGATGGGAGGCCTGGAGCACATGGCGCTGGAGGAGAAACTGAGAGTCACGCTTGTTCAGATTAGAACTTGTGGGGACTGGAGACCTTAATGCTCTTTCACTACCTAAACGGGAGGCTGCAAAAGGGAAAGAGACAAGAGTCTTCCCAAAGCCGTGTGCTGGTTGGTGGAGGACCAGTGAATACAAGTTTTAGCACAAGAAGTTCCAATTAGCTAGGAGGATCAAATTTTTCGCCTGCCATGGATGTACCAGTTGTTAGAGCAGGGGACCAGAGAGGTTGTGACATTTCCTTTCTTGGAGGTATTGACAACTTAATTGGACAAACCCTATCAAGCTGATCCAAGTTGGTCCTGCTGGGGTGTTGGGAAAGAGGCTTCAGGCTCCTTCCAACCTAAATCATGCTATGATGCAATATTTTCTACCCAAGAGCTGTTTCCCATGTAGGCAGGATCTCTTTCACAGCAGTAACAGTTGCAGTGTTCCAGATAAATAGTATTCGACTGCGTTGCAGATTTTTTGCCGTGGCAGTGGAACCAGATCAATCTGCTTGTTTCTGGAAGCTTTTTGTATGTAGGAGTAATGTTTTTTTTAGCAGTCAGTATTCTCAGTACAGAATGCAGCAGCAAGACCCTTCAGCGGAGGATTTACAGCCAATCTGTGGCTGTGTCTGGCTCATAATAAGGTTTTGTCTCAACTCACAATTGTTTTCCTCAGCCAGTTGAAAGAATCCTCTTTCAAGTGCCTGGTGTTCCCTAAATATCACAGGAAGTCAAGTCAGTCTTCAGAGCAAAGAGAGAAAGGCCTTGGAGAAGCAAAGCCAAAGCCCCAGGAATGAGGCTGCCCTCCACCTTGCAAGTTCCTTGCAGGTGGGTAGGCAGAGTTCCATGCTGTGTGCACATCTGGGGCTTGCAAGGCTTGTTCATGGGCCAGTGCTCCTGTGCTGGAGCTGAGACACGGCCGGGGAAGGTGCGGCGGGGGAGGGCGAGCTTGTGCGTGCAAGCCCTCTGGCCACGGTACTTTCTCAGCTTGTTTGACTGGAGATTAATCCACACTGGCTGATCCACAGATCAGACAGTTCTTTTCTGTCCTCAGTTCCTACACAAAAAGGAGCTTTCCAAAGAGAAGGGGCAGAAGAGCAGAGCGATGAACCTCCATGACGTGAACAGCAGTGTTTTGGCACCCTGACTGTTCTGACATCAGCGTGTAGCTTTGCTGACTGAAATGGGTGAAGGTGTTTTTCCTAGGTCAGGGCAAGAAAGCCAAACAGAAGTAAATCCTTGGATGGAGTTAGGAACTCTCCTGCTGCTGAGGTTTGGGCTACCTGCTCTGCATTTGGCACTGTGAAATTTAGAATGGAGAACACGCCCTCCCTGTGCTTCCAGGCACCATGTTTTTCCTGAAGTTGCTCATGAAGTGGCCAGTTCATTCTTCATCCTTTGACTAACCCTGCTTTTCTGTAGTTGCATGTGGTGGGTATGTGTTACTAACACCTTCCCTGCCTTTCCAGGGTCACAGTGCACCGGGCTGTTTAGCACCACTGTGCTGGGAGGCTCCTCCAGTGCCCCCAACCTCCAGGACTACGCACGCAGCCATGGCAAAAAGTTTGCCAGCAGCCTGACATACAAAGACGGTATGTGTGTTCCCTGGCAGCAGGGTGGTGCTTTGTGGACATTGGTGTCTCGAGATGTGCCTGTGGCACAGACCTGGACTGCTGAAAACGGTGCCAGTTGAATGTGTGTGTTCTCCACCTCTACAGTGATGCATTTCACCATATCCCGAGAAATCGTGATCCTTGCTAGGACAGAGAGGAGCTGACATTGTGCGAGGAGTTTTAGACTGATGTGTGGTATTGCTGGCATCTGATTTTGGTCAGATGTTTTAATAGTACTTGCTGTTGTGAAGGGGGATTTATTGGTCCAGATATTAAATGGTTTTGTCCTTGTAGGGAAACCAGGTCACATCATCTTGCTTACCTTGGTCATGTTGTGATGCTAAATGAAGCTCTTTTTTGGGACAGTAATCCTTGCCCCATGGAAGGTGGAGCCATCCCAAAGACAGAGTGATGTGCTTGGGCACGGATAAGATGGGTACTAGAGTGAGGCTGAGCATGCAGCAGGGTCTGAGGTAGCTCTCAGGAAGCAAGGGCACTGTGCCTGAAAGACTTGAGGTAAGTGAGTTGCTTGGATGGAGTACTGCAGAAGGACTGGGAAGTCTGGTTTCTGTGCAGCTGTGCAAAAACTGCCCGGAAGGTCAGCCAGACAATCTGGTGAAGGCACTGGGGCCAAGGTTACAAACGTTGCTCTGTGCCCATGGGTGCAGGTGCTGCAGCTGCACCCTGACCTGCCAGCAGCACTTGGTACCACGTGCAGGGAGCAGCAGAGGGTTGTTTTGTGCAAGGAAGCTGGGGCACAGGGACAGACTGAGCTGTCCTGGAACAGCTGGAGAGTGTAATGCACAAGTGCAAGTGTCCACTGTGGTCCCAATAGGAAAGACACTCACTCAGGCCCTTAAGTACTGATTCACATGCCATTTGTTGGGGCACTGATTTGAGGAGCTCTGTGGGCAGGGTCTGCACAGCATGCTGTGACGAGGTTGGAAATCCACCTAAGGTTTCCCAGTATTTGAATGCATGTAAGGCTGTCTGTCTTGGATGACTTATCTTTTTGGTATTTTAATCAATACAGAATCTGAGTGCCTTTCTTATTGGGATCATAAGGAACATTAACATTGCTGGATTTCGAAGTGGGAAGAAGATTAAGGCAGTAGTTTGGGGAAGACAGGAGGTTGGTTCATCTGTGCACCCTGGCACACAGTGGGCTGTGAATGACAGTGGCAGGGAGGGTGAGGTGGGAATGTTCTCAACCCCACTGTAGTCTCTGAGCTGCCCCAGGTGGCAAGGACTGGCTACTCACAGGTTGTAGAATAAGCAGATGGTGTTTGGCAGAAGAGCAGGGTGTGAATCACAGCGGAGCCTCTGAAGAGGCCAGCAAAGGCCCTGGCTGCTGTTCTTTCCTGGCTCTGCAAGGAGTGGGAGCCCAAGGCTGCACTGATTCTCAGGGAAAGGCATCAGAGACTGCTCTGTGCCCAGCTGGGCATGGAACAGACCTGCTCAGTCCTGGTGCTGGGCTGCCTGTCTCTGTGGGCTGTGTAGCAGGATATGCCTGCTGCAGGCTGCAGGCATCCGAGGCCATGGACTCCTGCTGCCTAAGCCTAAATTCAGTGACAAGGTCTCTGTGCTGAGATGCAGTTGTACCCTCGAGTGCCTGAAATGCAGACTTAGTTGACTATCATGTATTTAACACAGCTCAGAATTGTAACTCTTGATGTTATACCTCTGTTTTCACATTCCTTAGCCTGCCCTGGGACCCTGTGCTGTCACTGCCTTGCTGCAGTAAGGGCATTGGGAGGGAAGGTGTCAGGGGCTTGGAAACCAAAGAGGAAGCAGAAGGGCCTTTGGTCTCTGGGGAGGGTAGATTGGAATGTGGAATGAGCCCTTGATCTACACGTTTCTGCTTAAAGGAGCACTGTTGAAATGCTGAGCTATGGAATTGAATCCAAACATCACTATACATGGTTGCAGTCAGTGGCACTGCAGCTACAGCAGGCCCTTGAAGAACATTTGTTTCAAGACCTTTTCCACACTCATTTAGACTAACATTGAAAAGCAGCACATTTTTGCATGAACTCTTTGACAGGTTTTCATGGCTGTGATGCTTCAAGGTGCAGTGTGTGGCATATAGCACTTCACCAATGTTAACTTGCCTTGTTCCAGGGAAGTTTGAAGGGCCCTTATTTCTGAAGTCTTTTTTGCTTGGAGCTGGAGGAGGGCTAAGGAACACTTCAGCAGAAAGTTTTCTCAACCTCAAGCTGAGGGAAGGTCCATGGATGGTTGTGATTTCAAGCTGGCTTGCCTGAAGCCAGGGATCCAGTAAACTGGGTCAGTGCCATTTCAGTTGGTGTGCCCTCAGGGCAAGGGGAGGTGTGGGTGGGATGGAAGTGGTCACCAGCTGACTGCAGCTCCAGGTCTTAGACACTTCCAAGGGATTGCATGTGTAGGGAAGATTGTCATGCAGTTTGTTGAGTTTAAAGAAAGAAAAACAATTTTTAGGCCTGGTACACTAGAGGAGGAAATTTCAGTGAGAGTTGGTTTAGATACATTATTTGGCCAAGCCACTGCTTGGTGTAGCTTGTTAGCTACAGGAGCACCTTGGGGGTGTGGAGCATGCATTGGTGCACTGATGGGGTTAGGCATACACACCCTGTGGGCTAGGGAGGGTGGATGCATGAAACGTGAAAGAGAAATAAAAGGGTTTTCTACTATTTCCTGAAAGATCCCCAATAGCAGCAAAAGGTATGATTGGCTGGGGTCTCGCATCAAATCCCACGTAGAGATGGTCTGATCCAGGCCATTCTTTTTCATGATAGCTGAGGAATTTCCAGTGTGGAAAAAAACAAAGTTTCCAGCCTTTTTTTTTTTTGGTTTTTTTTTTTCTCTGTGTGTGTGTGTGTGTGTGTGCATATGGAGCTTAATCCATGTCCTTTAGAGCCTGTCTGTTTGCACCTCATTAGATGCACAGCGTCTGTCCTTGCACGGTCCTTCTGATTTGTGATTTGTGTGGGAGAGCTTGGCCTGGCCTGGGGCATGGCCAGGAGAAGCCTGAAGACCTCTCTGACAGGTGTGTCCCAAAGCTTCCCCTGTACTGAAATGTTTTGAACAGAGAACTGTAGGGACATGTCTTCCTGAGTCTTTTGCTTCTTCCCTGTGCAGGTGAATTGCCTTTAAATTCATAAAGGGCTCTGTATAGCTTGCATTCCGGGCTTGTTTTGAGCCGTACCTGTGCTGGAACTCTGGAGTCCCTCTGCAGAGCAGTGTTTGTCTTGGGCAGAGGTGAATGCTGAGAACAACCCTCCTGTGGTGCTGCTGCTTGCTGGGCAGCGTGCTCTGGTGGCTGTGAGCATGGCCTGGCTGCATTCTGCCCTGGACCGGGCCGTGTGTGCTGGGAAGGTGTGAGCTGCTGGCCGGGAGTGGTTGGGAGCGTGGCTGAGTGTGTAGTGTCAGGGAGACCCTGGCAGGGTGCTGCAGGGCTGGGGAGGTGCAGAGTGGCTCAGTCAGACCCACAGGCACTGCCAGTGCGGGTCAGGAAGGTGAACCTGAAAGTGTAATCAAGTGTGTGAAGGTCGGGGGATCCTTTGAAGCAGGCTGTTAACTGAGATGATCTGTTTTTATTTCCTCAGAGCTCTTGTCTATGCCAGCCGTAAAACGATTTTCTGTGTCGTTTGCAAAGCATCCGACTAATGGTATGTTTGCTTTCTGGATTTGATGTTCCCTCACACTTCTAACCCCATGCTCACGTTCAGTTTTCTCTGCACATGTTCTCCTCTCAGCCTTCTTGTGTTTTTTTTGTGTTTGTGTATCTGGTGTCCAGACGTGCTTCACCTTCCTACATTGTCTCCCTGTGACCAATGTGCTCACTCATACCCTGTTACCGCTCAGTGCTGCCTCTGCTCTCCCCTGAGGTGTTTTTGTCCCAGGTGAAGAGGCAAAAGCCGTGGCTCTGTGAGCACACTGCTGAAGCAGCCTTTAACTCTGACATTAAGGCCTTTTGTCATGCTCCCTTTCGGGAGGGTGAGGATCGGGGGAGAATACCACAGGATTGGGGGCTGATGCCCCCTCCATTTCATGAAGCATCAGCAGCTTAGGTCCTCAGTTTCTACTCTGCAGATTTGCAGAATGAAAACAAGAATAACACTAGGACAGCTGTGTGTCACCTGGAAGGGCCTAGTGTATGGTAGGAAAGAAGGAAGTGCACCTGGTGTTTCATGTCAGGAGCACTGGTAGCCTTAAGGCCTGCAGTTGTCAAACCTCTCTGTTAGACTGGTCCTGTGGTTCCTCCAAGCATGGTGAGGTTGGCACAGGTAGGCTCACCTTTTCTGCAGACATTACCCTGTGAATTGTGTCTCTCCAGAGCTCTTACTCATCTGCTGTTGGTGGGTGGTGCTGCCTTGGGGGGAGGGGATGGGCATCGTCCTGCCTCGGGTGGCATCACCTGCTTCTTCCCATCCTGCCTGTATCTCTGGAAAGGCTTGGTGACAGATGTCTGAAAGAGCTTCTGCTAATTCACTATCTCTGCTCCATGTTGCTGCTTACCTGACAACCAAAATGTGAGTCTGTGAGGTTCTACGCCACTAGCTCCGTTGTAGCAGGTGCCTTGAACCAGTGTTTACTCTCCAACTCTTGCACAGATACTTTTAAAAAGGTTTCACAGCACCCCTCCTCTTGCATTGCTCCTGCTGCTGAGACAAGTTGGAACCAAAGGAGATCACTGAATGCTACCAAGTATTTCTGCCTGGTGTGATCAAGGCAGCTCACGAATATGAAGACATCCTGCTTGGTGTAATCTGGAAGATGAATGAAATTCAGAAGACTGTTCTGAAAATCAAAGTTTTGGGAAGGATGAAATGGGAGAGGGCAGCTCACTGTGGCTTTACAGAGAGCCTGTTCTCTAGAGGGAGCCTGTTCTCTGTGTTTGCTTGGTTTTGGTTTTCCCAGAGTGGCCAGCTGCTTGGTTTGTCTGCTTGTCTGGACACCATCGGAGCTCCTGTGCTGTGTGTCAGCAGGGTGTGTTGTTCTATCTTGCCTGCAAAGGTTGTACCAAGCTCCAGCCTTTCCCAAGACACGCTATAAAGCAATTCTCTCTGCTCCAAATACGGTAGGGCGAAACTGGGCATCATATTTCTCCCCAAAACCCAATTGATATTTCTGATGACAAAGTGCTTCCTAATCAAGGAAACAATGACAGGAGTCCAGCAGGAGAGAGCTCAAAGTCAGAGGTATTTGCTCTAGGATTGGCACGGCTTTGAGCAGGAAGGATGTTTACCCTATGCACCACTTAAAAAACCGAATGCAAAAGGTGTTCCCAGCTCTGAGTCTGGATTTTGTTTGTGGAGAGCTGCCTCTGTATAGTGTAATGGAATGGGTGAACCAGGGTAGTGGTCAAGCACAACATCAGGCTGTTTGTGCCCTGGTCACACAAGTTTTGGGTGGGTGATGCAAGTCCTGGGGCTGTGTATAGGGAGAAGACGTGCCTGCATGCTTGTGTCTTGTCTGCCATGCAAGGGTCTCACAGAAGGTTGCCCAGGGCTCTTCTCAAAGACAGGGAAAGCCAGTGCCAGTGCTTGTGTGCTCCCTCTGTTCTTGGCGCTCTCAGCGCTCGGCTCTCAGTCAGACCCTGCTGTCCCCCAAGTCCCTTGCACAGCCTCTGCTCTTTTGACACTGGGCCCTCTGCTCTCTCCCCATGCTGATGTGCCTGGCTGCGCTTGGATGTGGGACTTGGGCACTGTTGGCAGTCTTGGCACTGTTGGATTTCTCGTCTCAGCTGCGGGAGGGCGAGTCTGGCCCTGAGCTTGATCTTTTTATCTAGCCAAACCTGAACTGCATTGGACTTGGAATGTGTCCTAAAATTTATTCGCTTGTCAGACTTTCCCTCACAAAGATGAACCCTCGCTGCTCAGGCACTGCCCTGTGCTGCAGCTGGGTAGAGCTTGTGCTGGGTGGGAGTCTGGTCTGCCCTGGTGTCGCTGAGAAGACATAACTCTTAAGGGCACTCCTGACCTGCTCGCTGTGGGAGGGATTGGGCTTCGTGTGTGGTGTGGGTCCTTATACCCCAGTAGCCCTGGTGGTGGCCACTCCATCCCCACGTCTCCACAGTTTCTCTGTCCCCAGCTGTACCTGCCCCTCTCCTCTCACTCTCTGTGGCCCCTTTCCTCCAGATGTGTTGGAGCACCAGCACGTTGCCCAGTTGCTACGCCGTTTTTCCTCTGACTGTGCCACGAGCCGGACCATCTCCTTGGATGCCACCCTAGCCCATCACCTGCAGCACTGCTCCTACCACCTGCGCCTCTTCAGGAGCTGGCTGATCTCAGGGCAGGATGACTTGGAGTGTCTTTACGGTACTGCACGTTGCAGCTGCCTCTGTCCCGTGCTCTTGTAGCTGAGCAGGGACCACTGTCTGCTTGAGAGTGCAAAGTATGCTTTGCTTCTAAAAAAAGGAGAGCGTTTCCCTCACCGAATCCCCAAGGTCTCTGGGCTGCTGCTGCAGCAAAGTAGCGTGGGCTGTTGTACCAGCAGTTTTGGAGCCTTAGGCAGGAGCCTTTCCACATGGAGCCTCGCTCCCCATGTGGCTGTAACTGCTCTTTCCATCTTTGGCAATTGTTTGTTGCCTTCTTCCTTTAGCCAGGATAAGCCCCTAAGCTCCCTTCAGGGTAGGTGCTGAGCTCCTGTGGATGGGATGCCCTGCTGACAGGATGCTCTGTGCAGGTCTTGGTGAGCTGCCACAGGGTGTCCCCTTAGTAATAGAGGAACCAGAGTGAGTAATGAGAGTATAGGAAGAGCTTAAGGAGGTGCTGCAGCTGGTCACAAGCTGAGTGAACTTGCTGTGGAAATTTTGGGGAAGTGAGTGCTTGTTGGGTGTTTTGTGTCTAGAGAGACTGAGTTAAGACAGGGTAGAGCTGAGCTTCTGTGTGGCTGCACTGCATGGCATCTCTCCTGCCTGATAGGGCCTCTCAGTGTGTCCTGTCTCTGGTGGGAAGAGGTAGGCAACTTCAGCATTGAATCCAGGTGTTATAAATCAAAGCTTGCTGCTGTTTCTCTGATGTTTTTGGCCTCTGTTAGAGACAGGAAGCCTGGTGCATGGAGGCCTTGGTGCTTCTCACACAGGTGGGAAGGTTGCTGCTCCTGACCGAGGCAGCGAGCTGGGGCTGGCTGCTGGGCTTGTCCTGCACCATGGGAGCTGCTCGGAGCATGTGGCTTGCTGAGCTGTGTGGTGTGATGCATGGACCCCCTTTCCATTCAGACCCACAGGTGGAAGGGGCACAGACAGTGCAGCCTTCCATGTAGGGAAGGAGCAGGGCCGAGCATTTTCAGAGCCTGGAGGATGAGAATTTTTCTTACACGGTCTGGTTTTCCTTGATGTGGCCCTTTCTGTTAAGCAGTCAATTTGGAGACGGATAGTTGCTTTTCACATGTAATTAGGACAATTCCTTGGTCTCCTGGCAACAAATGCTAAAGAGGAGCAGAATTGCTTCAAGGGAAAAGATGCTGGATCACAGAAGACTGCTCCAGAGCCAGGGCTGAGCTTTCCCTGCTGCAGGTCTTGGCCATGTTGGTGAGCTTGGGTGGGGAGAGGAAGTGAGCTCAGCCCTTTGGACACAGCAGGCTGCCGGGACGTGCATCCTGCCCCAACACAGCCAAGCACAGGCGCATTAGGTGCTCCTTACCTAACTGCTTACCAGCGCAGCAGCCCTCCCAGCTGGAAAGCAAATCTCTGCCATCGAGCTCGTGCTGTTTCCCCAGTCCCTCAGCAAGCCCACAGTTCATTGATGTGTTTGGGATTCCTGCTGAGGCTCTTCTCAGAGCAGACATAGTTGACAGCCCAAATTACTTCCTTGTGAAAACTGCATTCTTCTGTCCTCTCTTGGCTTTCCACTGTACTTCTATCCACACAAAGGAAACATGAATTAGAAGATAGAATCAGTGAGTCAAAAGTATGCAGCTGGCATCCATAGTTGGAAAGATCAACAGTGGAGCCCTGGAAGGAACGTCTGGGAACCTGTGTGATCATAGCTGGGAAAAAGAACAGTGTGAAGTAAGTTTGTGTTGGTAACGAATCACACTAGTACTGAAGCCAAAGGTCAGCTGTGGACAAACACAGAACAGCCCTGTGATGATGAGCAGGAAAGTAATGGTGATGTCCAGTGTAAATAAATTTAAATTATAAAGGGAAACAGCCCCAAACTCTTATGTATAAAATAGTGGGCTCTGATCAGACCATCAGCACTTGAGACAATGTGGAAAAGGTAGAAATTTGTAAAATTAGAAATCTGGGTAGGATGTTTGTAATGGCGATCTGAGTGGCCTGAGGGGAGGGGTAGGGATGCTCAGTTTCGTGTAGTTCAAGGAGCTAGAAGATTTCTAATGGAGTGAGTTGGGACACTTTGGACAGAAGTGTTTTCTTCCCAAGCTCCATACCATGGTACCTGGGGATGTTGGGAGTTTGACTGGGTTCAAGGGGAGACGAGAATATGGAAGAGACACACAATGTCCAGAGTGATTCTGAGCCGTGGGTCACTGGTGTTTGGGTGCTGTCTAGACTCAGGACCCTTCATATGCAATATACATGTGGCATGTTGGAGTTTGTCCAAGAAAATAGGGGTGCACTGATCATGCATGTCAGAGAGGAGCCAGGTGAGTGCTTTTGTTTGTGCTGAGACTGGATGAGTGCTTCTTCACTCCAGAGGAGCTGGCATACAGAGCATTAGCACACAGAACCAGCTCTGTGGGCTGCTGTTGGATGCTGGTACCAAATGGATGGAATTCTGTCCAGTTTCTCATGCCATTGTCTGCATCACAGACTCCTGCCCTTCAGGCCCCAGGAAAGAGTTTGGGGGAGCAGCAGCAGTAGCTGCACGGTCAGCACAGGGTAACTCTCAGTCTGGGACGATTCCTGTGGCTTGCTCTCACATTTTATTTTTCTTGCCCCTTCCCAAAGGTGTTGGTTCTTTGCTAACTGTGTGGTGCAGCGGTGGTTGGAGCCTTCACTGGAGACACACAGGGATTGTGATCCACAGTGGTAGCTGCTGCCTTAGCTGTGCTGTGGGGGCACGAGCCATGTTGACTTCTCCCCAGTAGCTCAGCAGGTCTAGGGAGGTGCGCAGGGAAGTGGGGTCCCATACACAAATGAGAGGGATTCCTTGAACACAGCACTCCACCTTGAAAAGTAAACTTTGGCCATTTTACTCTGCTTGCTCAAGAGTGGTGCAGTGCCACAGTGCTGTGCATGAGCAGGTACCTGGCACTTTGGGGATACAGGTATATCATTTCACATGAGCTGTGTGTCAGTGTCTAATGTTTCTTTTAATGCTGGATCTTTGATTCCCTCATCTTACTAGAGGGGAGCTCAAGCACTCAGATCTCCATTGGTGCCCTAGTATATCTTGTAACAACATTGCTTTGCCCTATCTTATATTTAAGCTTCCTTTTTTCTTTGGACACCCCAATACCTGAGCCAACTTTGGCCCCTCTCAAACCAGATTCTGTTGGGAAATGACATTAACTTCAAACTGGTCTGCTCCACAACTATCTCCCATGACTGTTTTAAGTTTTGCCCTCACCCTTTTCCTTTGGCTCTGTCTCCCAGGAAGCCTCTGAAAAAATAAAGAATGTACATTCTTCCTTGCTCAGCACTTCCACTCTCAGGACTTCTCAGCAACAGACAGAAGAATGGGGTCTGCTTCTTGTGTCTTACGTATCTTCATCCTAGCCAAGGATTTGTTATCCTTCCTGTTTTGAATTATATTTGTAGACACTTTGTGGCATAGGTAACCTTGTGAACTCTCTGGAGGATTCTTTATCTCCACCAACTGTTATTTATTGCAGTGAACACCTTCATGGCTCATGCTCCTTACCTCTTGCAGAACTGGGCTAGGTGAGAGTTTCGGAGCGGAGCCTGTCCTGCAGGTGACTAGAACAACTGTCTGCACTACACAATCAGGTGCTCCAGGACTTCTCCTGAGGTGCTGCCAAGCTGCAGGGGTCAGTTTAAACCTGTCAGTGTGCTGGGCAGACATCCTGCCACAGATTGCATCAAGAGCTCTCTTACTTTTTGCATTTCAAAGTATTTTTCCTTCTCTGTAGAAACAAATGCTGTTCCTTTCCAGAGTCTTTTTGAGGTGCTTGGAGGAGACTGGGAGGTCACAGAATGGGAAGTCCAGCCCTGAGGAGTTCAGAGGCCATTAAAGTTGAGAGGTGCAGCAGAGCAGGAGGCAGCCTCATTCCATATACCCAGGGACTCATCTGTTTCTTCCTTGCTCCTCTGACAATTCAGGTTGGCTTGGTTCCACAGGGCATTTCCAGGAAGCTGGGATGAAGAGGAAGATACTTTGCTATGATACTCTGCTGGCTTGAGCAGCAAAGGATTTATTCTGAATGATTGTGATGCAGCTTAGCTCTGAGCAAGTGTCTGTTACATGCTGAGATTCCTATTTCTGCTCATTCTAGGTTTGCTGGCAGTGAAGCCTGGTTGAGGGGACAAACAATTCACATTGTTACCCAGCCCTTCCTCTGGACACAGCCCGTCAGGGTGCTCGGGGGCTGCCGTGCCAGGGAGGTTCTGTGGCTGCTGTGTGCTCCCTCCCTGTGGGGACAATGGGCTGTGCCAGGCGGGGTCACCAGCGGTGGCACCTCTTGAATGGAAATTCTGTTGGCACCACATCGATTCAGTTTGGCTTTCATAAGTGGAGGCACCGTGCCAAGCTCTGTGCCAAGTTTTCCATCATGGCTGTGTATTTTGAGTGTCCCAGGCTCAGCAGCAAAAACAGCAGCTGGCAGATACTTTTCCTCCTTTGCCCTCCATGTGTACCCAGGTGCTTGCTTTCAGATCTGTTACTGCATGGGATTGCTTCGTGGTGATTTTCTTGGGCTAGAAGACGTGACCTGAGGCGTGAGTGTGCCTGTTGTTTGACCCTCAGAGTGCCCAGCTCCTTCAGCCATGAGTGCTCCTGCATGGATTTATCCTGCTGTTTCCTCTATTCATTTTCTGATTGGGTCTCTTTCCAGGTTTTGAAGGCTGTTCCATGGTTCCCACCATTTATCCCCTGGAGACCCTGCACAACTCCCTCTCTTTGCGGCAGGTCAACGAGTTCCTGACGGCCGTGTGCAGGAGCTGCAGCGACTCGCACGCCCAGTCCACCGCAGGTACTGCCCAGGTGGGCTCGTCTCGGCGAGGCAAGGGGCCCTCCTGGCCTTTCATGTTCTCGGGACAGATCAGCCTGACGGGACTGGAGATAAGTGCAGTCCCTGGAGCCTGTCCCGGAGGGTTCTAGCCCAGGAATGAGCCATGGGACCCAGAGTCATCCTAGGCCACTTACCTGACAAATAATCAGTCAGGTCTGTCTGGAGCTCGCGAGTACGGTGATGAGGATACAGACTCCAGCTTCGGAAATCTTAGCCTCAGATTCCCAGGAGCTGATGGGCAGGCATGGCTCTGAATTGGCACTGGTCTTTGGCTCTTCCCAGAGTGCCAGCTCATGACTGCTGGGCTACAAGCCATTCCTTTATGTCTCTTGGGAGATTACTCATCTGTGTATTTCTTTTTCTTGAAGCTTTGTTTGATTCAATGATTGGCAGCCAGATACCAGGAGACCCCTTTATGTCCCAGCGGATCCTGTCCTCATCGTCCCTGCCATTGCGCCAGCGTTCGGATAAACCCCCTTGGTGTGAGTGTGCTCCCTCCTCGGTCAGGGGCAAATTGGTGGGGAAGGAGGGAGGGAGGGAAGTTTGTGAAGTCAGCAAGAAACCAGTTTGGCTGAAAACAGTTGTTTAATTCTCCTCCTTTATTGGATTAGATACACTCTAGGTATTTCTCTAGTTTTGCTTATTGTGCAATATAAGGCAAGAATAAGCATTAGTAGAGAATCAATATTTCTTTCTGTAGTGTTGACTCTCACTCAACACTCAGGGACTGTGTGGGTCAGGAACTAGGAGGAGCAAACTGAAGCTTGCATTGTTCCATAATAGTAAGGGAATGAAATACACTGATTTTCATTTTGAAGCCAAACATCACACTTCACATTTTGCACTGTGACAACAGAATCCACTCTTGGCTGTATGCTAACGTAGCACTGGCTTACAGGATGGAATTGTACTCTGTGTGCTTGGGTTTTCATCAGCTGGACTGCCAGAAGTGCCCAAGACCAGCTGTGATTCCCTGACAGCTCACACGGCACACAGCCCTCACCTCTTCGTTGTAGAACTGTGGGGCTGTGACATTTCGGGTTGGGAAATACCAGCTACATGCTTTAAGATTTTTCTTCCTCTTTGCAGACAGCAGTGGCCCCTCCAGTACTGTCTCCAGTGCAGGCCCGTCCTCCCCAACTTCTGTGGACAACTGTGCTCGTTTCAGCTTCACTGAGAAACTTTCCATCAGCCCCCCAAAGAGTGAGGAGCAACTGACTAGCCAGTCCCCTGAGCAGGAAGAGAGTCAAGCTCCAGGCAGAGGTCTTGACGTGCAGGTGGGCATGTCTGAGCTGTCAGTGGCAGAGCCAAGTGCCCCAGAGACCCTGATCTGGAATAAGGGCCCAGAGCCAGGCAGGATCCTGCAGCTGTGCAAGAAGGAACTGGCAGGGGAGGACACTAACCCAGAAGAGAAGAGCATGGGGGAGCTGGATGAAGAAAAATCATCTGGGGAAACGTCAGAGCCAAGTAACACTGGAAACCCAAAGCGTGGTGAAGGGTTGGACCTGAGGCTGGTTGGGGAGACAGCGAAGCCAGGTGAGGGGTCTGTCAGGGAAATGACTGGCCTGGATCAGTCTGGGCTGTCCAAGGAGGTCCTGGTGCCCTGTGAGGAGGAGCTTCTGGGAGATGTGTTGGGCCCAGAGCATACAGGCAAGGAGCTGCTAGAGGACAGTGCTCTGTCAGACCAGCTTCTCTCTGGTCACCTGTGCCAGGTGCAGCCACTGCCTCCTGAGAAGAATGTGGAAGAACTGCAGCTGCTGTGTCAGAAGGATCAGCAAAATTAGTGGCTTACTGGACAGCACACTGCAAGCACTTCTAGCCTGAAAGCAGCCTGACTTCCTGCATGGCGCCTCACGCAGCTGGTGGTCTGTAGCAAAGAAGCCACATGCCAGGGCCACAGGACTCTGTGCTGTGGAAGAGACTGCTTTGCTCCTCCACAAGCCAGCTCTTTGCCATTCAGCAAGAATGTTTGCCTCGTTATATGAACAACAATGCAGTCTTGGTACTGGCATGGCACCTCCATGGAGCAGGGACATGGTGCTGCACTGGGGTCCCAAGGGCTTTGTGCTCACTGGGACAGCAGCATTAGAGCACTGGTACAGCCAAGGCTTTTAGGGTGGTAAGTCCAAAGGGGGACAGATCTTCCCTCAGGACTTTTTGGCCCACAGCCTTCAGAGAAAGGCATTCTGGGTCCAAATTAATCAGATCCATCACAACCACCAACCTCCTCTCTATTCCTTCCTTCTTCCTCTCACAATTCCCACCACTGGCCGCCAAAATCAGGTCCAGGGAGCCCATGGCAGGAAAACTAGCAGAAGCACAAAGCATTCTGAATGAGTGTGGAAAAGAAGGGTAGTGAGGCAGTCAGGTTTGACTGCCACTTGCAAGGAAACATCCCTTTGGCATGGCCTTGGATGTTTCCCTGCTGGGCTGGGGCAGGCAGGAGCCTGGGGATGCAGCCTGAGAGAGGAGAGCAGGGAGGACACACACTGTTTTTTTTTTCTCATCCCCAAGGATCAGGCAGGGTACAGCTCTGAAGTCTTGGTGACAGGGATTAAAAGAAACTGCTATTTTGACAATTCAGGACTCTTAGAAACCAATAAGGAGAAATCTTTATTATATATAAACTGAAAAATATTTAATGGATATTTATGTAAATGCCTTGTGAGCACAAGCCTGAGGGCAAGATTGATACGGGTGTCCCTGCCGCATCCTGAGTGCCGGCCAGGGCTGTGCTTCCTATTCCTCCTGTATTTATGGACAAGTCTGCGTGTCTGTCTGTAGCTAAGATCTGTGTTTTTGTGAAGCTGTGCCCAAAGATCTCTATGCTGTGTTGTGACAATGTGTGTTCACAGTAAATCTATGCTGTGGGTCCAGTGTCTCTCTGTCTCTGATGCTGACTTGGCAGCAGTGTGTATGTCCCAAAGCTTGCAGGTGCCTGGAACAGTAAGCCCTGCTCACACTCCGTTTTCCTGGGAGAGCAGCTGTAGCTGGACTCAGACCTGGAGTAAATGCACAGGCTCCAAGCCAGGAAAAACCCTCTTTTTTCTTACATGAGAGAACTGGTCATACTGGGGAAGAAGTCCTGGCTTCCCAAGTCTCAGGGGGGTTTGTGGTAGAATGAAGACACTGGGATGGTGCGTTCAGCTCCTTTCGCTTGGTCCATGCCTTCCCGTCACTTCAAGGACATCCTGGGTGTCTGTCCTTTTCCTCATGCCCAGGAACCCCAAGCTGCCAGTTTGGGCATGTAAGAAAGGTCACGTTAACTTGCACTGGCAATGGAGCAGTCATACAGCTGCCCAGAGTGCAGCACTGGGTGGGGGGACCCCAGCCCCACTCCCAGCTTGCTGTGCCTGCCCTGTGCTCTGCTCTCCCTGCATTACAGATTGCACAAACAGAGACCTCGGTCACGGGGCTGCCGCCAAGCCCGGCCCCGGCGCTGGCTAGGAGAGCTCAGGTGAGTGAGCAGCACGAGGTCTCCCCTCGGGCACTGCCCACGGCCCTTGCCCTGCAGCCTTGCACGGGCAGTGGCCCGTGGCGCCTGCTGCCGCCAGCGCTGCTCCGGCCGCCACACCTGCCAGGACCTGGGTGTTCCTGTCAGGGGACACTGCCTGGGCAGGATGGCTGCCATGAGGGACACAACAGCACCTGCTGCACGGGGCCACTGCTGAGAGGGGCATGGAGCAAGGCCCCGGGGGTGGGGGTGGCTCTCAGCTGCTGACCCCCACAGAGCCTGATGCTTGGCACTGCACACCTTGGCAATGCACTGCAGTCAAGGACCTTGGTTAGCTGGTGTATGGCCAGAGACAGTGCTTATTTACCTGAAAAGTAGCTGTGTGTGGAAATAGTTCCTGGTTTATGGTAACAGTTCAGGTTCCTCCCATCAGCACCAGGTTTGACAGCTGCCCTGAGCTCTCCATCAGGCCCTGCACAAGCTGTCGTGTGCTCTGTGGCAATGATGGCCTCTCTCCTGAGGCCTGTAGGACAGAACCTGCTTTCTTTCTCCCTGGCATCCACCTGTGCCATTGTTTCCTTCTGAGGACAGGCAGGCAGGAACAGAATTAACTGGGCATCAGCCTCTCCGGACAGTGTTCCAGCACAGGCAGAGCAGCAGCTGTCCCAGTTCTCTGGTAAGTAGCTGGAAGAGGGTTCCTTGTGGGAGGTGAGGTCGGAGTTCTGCAGAGGTGCAAGAGCCCACGGGGTCACGCAGCACAGAATCCCTGACATGCCTGGGCCCAGGTCCCAGGCCAGCAGGCATGCTGCCTTCCACAGGGCCAGAGACCCTCCCAGCTCCACGAGTGCCAGCAGCACTGGGCAGAGTTGCCATTCCAAACAAGTGCAGGGACAGGCAGAGGGCTGCAATGGAACGCATGATTCGGAAACTGTGAGGAAAAATGGTGTTGCATGGCACACAGGCCATGCCAGGTTCCTCACTGGATTATCAGGAGCTTTCCCCCCTGCTGCCCTTAGCCAGCTGTGCAAGAGTCCCCAGATGTTCCCCAGGAGGACCCACCAGTCACCCTGCTGGGGCCAGGGGCGGGGAGCTGGCTGTCGCAGGCAAGCCCTGTGGCCTTTTGTGCCTGTCCCTTTCCTAAGTCACAGGAAAGTTTAGCAGCTGCTGGTGAAGGTGGGGTGTTGGTGCAAAAGCTGGGGGGCATGGGAGGGTGGCACGGCAGCCGTGTCTCTGTGCTCCTGCCTACAAGCGTGGGCTCACTGAAAGAACAGTTGGAAACGGCTGGAGATGTTCTCATTCGCAATTAATGTGGCTTTATTATTAATGTGTTGGGCTCCTCTCTTGACAGCAGTTAGTTACAGAGTGTTTCATGTGGAAATGGGCAAAAGGACAGAACTCAAGGAACTAAAGTCAAATAGAAATATGATGTGGAAGAGAAGAATCAGGGCTCTCTTCTTAAAACATTTAGCGTAGAAGAAGCTAGGAGCACAAGATGCCATTTCAATACAGTTAAGACGTTCACTTTTTTAATTATAGGTTTAAAATAGTATTTTTTTACCTATTACATACAGGAAGATTACGCGTTGTTGCCCACATGCAGAAACAAGCAAAAGCAGAGTTTAACTGTTTCTCTCTATAGTGTTGTATTACCTCTGGCTCCGGGTGGGTCCTGCTGGCTCCTGTGGCCTGAGCAAGGTCAAACTCTACAAATCAGCATTTTCCTAAGTCTCTTTCCCTGTAGATTTTTTAAGATGGAAAGGGGTGGAGGGGAGAGGGACATAGGGAGTGAGAGAAGCTCAAGGCAGAACAGACTGCGACAAAAACTGAAAAAAAATGTGGAGCCTTGAGGACAGGGAAGCAAATGGGCGTAGGATAAAGACAGCCAAGCAGCAGAGCTGCAGAGGGCAGGAGCAGAGCGTGGAGGGCAGCGTTCCTCCTGGAATCCACCAGTGGCCACACTCCTACCCAGAGGATGCAGGCACCTCACAAAGCCTCACTATTACTGCTGCTTAGTCAGAATTGCTTCAAGTTTAAAATTGAGAAAACATTCATGTGTGGGTCTATCTAAAGTTAGTGCATTAGCTCTTACATCTAGCTACGCAGAGGGATCCCAGGAGCCAGTGAGGGCCATGCTCGTGCCTCTGGTGTCTGGCATCCTGCAGCTGCCACCGCGGCGGGTGAGCCAGAGTCTCCCCAAAGCACTGTAGGCAAAGCCCCCCAGCATTCTGGGGAGGGGCAGGGGCAGGAGTTTTAGTGCCTACAATTGCCAGAACCAACATTCATGAATGCTGACCCCACCGGGGTACAGAGAATGACATTTATTATGCTGGCAGACACAGTGTGAGTCTATGGTTAGAATGAACACAGCACAGGGCAGGAATTTGCTAAAGCCCTGAGTAAGCTCACAGCTCCTAACAGGGGCCACAGCCAAATAGGCTGCTGGCCTCAGGCCTTGTCCTGCAGCTGCTGGGTTTTAGACACACCCTTGCAGAGACATTGTTGCTGCTCACAAGTTCTCTATGGTCTTTTCATTTTGTTTAAATTGCAGCATGTTAGTATTTGTACTGAGAAACCTCTGAACTGACACTAAAAGCACATGGTATCATGTTAACATGTATAAATTAAAAATATTAAATCAACACAAAATGCAGCTTAACATAAAAAAAAATAAATATATAAATTAAAATGCAAAATAGACCATTTCCCTAGAAACTCCATTTTAGTGCTAGGAGCAGGTTTCTAAGCAGCATTTTCTTCATGTCACCTGCCAGGAAACTAGCACTGAGCCTGGTGTCCCAGGCAAGTGCAAACCAGGGTCAGAGGATTCTCATGGTGGAGTCAGCCCTCTGCTCAGGGCCAAGCACAGTGGGTGTCACAGCAGATGGAAATACTTTGTGCTGACTGTCAACCGTTGCAGCACAGCTTTCCATCTCATTCCTTCTTCCCCAGAGCACAGCCTGCTGCCACTCTCTGTCTTGCAGAAAAGCTCTCTTTGTGCTAAGATCCTCTGTCAGTTCTCCAGGACGTGGCAAAGGCTCATGGGTGCTGCAGGCTTTGTGCCCCCGAACACCCCTCCCTGCTGGGAGATGTGTCTGCCACGCTGAAGCAGGTCTGTGTGCCCAGGAGGCTCGGGCTGCCTGCTCAGCAGCCACAGTGCACTCGCGGCACACATTCGTGTTTCTGCCAGGGCGCCCAGGGAGCAGGGACAGATGCCCACGGAGATGTGGGGGGCAGGGAACAAGCTGCAAGGTGGCACCACGTGGGTGAGCAGCACCTCACCTGTGCTGTCAACACATCCCTACCACAGCGTGGAGGAACTGAGAGGGACTACATCTGCTAAACTGCTTCTTCCCGAGTATCTTGGGAAGGGCCTGCTCTTCTCTCACACCACAAGTTCTATTCCCCACATCCTGGACACTTGGGGGACAACAGAATGCTTGAACACAAGTGTAAGGCTTGGACCCTGGCACACAGGCAGCAAAGGGATGGCTGCTGCCTGCAAGCTGGCACACGGCAGTGACACTAGCTGGGAACCAGCCTCCCCCAGTGTGGCCTGCGTGCTCCTCAGCTACCTCACCACGGTCCTCCAGAGCCTTTGGTTTCAGGACAGGGAGGGTTCTTGTACATCCTGGGCCAACAGTGACCAAGGTTTTTCCAGCCCTTCTGCTGTTGAGGGGGCTGTAGTTGTGCGTCTGGATGCTGTTTTTGTGTAACTGTTTCGGCCACAGCCTCTCTGTGCCTCCTCCTGCCAGGCAGCCGGTGCGCAGGAGTCAGCTGGCTGCTGTGTGTGCGAAGCTCAAGTTAGCAGGTTAGGAATGTGCTGGACCCTCCCCTCCCACCGCCATGGCCTTCATCCCAGCTCCCTGAGCACAGCAAACAGGTGCTGCAGGGTGCCACAGCCAAGAACCTGGGACAGCAGTCTGCCAAGCTGGCACGTGGTGGTCGTGCCTAGTTGGAGCACAGGTCCCCTTGCTCAGAACACCTCCTGTATGCTCAGGAGGGGAGATGGAAGAATGCCCTTCACTGTCACATTACAGTCAGAGGGTTTGGTCTTCCTTCATCTCCCTGGTGCAATTTCTTTGCCAGTTAGATTTCACCTCTGCCCTCTGCCTCCCATGCACTCTCTGCATGCAGCAGCAGCACTTCAGCCCTCACCAGGAAGGTGAGGTTTATGGTGCCACAGGTTGAATGGCAAGGCAGCCAGGAAGAGTAGAACAAGCTCTCGCAGCAGCAAGGCAGCCCAGATAGTCTACAGAAACTGTACAGGCAGCAGAATAAAGCAGGGAAAGTGAAAGTGCCCCTGGCCTGCAACTGCTCTTGCCCAAACTCTTAGCTCAGTCCAGAAAATTACAGAGCCCTGCATTTCTTCCTCATGGCATCCAGTGCTGAGCAAGATGGATACCCGATTGCCTGACAAATGGGAACCATGAAGAGGACTAAACCAGAGAAGAACTGGACTGTGATTAGATGGTGTCTCTCATGTTGCATCGGTGATTGAAGAGTCAATGGATGAACACAAAATGTGGGAGATTTAGAATTCAATCTTACAGGCTGGAAAAGATTCGTCCTGCATCACAACAGTACTGCTGCTTGCCAGTACCATGATGTTTAGCTCCTGCTGTTTCTCATGGGTCTGTTGATACCATTCTCGTGTTACCTCAGTATCGTGTGTTGGGATCAATGTCACCTGGGAAAAGAAAGCAGCAGGGATGATTGAGAACAACTGCAGTGACAAACAATGCCCATAGGAGCTGAGGCTAAAATTTCTTGTTAATTTTGGAACACTGTACCCTTGGTACCGCTTGTTCTATTTAATGTCTTTCAGATGTCGGGTTCTGAGGCAGAGCTTTATTTTATACAGTACCAGCACAATGGGGCTCTGAACTGACTGCAAACTGGCAGCACTGACACCATAATGATGAGAATGGCTGCAGTGCAGGGGAGAGCATCGTGCTCGGGAGCTCCAGAAACAGCCTCAGAAAGATCCTTCAGTGTGAAAAGGAACAATGCTGGCAGTGTCACTGTTAATGGACACTATGTGCCCACTCACCCAGTGTGCAACTCAGGGACCTTGAAATATGAGGCTGCTTCATCTGGGAGAACATATACACCTTCCTGTACATGTCTTCAGGAGTGCCCACATGGGGTGTCCTGCAAGCCTGCCTAAGCAAAAACTGTGTTACAGAACATTCTCAAATGCTCTTTAAAAGCTCTGCTAGTAAGTAGCTGACAGAAAAATCTTCAGCAAGCCAGGCTAACAGATGCCACTGTTAGATGCCACACCCACTGGGTGTGGGACACTGATGAGAATGCAGTTTGTGTTGGTGCTTGATTTTGCTTGAGGATAGGCTCATCGTGCAGTAGGTAAAGAGGAGTGCATGATCTCTCAATGCTTCCTCCCCCAAGGAGGATGTGGAAAAGAGGTCATATCTGCTTCTATTCATTTTGCAGGTGTCCTCCTCATCCTCAGTACAAGCAACTACTCTGCTGAGACTGCAAAACAGGGTATGCCCAGCACCATTTGCTTCCTCTCAGTGTACTCCCTTGGGCATGTGACACCCATCTCCTTCTGAGCACTTGTGACATCAAAAGCATGACATGCCCCTTTGCATTTCCATGACCTACCTGCAGGTTCTCTCCCCACTGAGACTTCCCTTCCAGAAGAGCATCCAGCACGGCACGGCTCGGCTCTCCGTTGGCTGCATCATTCCCACTCACAACGTAGTAGGAGGCCCGAACCCGCTTGAAGAACTCTGGGTCTGTGTTCTTCCCACTGCAGTGGTTGGGGATGTAGGCCAAGTCCACGTAGACGGGTGGGCCCAGAGGCACAGACAAACTGCTCTTAGGACTATTGGAAGCTTTGGAAAAAAGGAAACAAGAGGCTATCAAAACCGTTCTGGCAAGGGACAAAGACACAGGTTAACACAGAAGGACTTGGGTTCCAGAAAGACTTTTCCATTGCAGCAGTGAGGTTGAGACTTATCCATGCCCCGCTGCTCAGAGATGACCTGGGTGCATTTCTGGGCCAGTGCTGTTAGAGTTCTTGGGAGAGAAAGGAAGTTCTGCCATTTTTTGGGGAGGGATGGGAAAGCTTTAGGATCAGAAGCTTTTTTCTGGGGAAGGGAATCGAAAATCTCCATTGTTTATTTTTGCAGAGTTGTCATCCCACTTAATATTTAGTCCTAATTTTTGTTAATAACCTGTACATTTCCTTAAACACACACACCCACACCCCCTCCCCCATTCTGATGTCCTTTGTATGCTATCCTAGGGTATTACAGTAGTCTTTCTGGAAGTTCCATCCTGGCTTCCTGCCATCCCTGCTACTCCTAGTACTCTGTAGTTCTTTCATGTCAACCTTTTGTACATCTCAACCTTACCACTGCTTATAACTTTTTATGCCTGACTGGGAAGACCTGTTCTCTGTTCTGCTATGTTTAACCCAGTGCTTTTCTCTGTGTTGGACCTATAGAGCTAATGCATTTTTCAGGAAGGATTTCTTACCGGGATTTGTTTTGATGCCATTAACAAGGCTCTTGCCAGGGTTGCTGTGACTACTCCGGGATAACTCATCCTCTGGCATCAGCACACTACGTGGTTTGGGCTTTTCTCCTCCATCTCTTTCTTTTTTGGCAGTGACAGATTTTGAAGATTTGTCTGATGACTGTTTCACAGGAGTGGGTGATCGTTTCCCTTTCACATCTAATTTCCGGGCAGGTGAGGAAGATTTGGGTTTGCTCAAAGGCTTCCTCACACCTTTGTTCTTTTCTTTTATGTCTTTCTTGGATATTTTATCAGTTCTGCTCATGCTTTGCTCACTTAACAACATATCAGGGTCTACCATGCAGACATCAGGGTGAGGAGGGTGGGGGTGGGGATCTACCATTGGAACAGGCTGAGGATCATGGCTGGACCTAGAACTGGCATGATGAGCATTCCCCACAGCTTTGTCCACTGGGAGGAAATCTGCATCTTCATCCGAGTCCATGTTGGCATCTGCTGTGATGGATGGACACTCTTCAGTCTCAGGCGGGACATCAGAGTCTGACTGGGAGGTTCCAGAATCACTCACTGACGTTGGAGGCGTTTCCTCCACTGTGGCACTTGGCATGGGACTGCTCCCAGTGTGGGGTGGTCTCCCCTGCACTGAAGGGTGACCCTCCTCCTGTGAGAGGTCACTGTCTTCCGAGAGCTCGTGGGGGCTCGGGTTGATGAAGGAGGGAGAGAGTTCTCCCTTCCTTTGCTTGTATTCACGTGAGGAAAATTTCTGTCCACAATCAGAACTGCCTCCTAAATGGGTCTCCATGTCATGGGAAGCATCTCCACAGTCCTCTGTTTTTTCACCCCTCTGCATATCTGGGAAAAATGGCTGGAAACTGTTTTCAGGGGACATCAGAGAGGAAGGACGGGTTTGCCTCTCTCTTTCCTCTTTGCCTGCACACGGAGAAAAACTGCTGTCAGAATCGGGACATGTTTTTTCACCTTTTGCCTCTGCTCCATGGCATGTGCTGTGGAAAGCTGGCAGACTGGTGCTCACCTCTGTTGGACCATTGGCTGTGGTTTCATCTTCATGCTGACTATGAGAAAATGATGTCAGCACATCAGGGAGAGATGTCAGTGGCAAGGACTGTTCAGCAAATGATGTCTTCTGCTCTGGGCTGCCACCACGCTGCTGCTGCTTTTGCTCTGCAGAGGATGGTGTGGGCTCTGAGTCCTGGCACTCTTTCCTGCACGGCAAGGAGTGGTCACCCATGCCACAGGGAAATGGAGACCCACGTTCATCAGCAAAGTCTTTGGTTTCAGCTGTTTGTATTTTCACAGCATTATCTGGAACCTGTGGAGACACGTCCCAAGCACTCCTGGTACCTGCTTCCACTCCTGCACCTGTGTATGTGGAAAGCATATGGGAGTAGAAACTTTCTGCTGTAGTCAGTATCACAGGAGTAGTGGCTTCAGATGAAGGTTCCTCTGACAGGCTGGAAGAGTCATCTCTCAGCTGCTGCTGAGTCACAGACTCTTTCTCCACACCTTCGGAGAACACCTTGTGTTCTTCATATGGACTCAGCGGTGAGAATTTAGGAAAAGATGAGTCAAGGCTGCTGATTTTCTCAGAAACCTCCAAGTACTCATCTTTGTTTCCCTGGTCCGAGAGCAAAGCACAAGGAGACTCTAAAGAAAGAGAAATATCCCCTAAACGGCTTGCTGAGGTTTGCTTATGTCTGACTGTGCTGGCTGTTTCGCTCTTTCCTAGCAGGGAACTTTCAAATCCAGAAGAGCCACCCATCCCTCTGCTCTCTGCCCTCGGGCCCTGTTCGTATACCTCTGTTGGTTTGCTGGAAGCAGATTTCAGGTACATGGCTTGCTCTTGGCACTCAGAGGCCACTGCTGCACTTGGATAATCTGCTACCCAGAAATGGGGTTCCTTTGTGGATTTTTCAGCAACCTCTCTCTTTTGTGAAGAGCCATGACACGTTTCTGAAGTTCGCTTATCCCTGTCCATGTCTGACCCATCGCTGTAACCAGCAACATACGTGCCCACAACAGTAGCTGATGCAGTTGTCCTACTTTCATATTCCTCTTGCCAGCCTGGACCAGAGGGAGAAGAGGCAGTGGAGCTGGGTGAAAGGGGCTCCTGACATTTGCTCTGCAGGAAGGGGTCTGAGACAGGGAACTTGCTGATGGGTGAGATGTGTGCATAGACAGTGCCTGCAGCTTCAGCAGGGCTGTGCAGTTTAGACTCCTTTTCAGACTTCTCCTTAGCACCTTTTTCTAGCTCTGAGTCACTTGTACTTTCTTCTCCTTGACCTGCTTTCTCATAGTATGTATCTTTGGGATTTGGGATTTCAGATTTCAGGGACAAAGACACCTGCTCCTGGCTAGACAAAATTATGTTCTCATCTGGACAACCAGCATCAGTATAGGTGGATGATTTTCCTTGGTAAAAGGTGTCAGTTGTGACGGTGGGAGAGGCAAATGCTGCGCTCGCAGATGATGGGTGCAGTGCAGAGTCCAGTTCTCCTGGCAAAGCAGAAGACACATTCAGTTTCTCCTTTCCTTCTGATGTCCTAGGCTTCCCTGCTTCAGACAAGGGCAAATACCTTTCATGGATGTCTCTATAGTCAAAGACTGAATCTGCTTTATCCTTAGGGGATGCTGGAGACGACAATTCCTTCTCAGCAGAGGTATAAAGGCAGGACTCTTCTTCCTTTGCAGACACATGAAAATTTTTACCTTTTTGAGCGTTCAGTGCTGTCATTGGCACCTTGTCAGTGTGACCTGGGCTGTGTGCACCCATGGCTGTGAAGGGGGAGGGTCCCACTCCGGATACAATTATCTTCTCATAGATGTCAGCATACTTGAAACTTCTTTCATCGGGGTAGGGAGTTGGTTCTCTTTCTTCTGGCTCTTGTCTTGTGGGACTGTCATCATCTCTCTGTGTGCAGACCCCTTCCTCATAGGAATAAGGCTCAGGGGAACTCCTGGGATAGGTCTCTGGAGGATACACCTCTTGGATGGTAGCATCCACAGCCCCAGCACAGCCCACAGCATCACTGCTTTTTTGACATGGGCCTTGTCCTGGAGGGGAGTGTGCACACTGCTCTGACAGCTCAGCACTCCCTTCTGTGGACGCTGCAAGATATTCTGCTGCTCTCGTAGATTGCAAGAGAGTAGATGCTGCTGCTGTCTGCTCTTTTCTTCCTGCAGAGTCATATAGATGCTCAGCGGATTTGCAGCCATCCTCTTGCCTGCTCTCTGGCTTTAATTTGCAATCTATTTCCTGATACAAATCACTGATGTCTGATTTCTTCTCATCCATCTTCGATGGGACATCCTCCCACAAAGGGGGCTTACCCTGATCTAACTTCCAGGGCCTCTCTGCTCCTGGGGGTGCCTCAATCTCCTTTCTCACTGCAGACAGGGGAGATGTTGTCAGAACTTGGTCTAGTGACTTTGCATAGATATCTAGGACAGCTTTCTCCTCATCATCTAAGCAGGAGTAATCTTGTTTAGAGGTCAACAACAATTCTTGCCTTTTTTTGTTTCCAGTTAAAGCTTTGGCCTGATTTTCCTCACCAGGAACATACACAGGAGATAGAGGAGAACCTTCCCTTTGTGTTCTTTCTGGGATAGTGATGTCAGCAGGAATCACATCCACTTTCTTTGCTTCTGACATAGGTTTGGCACACTTCTGTGCATCTTCTTTGTAATCAAATGGCTCCATCTTTAAACATTCAGTTTCTGCTTGCAGTAGAATGGGTTTGTCTTCAGCATGGTGAAGCTCCTCATCCTCCTCACGGTGTAATTGCTCTCCTCTCCCACTGTCTCTCCCTTCCTGAAGATACCCAAAAGCAGAATCCCATGTTTCCCTTTCTGCTCCTCTCCAGGTGTGGCTGCCAGGCACTGCAGGAGACAGGTTCTCCCCCTTCCCCATTTTAGGAAGGGATTTTGTTTCAAATTCTGGTACCTCATCCAAGAATGTACTTTCCCTCTCTTTGTCATATCTCTGCCGTCTTCCTTGAACAGGGACCTCTTCTACCTCTTCTGGAAACCACACTTTTTTCTCATAATTTAAATCTTTCATGCAAAACTTTTCCATTTCTGGAGATTTTTTTTCTTGAGCTTCCTTGACTCTGCAAGACTTTATGCCTTCAGTAGGAATGTGTGAAGATGTTTTACCTTCACTTGGGCCAGATTCTGTAAAATGTAAGCCCTTTGCAACTGGGGATACCTCCTGAGAGTCCAAGCTTGCATTTCCTCCCCTCAAGAGGCCCTTTTCTGATGCAGAAAATAAGCTGCTGTCATCTGGAGACATTTCTTCAGTTGAAGAATCTCTGGGTGACATGTCTTTAACTGAACTACTTTCTGAGCAAGGAAAAGATTTTGATGCTTCTTTCAGTTCTTTGGCAGAAATTTCCAGTGATTTTTGTATGTAGCTGGGCTCTGTGAAACTTGTGGATTTCACAGCTTCTGAAGAGAATTTGTCAGTGCAGTTGGACACAGTTTTTTCTTTTGCAGTTATCTCTTCTGTGAAACTAAGACCTTTGATGTCTTCTGGAGAAATTCCTTTAATAAAAACATCTGAAGAGATTTTCCTGCTGGAACTCTCAGTGAGAGAAATGGATTTGGTCTCTTCTGAAGAAATATCTTCAATGAAAACATGAGAAGATTTCTCTTCCTCTGAGGTGTCTCCTGTGAAATACAGCAGTTTTCCTTCTTCAGTAGTAACCCTCTTAGAAATATCAGAGGATTTTTCTTTACCAATCCTTTCTTCTGTAAAAGAAGGTGATTTGATGCCATCTGATGAAAATTGCAAAGATTCATCATTTTTAGATTTGCCTTGGCTTGTGAACTGTGGCAGATCCACATTTCCTAGAGAAGTTCCTGTGGTTGCAAATGGCTCAAAGGACAAGTGTTTTGGAAATCCCATTAACCTTTCTGTCATGGTTTTAGTTTCTTGCTCTTTTCCTGGTTTTGTGCTGGGACGCTCCTCATCCTCCCCGATCACCACTGTGTCCTGCTTGTGGTAAGAGAGCCAGGGCAGCTCCTCCCTCCTCACTGGTTCTTCCTGGACCTCCTCCTCAGGAGACACTGGAACATCACTGCTCAAAACCACTTCGTGCTGCACAGGTCCAGGAACTTCTCTTTCATGTCTGGATTTAGCCACAGGTGCCTCATCTTCTCTGAGTGGTTCACCCTTGTCTCCCTTCACCACAACTGAAGTTTGGCCTTCCAGTTTCTTGGCAGCAGCATCTGTTTGTTTTTCAAACAGATCTGAATCTACAGTTTCCAGCTTTTCCTCCACTGGAGACTGGTGGAAGGGTGTGTGCCCTGCACTGGTGGGGCCAGATGGGGTGGGAGAGGCCATTTTGACGGTGCTGTCATCAGGACTCATGCATCGCTCTTCAGCCTCTGCAGAGTCAGCCTGGGAAAATGGTGCTTCTTCAGTGGATAAAGGCATCACCTGTGTGGGAACACTGATGATCACATTATCAGGGCATCCTTGAGGAGCAAACACAGGGGCATTGTAGTGCCCTCTGAGTTTCTCAGGCATCTCAATATTTGGAGTTCCATCTTCATCTTCTTCATCTTCTACCTCCTCATGAAGGTCCTTCTTTTGAGTTTCCAGTTTCCTCTCTCCTTCTGCTAATGCATGGAAATCTTCAGGGGGTGGAGATTTAAAGCATTTGTCTTCCTCCAAGGACGATGTGGGAGAAATTGTGCCAGCAGAGGGAACATAGTCAAGACCTTGGGTCGCTTCAGTCCGAGAGGAGGGCATACTGTTTCCTGTGTCCAGAAGTAAAGAGCTTTTTCCAGTCTCTTCTGTTTGTGGTGCTGTTATGGATGCAACAGATTGATCTTCTGCTACTGAGGTTGCAAAAGATGAAAGCTTGTCACATTCAGTAATGGAGGTAGCAGAAGATATGTGTTCCTCCTCAGCTAGAGGTGCTGCCACGATGTTTGTAGGATACGCCAGGATTTCAGACTCCTGCCCAGCATAGCCCTTGGCTGAAAGGTCAGCAGGAGGCATGGCCTGTATTCCATGTACTGCTTCAAAAGAGCCTGGATGGTCAGGAACAGAAATGTTATAGGCATTGACATCATACTTCAAGTGTGGGATCCTCTCTTCCTGTTCATCATGTATTTCTTCATCAGAAATGGTCTGCTCTGTTTCTGAGTAGCCAGGGATAGTTTCATCTTGGATATAGGAAACATGCTCTGCTGCTGCTCCTGGTGGGACTGGCAGGCTGCTCAGATATGACTCTTCCTTTGTTATGTCCTTTCCAAGTAACTTGGTTTTCTCATCCATGAAACTAAATTCTCTTTCCTTCTCTGTAATGGTAATCAGTTTGTCCTCCCTATCATCCCGATTCAGCCCACAGAATTCTCTATTCTTCTCCACTTTTTCCTCTGCTTTCATGCGCTGTTCTTCTTTTTCTTCAAGTTCTGCCTTTTCTATCACATCTTCTCTCTTTTCCTTCTCATCCTCTTCCTGTGCCACTTTCCCCTCAATATACTTTCTACAAGTTTCTGCTTCCCTCTCTTTTCTGTCCAAAGAGATTTTCTCCTCTTCCTCCTTTTCTTCCTCTCTGAACGTTGGTGGCCGAGCACCCTTTGCCATGAGGTCTGTATGTGATGGCAGGTGTTCTTTGTCAGGAAACACCTGAATGTCCTTGCCTTGCTCAGCTCTTCCCTCCCAGTATTTTATGTCATGATTTTCATCCATAGATTTTCTTTCATCCTCTATTTTTTCAGCTGGACCTCTCCTCAGCTCCCACTGATGGGCTGCCATCTTGTCTGCTGATGATTCTTTTTCCACATCAGTAGTAGCTACTTCCTGATCAGGGGACTTTCTTTTTAAAATCAGATCCACTTCAAGGTTACTCTGACCTGTCATATCAACAGAGTCTTTTATCTCTACTTCCGGTGCTCTCATAATCTTATCACTAACCTCCGTATCAGACAGTTCTTGAGTCAACTGCAAGGCCCCTTTCTCCTCATGCTTCAGTTCCTCAAAGTCCTTTGTAAGATCTTCTGGTGAAGACAGGACTAATCTCTGTTCCACTAGGGATGTTTCTCCTGGATCCACTTGTACAGGTGCCTTCTCCATTGGTAATGCCTTGAGGTCAGCAGGTATCTTTTCAGGTTCTTTTTCAGGTTTTACTTTGATCTTCTCAGTTTTGAGTCTGCCTGGAAGTTTTGCTTTGTACAATGTTTTTCTTACTTCTGGGGTAAATGGTTTCAAGTCTGGTTTAGAAATTTTTTTGAGCTCTGGTTTGTTTTCTTTCTTTTTATCGTCTTTCTTTGAATCTTTTTTCTCATCTTTTTTTCCATCGTCTTTTTTTAAGTCCTTTTTCTCCTTTTTAATCTCTTTCTTTTCTTTGTCTTTCTTCTCCTCTAGTTTGGATACTTTCTCTTTGAGATGCTTTTTTCCAGCCTTGTCTTTTGCCAATTTTCTTTTCTCAGCTTTGAGAGCATCACTTGTTTCCGTCTTTATCTTTTCATGTTTAACAGCTTTCTCAGGAACTTTCTCTGTGTGTTCTTTAACTTTTTTCTCAATTTTAGCATCCTTTGCAACTTCTGGTTTTACTTCCTTAATCCCCTCCTCAACTGCTTCTTCCTTCTTGACTTGCTTTGTCACAGATGGCTTGGGGGAAGACTTAAGACTCTCTTTACTGTCAGTTCTTTGTTTAATTTTGGTCTGCTTCAGCACAGGTGGAGGTATTCCAGAAGTGATATCTTTCTGAGTAGCCACTGGGTACCTCAGAAAATCCAGGTGCTTGAGTTTCTCAAGACCTTCCAGTATTTTATTTTGAGGAGCATTTCCAGGAAACAAAACCCTTACAATTTTCTCTGTTGGGCTGGCTGGTAGCCATACCACTAGGGCTGTGATAGATGTGAGATAGGGAACAGAAATTTCACCTTCTTTCCCACTTGCAAGAATGATGCCAGTCTTTGCTTTACTATTGCCAGCCCATTTCTGCATTAGAAACTGCATTTCTTTGCTGTCCTTGACAGGGTTCAGTATGTACATGTCCAGCTTACCCACTCCCATTTTGTGGAAGAGCGTGATGGGCTCAATGGTGCTGCTCACCACCCTGTAGAGAGGCTCTGATTTAATGCCCAGTCTGTTGAGATACTGCAGTGTCATGCATGCCTCTTCGATGCTCCTCTTTACTTTCATGGAGGCCTCAGGCATCTTCAGCTTTTCAGGAACATTAAAAAAAACCACCCCGAGCTCCGGAGAAATTAGATTCTTCATCCAGTCACTGTAGTTGGTAGAGCCCTGGGATTGTTCCTCCTCTTGCTCAGCAACTTTCCTCTGCAGCAGCCCATTGATGCCAGGGAGGTTGTCTGCACCAATGTGGGTGAGCAGGATTGAGTCAATCCTATCCAGGTGCCTTACCAGCTTCCAGAAGCAGGATTTCCTCTCAGAGCCACCATCCACAAGGATATTAAACCCATTGACAGCAAAGAGAGCAGAATCACCTCTTCCACCAGGAAATATGTAGCAGCAGGGCTTAGAAAGCTTCAGAAACCCCCCTGAGGTGGGTGGCTCCAGGAGATCAAATGGAGATGGCACATCAACCGTCTCAGAGACATACTCCGCAAATTCAGACACCCCATCCATTTCTGGCAGAACTGGTTCAGGATTCAGTTTCAGATTAATAATGTCCTGAAACTGAGGATGCCCAAGGTTGCTCCAGGCTCCTTCTCCCAGGCACGACACAGTGAGAGAGGCCTTGGTATCTGAATCAGAGTTGCTGAGAATCTGGGTGACCTAATGAGATAAGCAGACAAATAAAGGTCAAATAGAGCTTTGAGACCTACAAAGCACTTAAAAAGGCAGCTAGTTAATGCAGAAATACTGGAGATACCATGAGCACTTTACTGATGGGAAACATTGGGGGTAGATGAAATATTTTGGAAGCCCATGAAGATCAATGCATAAAGCCATGCTCTCTTTTGAAATTCTTAATATTGATGGGCTGTTACAGCTTCTGACTGCTGGGCATGTATTGTGACAAGATCTCAGGGAAGAAAATAAAAACAGGAACTTCTTTCCTTACTTCTTGTTAAATCTGGGATATCAGTCCCTGGCTTGGGCTCAAAAGCAACAGGCTAGGGGTGTTTTTTTGTGATTTGTGAACTCTAACCCTGAGAAAACCTTTTCAGTGCTAAGCAACATTGGCTGAACTTAGCCTCACTCACTAGGCTAGTCAACCACCACAGAATATTTTGTGCAGTTCTAGTGACATAGGACTTCCTTTTTTATTTAGATTAATTTTCTTTCCTGGGATCTATTTTGAAAGTCATATCTCCATCTTTGCTACACATACAGGGTTGGGGACATGCCATATGATTAATAAGTAGAATAAGGCCCATATAATTTCCAAGGCTCCTTACAGCTATGCTGAACATATATCGACCAAAGTATAACACCTCAACTTCCTAAGTATCTGAAATGAGATTTGCATACTTCTTTACACTGACTAGTTTCTGTCCATTTAAATGGATATCAGAGCTAAATCAGCTTTAAATAAATGAAGCGTATTTGCTGATGTAATACAGCAATAAAAACATCAATTGTTGAAGTATCATCCAGCAGCCATTCCTGCAGCAACTATATATTCAATCAGAGAGAGACATTTTAAACAACATGATCAGGGGAAACAGAGCTTCTCAAAAACCAGAGCAGCATATCTGCATCAGCAACGAGCACCAACAATGTGAATCTCTCAGAAAAGCTATCCTATCTATCCTATCTAGCTGAGATAGTTGGCATTGGAGCAGAGGTTCAGAGATACCCTATAAGGTTTTCCAGGCCTCACTGGACAAATCCCTGACCAAACTTGCCTAAATTCAGTGCTTATTCTGCTCTATGCACGATGTTGGACTAGAGACCTCTCATGTGCCCTTCCAAACTGAATGATGCAACAATTCTGCAATTAAATAGCAACATTTGTAGTTATGTCATCATCATATAGTTACTTAATCAGCATTTATTCAACCCCTCATCATGTAATGAACATTCTGAACCTCGTGAACTTGCTTGGTGGACTGACCATGACACGAAGAGAAATACCCACATTTTCTAGGATGGTGATGGCCTCTCTTGGCTGTTTTTAGAAGCTACTCACAGTTATAAGAAATTTTGAGAGTTTGCCCCCTGCAGAGCCAGTCTGGAAGGCTATTTAAAGCTGAACACTTGAAGGAATTACCCATGCCTGCACCTTGGAAAGGTCACAAGAGACAGAGAGCAAGATTTCAACAATAAGACAATAACATGAATTATTTAGAGTATGCAATTTTTTGCTGGATTTCAAACCCATCTGTCTGCAAATCTGCCACCTGAAGGAGGGCACAGGCTGCATTGCTCTACTATGCACTCTGAACAGGAGGGCATGTGCTGGATTACAACTCACACTCACCTCCGGGTCCAAAAGTATCTCGGCAAACTTCTGGTAAGTGAAGGTCCCCGTCTGCAGGACCAGGTCTCCTTCCTGGTCTGAGCTCTGACCACAGAGGATCAGTAGTTTGTGGGCTGATGAATCACACACAAGCGAGCGGACCTGTTACCATGAGGCAGAGGGCTGCTGTTGGAAGTTACCTGTGCTCCACACCAGCACCCAGAATCCCAATCCCACGGACAGGCCACAACCCACAAATAGCCAAACACGAGGTTTTCCACATATAAGAGAGCTGCTTATGGAAAAGGGCAGACACTGCTACTGTCTGCTTGACACAGCTCCATGTCACATCAGAGTTACTGTGTATATCCTGGTTACTGCAAGACCAGAACACCTGGCCTTTTCACCACACCTTGCAGCACACTGCCAGCAGATTTGCACTCTCTGGAAGGTGCAAAGTGTGATGATCATGACCTCCATGTCAAGCAGGGGCAGGAAGGCTGATGTTGAGAGAACTTGATGGCACATCTGGTCCTTACCTCAGACACGATGCTGTCCACATTAGGATTTACCAGGATCACGGTATCCAGGGTGTCACTCTGGTGATGGAGAGTTCTTTGGCCTGAGGAAAGAAAAGGGATTAGGCAGGATGAAAGAAGCTGATGAGACAGCATGCAGCTACTGATGTCTCAGCCTCAAAAATTCCACTTCAGCATGGGTTTGATAGCAAGGTTTCAATTTGCATTCAAGACCCAATTTGATACCCAAGTCTCATAAACCAGAGCAAACTGTTTTCAATGACAAGGAAACACATCCTTCTTCTGCATCAGCACGCTCAGCTCCAACGTATTCTGAAGTCCACAGAGCCAGGCACTTTGAGCTACCTGCCTGTGCCAGATGGCTGTGTCTGTAAACACTGGTGGAGACAAATTATCCCCTTCCAGACAGAAGTGCCTTGACTCTTTACAGCTACCATAGAGAGGTGTCTCTGGCATTGTCCAAACCCCAGCCACCACAAGGCTCTGGAGCTAGTCAGTGGGTGCCAAGCCAGCTTTCACTGGAGTGGTGCAGCACTGGTAACAACTCTCCACTCATTCATAAACAGTTTTTTTTTTTCTTTAATCCAAATGTGCACTCCTATGCTGTTGCTATGGGAAGTACCTAGACAACAAGAATTCTCATTCTCCTATCAGAGGAACAAATAGGAACCAAGACAGGACTCTGCTCTCTATATATATTTAGGAGGGAAAAAAGGAGAAGCCGAAGAGCAAACAAGACCCTGGGAGTGCAAAAAAGCAATTTGTGTGCTCACATTGGCATGGGCATTGTACAGATATATGGCACTACCATAATTCCAGGGCCCTATTAATTTGTTAGACAGAAGGGTAGTGAGTGTCTGCCACGCTGTCTGCCAGGACCAGACCACTGCTGTATGCCCACATCAGACAGCTGTGGGATGCAGGACAACATACAGCACCTTCCTGCAACACTTCCCTGGTCACTGCAGGCAGCATGCGGTCTTTGCTAAGACCTACCTCTGGACATTACATCCACTCAACAGGCCAGGCCCTCCAAACTTAACTGCTGGAATGTATAATTTATAGGGTTTAAGACTTTCATAGTTTCTAATCCATCATATAGATTGGAGTTCCATAGATCTTCACTGAAAATGAACACCTATTTTTATTTTGCATTTTTCAGACAACTGTTGCTTGCTGACAATGCTGTTCTTTCCACCCTCCACAATCTCCCATTGCCTCTTTGTGGGCAGATCTCAGTCCTTCTAAAATAGCTCTATCAGTCTGGTGGAAGGCAGGGAAGGATGGGAAAGATGATCAATACTCAGCACAGCTTTAAATCAAACTCACTTTACTGGAATGTTTTACTAGCAATTAATCAGACAGATAAGCCCAGAAGGTAGCTTTCAGCCCAAAGTGAGCTAAGCTCTCAGCAGAACTATTTGTACGCAGCATCTCTAGCTGCTTTCTTAACTTATCTTTCAGTTTGGCTAAAAGTCATCCCTCCAGACTAAAACCAAACCATCACTGTGCACAATGCACTGAGTTCAGTGGCATTCTGGCACTTGATGTGGAATAGCTATATGGCTGGAGACACGGCAGAGCAAGTCCCTGTGCACAGAAGGGATGCTGCAAGTGAGCCATGGGGAGCAGCACGGGAGGGTGGGAGGAGGCACGGGCGAGGAGGGCTCAGGAGGTGTTCTGGGGCATTCTGTGCAGCCACAAGAAACAAAACCCCACTCGTCCTCGAGGCAATGATAATTGTGAAGGCACTGCTGGTGCCTCGGCATTGCTGGGATCCCAGAAGTGCTCACAAGGAGCACCCTGGTTCCCCACAGATCAACTGTGCATTCACACAGCTCCCCTACACCAGGACCTCCAGTCCTGCTGCTTGGGGCATCCAGAACAGAAGTGACCTGCCCCCATTTCTCAACATTACTACTGGGACAAAGTGACACAGCCTCTGCCATCTTGGTGCCTGCACACCCCAGGCATCACTTTTGCAGTGGTTACCCAGTCACCCGGGGAACACGGCCCAGTGCACAGCACCAACACCAGCAGCCTCGTCCTCGTGCCACCTGCCAGGGAGGGCTCCTGCGCACAGCGCGGTCACCGTGGCCGCTTGTGGGCATCTTCCCAGGCACCGAGTGCCCAGCTGCTGCGGGGCAAGGCCAGCCTGTGGGCTGCTGGCCGAGCAGCACTGGTGGCAGTGCCAACTGCAGAAGCCAGGGGCCCATCTGCAGCACTAACAGGCGTGAAAACTGCTGCTCATGCCATCCCGTGGTCCGAGCCCGGGCAGCTGAGCTGTCCCCTGAGCTGTGAGGCTGTGAACAAAGCCTGGCTGTTAGCATTCTGCGGGCAGCCCCTCGCCCCGCAGGGAACGTCCCCTGCGCAGGGGCAAGAAAGAGAAGGCTCAAGCTGCAGGGCCAGGAGTTGCTGGCAGATGGGAGGGATGAATGGGGAAGGACTGAGTCTTGCAGAGGGCTGTGAGGATGATTAAGGGACTAAATTGTTTTCATTCAAGGCGAGGCTGAGTGTGGGGGAGGGATATTTTCAATATGAATAAATAAATACCTGATGGGAGGGAATGAAGAAGAGGAAGTCAGGCATTCTCAGCAGTGCTCAGTGTCAGGAGGTGAGGCACAAATTAAGATGCCTGCAATTTTGTCTGAACAGAAGAAACACTGTTTTTATTGTGAGGGTGGTCAAATACTGGAGTAGGTTGTATAAAGGGGTTGTGGAGCATCCATCCTTAGAGATACTAAAAACACAACTGGATACAGGCCTGTGAAACTTGCTTTTGCTTACCCTTCTTGAACAAGTGTGATTGGACTAGACAATCCCAAGAAGTCCCTTCCAGCCTACAGTTTGCCAGTTCTGTGACATTGTGAAGCACTGCAGTCCTCCATAGCTTTGCTCCTGACATGCTATGGGGCAGATTCCCTCTTTTCAGTTGCAGCAGCTGATTCTCAGGAGGATACAGGAGCAGAACTGTACATTTCCAGAAACATGGACTCACCTCACACTTCCGTGCACACCAATACCCCAAACTGTTTTTTAACTAAATGCAGAGGCAAAGCAGAACAGCACATGAACTCCAGGCTGAACTGCCAACTGTGAGGAAGGCAGCAACACAGTGCCCTAACACAGCCTACGCCCCAGCCCCTATTCACCAAAAGCTGGGGCCCCAAGTTGGGGCAGTGGCTTCCCAGCCCAGTGCAGAGCAGCCCGTGCCTGGCTAAGGGAACACACACACCCAAGGCCTCTGTGAACCCAAGCACTTAGCAGGCTGAGAAGTCATTTGCTGGCCACTTTCTCTATACAGCCTGCAGTAGGAGCTGCACAGACAGAGGATTTAAACACACAGCCTGGCACATCATTGCTCTCACTGACAAAAACCATACACACCAGAAACGCGTAGCAGTGTGACTGACATTGCAGACATGGTGACTGGAAGCATGCTGTTCAGGTCACTTCCAGGTATTTGTCCTTATTAGAGCTCTATCACAGTGAAATGCATGCCTGGAAATAGCACTGCAAATGAAAAAATCCCTACAAGGAATATCCTTCTCAGGCTCCTGAAGACTGCAGTCTTCAGTTTACCTGGAACAAATATCTGGACACAGCTCCTCTCTAGGTGCATTCTGAACACAGACTCCTGACCCTGTGCAGCCCTCATCAACTATACTCAGAAGCTGCTACACAAAATAAATCTCCCCTCTTCAGTAGCACTGCATTTGTATGAACCCTCACTGTGTGTGTTCAGGCACATTCTGATTTCTGCAATCATCCCTGTGCACGTGCACTTCCAGGAAACACTCCTATTCCTATCACGTCCCCACCAAGGCAGAAAGCCCCTGGTCTTTACCACTTGTTCCTTTGGAGGAGAGTTTCTTTAGTCCCTTGGAACTGCTGTCATCTATCCTATGGCCACTGGGATGAGCAAGAGCAGAAGAACATGAGAAGGAACACAGAAGATTCACAGGGTGTCATTATTGTATTTTCTGTATTATTCCCCACCCTATTTTTTTATGCATCATAATATAACCTAATATTAGCTTTGCACCAAATAAATATCTTCAGTTAGGGTACACTGTGACATCCAAATTTCACCCTGCCATGAAACTATTAAGCTCTTTTAGGGAGTATAGAAGGTTTAATTTCTCTAGTGTGCGTGATTTTGCTTTTTTTGACAAGTAATTTAATAGACACCATGACAGTGCAATTTAGTTGCTGAAGTTCCTCACAAGCTTTTCTAGATCTCAGTAACTGCATCATCTATAAATTTAGCCACCTCTGTGTTTCTTCACCATTACTGTACTGATCAACTTTGTATTTAGTAGTGGAAATCATGAAGCCCTTGTACTTTACCTCTGGATGCTGCACAAAGATGCCCACATGCTCCTAGTCATATGGTTTAATTTTAGCTAGACCTGTGAGGAGCAGGGAGTGCACTTGGTGATCCCTACAGGTTCCTTTCAATTAACATATCCTGATTATGTGGCCCCTTGAGCGCAGAATTACTTTGGTTACGGCAGAGGGTAGCAAAGGAAGAGCAACGCCCCACCGACTCTGGAGTGGGTATGAACCAAGCATTCAGGGCTGCACCTGCCAAGGGACAGAGGGAAAGAACACGGAGGAGCAGATGCTGTGGGTTCAGTGCTCAGCAGTCAGGCAGGGAGCACATGAACTCTTCTGTGGAGGTCAGGCTAGGCTGGGAGGAAGGACAGTGCACTGGGGTAACTGTGACAAACAGGATGCCTGACAGAGAGAGATGATCCTGCAAACAGACAGATGGCTGTAGAGGCAGAAAAGGAGGTCATGCTGACAGCACAGATCCTTGTGTTCCACTGCTTTAAACGGAAGCACCTAAAGCCCCTGTAGCTGCAGAATAAATTCTGGGTTAGTCTGAAGAGCTGTCAAGGAAAGTATGCAAGGTGCTGCTTGTTATTTTCTTTAATCTTTCAGACCATCAAATCTCAGAGGTCTTATTCTGGCAATCAGGACTGGAAGAACCACAGTTACAGCTCACCATGCTGCAATCACACACCAAGTGTCAGGGCAGCAGGACCCATTTTCTCACCTTTGTGAAATGATGCCTTGGATGAGAGCACTGGGTCATCTTTCAAGTGACTGTGCTGAAATGAGTCATGATGCTCTGACCAATACAACAAATGAGAAGGAACGTACGGGCCAAAAGATGATTAAAGGACTGGTACATCTTGATGAGAGGAGAACTCAGGTGGGACTGTTTAACTGATAAAAGAGAAAACTCAGGGCAGGGATCTCACTTACCAGCCTGTGTACCTGTCTGATGGCAGGTGCAAATCTGGGCTGCAGAGCTCCCATGACTTTGCCATCCAGAGGATGGAGACTGCTTGTCTGACCACAAAGAAAGCAGCCCTTTCCCACTTAGGGTGCATTCTTTATCCCTCATTATCTCCCTTAGGCCTCCCCACACCCTTCCCCCTCCTTTGTCCTTAAAATTATTTAGGTTTACCAGGCCACGTTCTACCTGTAAAGTGAACACCAATAGTACATTGATAAAAAATACAGAAGTTTTGGAGTCTGAAAACGTTATCAAGGCTCACAAGCCACAGTGAGTAAAAACCAACTCTTCCTCACTTCTGGCTGTCTTAGCTGACATGAACATCCCTCTTCAAGGGGACACTGTTGAAAAGACTCTAAAACGAAGATCCTAGATATTGCTATGGCTCAGTACCTTGTGCTACACTGCAGCAAAGTGCTGAGCCTGGGATCACAGTCTTGTGATGTTTATTGAACAAAGTCCACCTCTGAAGACAGTCAAACCATGCACAGGGTTCTTAGAGTGCATGTATTTGCATAATTAACATAAGCTAGTGCAAGCTGAAAGACTGCCATTTCCTTCACTCTGAAATTACATAATAAAACAGAGATAGTAACTGACTCTCTCATTCTGAGGCTGTGAAGTCTCCAACTGCAGCTTTTTCAGTGCCAATGGAAGAAAAAGGATCCAGCCCCAAATGGTGTCCATTCAGAGAATGAAACAACACAGTCATTCAGCAGTACTCCAGGACTGTACCAAGGACGGCAAGCCACAGCTCCTTGGGAGGGAGATTGTAAAGACCAGAGGAAAAGGAGAAAAGGTTGAACTCTGAGCAGGGTCCTGCCTCTCATCCTATCTGTGCAGATACACATTCCTGTGTCCAACTGTGGTATGGACCCACTCCCCTGCCAGACCAGGGCTGCCCCACGTAGTCCCGTGGTGAGGGAAAGGAGGAAGCAATATCACACTCCCAGCCCCTGAAGAGCACCCAGCTCCTTCCTCCAGCAGGCAGCCTGGACAGTGCACATCTGGCAGATGGGACCAGCTCTGGCTGAGGGAGGCCTAGAAGCTCTTCCAGCTACTGAGGCAAGCTCAGGAGTTAAAAAATAAAACAAAGTTTGCTTTGGCAGCCAGAACACAGTCAACAACTGTGGATTCACCATTCAGGTCCTCAGGTGGTGCTTCCAGCTCAGGAACTCAAACACAATTTTCTTGCACCCCAGGGATGCACCTGGATATGTTTATCACAATGACAGGACAAGTCCCACTCTGTTCCTCCTTACCATTCAATGGCAGTGTTGTGCCACATGAGGGAAGACCCTCAGGCAAGGTAAGGAGAGAAACACCAGGTAAGGAATACAGCTAGAACTTGGCAGAACCCCCCCAGAAGAGGCTAAGAGAGATTCTGAGTCCTAGGTGGGTGGCAGCCATGCACACTGGTGCCCACCCACTGCCTTCCAGAGCCTGAGGGAATACAGCAGTCCCAGCAATTCGGGGCACAGCTAGCTCTTTGTTGCTTTTCCAGAGATGAGCAGAGCAAAGGGCTTAGCCAGATCACTGGGGATCACAGCACAAGGGCTGTCTCAGTGCCTCCTTCCCTCTCGACACAACATGTGATAGCTGCAGTAGCTACTTATTTTTGTAAGATTATTGGTAAAGTGCTGTAGTTTTAGCTTACTAGTGTGATTCAGCAGCTGAGAATGAAAAGGAACTGGCTTCAGACAGTGTTTTGTGGTCCAGCAGCAAGTGCTCTGCCTCTTGTAGCCTGAAAAAGTCTACTGCAAAGATTTATTTCATACACCTATTTTTAGGTCTTCAAACCCTCTGCAGAAATAAAGAAATATTTATTTGTCAATGGCTAAATAAAAAAATCTATCCCCTTAGAGGATCTTTGGTGATTTTCTCAGAGGAAGTAATTGTGTACCAGTAAAGGGAAAAAATATTTTTAACGGAAATATGAGAATCATCTGAAAATTGAGAGGCGAGAAACTGCAGCAAAGTGCTGAGCCCCAGTCAGGCAGGGCCAGGGCAGAGACATCTGCTGCCTGCAGAGCAGTGGAAACCATCACCCAACAGGTCACAGGTGCAACCAGGCTATAAAATGAGGGATTTTAAACTGCACCTAGAAAAGAAGGGGAAGTCAATGGTGTTTGAGCAGGAAAATATTATTACATGTGTGAGTTTTTATTTTTTATGAAAATTTCAAAATAGTGTTTGATGATTTTTTTATATTGAGATACTGAGTCACACAGTTAAAAACACAGCACTACTGAAACAAGGCCCTGTGGATGGATGTGCAACAAGAGATGCACCTTATCTGGAGGAACTGAATAAACAAAGCACAGGAAAGTACAAAGCAGTGTGCAGAGAGAGGAAGGATAATTCCAACATCTTTATGAAGCACAGCATTCTATATGGACTGAAAGCACACCTACTTCTTCCTAGGCATCTCCAGATACTGGCTTTGGCTTTAGCTAATATCCCAGCTGCAGACTGAGGGGAATTTGGGGTACACATGGTATATTTGCCACTATTGCTCATATTCCAGTTATATTGAAGCTGAGTAGGAAGCAGAGCAGCACCCCATCCACAAAACGACCACAAATTCACTAAGGGTCTGCTGCTGTGTGGCTCTGTACCTGGAGAAAAGGGTGACAGGGATTACAGGCAGCCCTGACAGGGAGCTTGGCAGCACAGCACACAGAGGACTGAGCAGAGCAGCACACAGCACAGGCAGGAGCAGCAGGGCAGCCAGGGCAGAGCCCGTGACGCATTCTGTGCTCCTCTGAGAGCTTTATCTCGAGCTTCCACCCAGAACACCTGCACAGTTGTCTTCAGGAGGACAAACAGGACAACCAGTCACAGATACACTCCCACAAAACACTGCCACGATCCAGCTCCCGCAGCGCAAAAGGAGCTACGAGGTACTAACACCAGAGAAGAAGAGAGCATCAGATTTGGGAGAGAAAAGGCACAAACTTCAGAACAGTTCAGAGGCAGAGCAAAAGCCTTAAAAGCTGCAGAACTCTGCAATCAGACTTGGTTTACAGAAAGAAGACAGCATCAGCAAGACAGCTCCACAAAGGATAAAAAGGTCCTCAACAGGAACAGAGTGAAAAAGTGAAATTAATTGAGAACCATACTAGAAGGGACAGAGAAAGGAAAAACACAGCAGTAAACCAGTAGAAATAAGAATATCTTTGGGAGGACCAGGCAGCAGTGAAGGAGAACAAGATCTGGTTTCTAGAAACATTGCTGAATCTGTCAGGATGAAGAGGGCTGAGGAATCTGAAAGTGTTCTCAGGTTTCCTTTTATGTGTAATGCTGAAGATATTTCATAACTCACCTTACCATAGCGTTACTGCATGCCAGGAGAACTGATCGTGCTTTAAGGTAAGAGCAGGCTCTGTGAAATGACTGACTGCCTCCTGGGGATTTACTACAAAGGTGAACCAGCAGCAGGGGCAGAGAAGATGAAATATTCCTTAAGGTGTGGGAGGCTGTGGGCATTTGCCACATCCCAGGAGATATCCCTGCTAACCACTTGCCTGTGCTTCCCATCTTCCCTCCTCCCTGTGGTATTTTCATGCCATCTACAGCTTCTCTCCCAGGCAACCTCTATTTCTATACCATGTCAACCATAGCAACCATCTCATTGCTCCCTAATTGCACATACTGTCTCACTTTTATGCTAAGGAGCAATTTGATAGCTCAGCCATTTTAGAACCACTAATTGAAGATGCAGATACTCACTTTGTAAACAGTTTTACGTATTTCCAGAAGTTACTGCCCCTCAACTCAAAGTTATACCCCCATTGCGATAATGGAAAAGGTGAGCACTTCTACCTAGCTTGCCAGGTGCTAGATTGGCCACAAAAAATATGTTCTGTTCCCTGCAGCAGGTTTGCTGACTCACGTAGGCCTTGCATCCTTCTTCTAAGGAACAGTGTGTGGCATTTGCATGAATCAGGAATGAAGCCCTGCACAGAGACATGGCCTCCAGCTGTGAGGAGCTGAAGCTGTGACTTCTTAAATGTCTCCAGCTAAATCCACAAAAGAAAACCTAAATACGCCTTCAGACACCCTCTTATTTGGTGTCCTCACTCCACCAGCCCCTGGCAGACTTAATACAGCTGGTCCCTTTGGAAACCAAATGAATGTTTCCCCTTCCTGTGTCAGCTGGACTTCAGCTGGGAGTTGCTGCCAGTCCCTGAAATAGAGGTTCCACAAAACCACCCCCACTGGCACTGAGGCAGACACCCTATTTCAGGTTCCAGAGATGAAGACTCCTGTAAGTCATGAAGTTGGACAGCTTAATACCTCTTAATTTTAATAAGAATATGCATCCCAGAAGACATGCTCTTATACCCAGAAGATACCACAGACTGAAGAAAACTGCATGTTTCTCCTAGTTGAGAAATGCCTGGGTAATGCTGACTCTGACTGACTTGGAGGCACAGCTCATGATCTGTTCCATTTCTCTCTCTCCCTCTCTCCTTTTTTTTTTTTTTTTCTCTTTCTCAGTTGATCAATATGACAAATAAACTGCCTGAGGCAGGGAGAACTTAACTGTATAAAAAAGGGGATAGCTGCACGCACAAGGAAATAACTCTGAGATTTCCTCCTGCTTGCCTCTCGAGATGCCAAATTTCTGGCATTTCTGGCAAGAGAGTCCTGCCTCTGATTTGCAGCAACTGTTTGGACTCTTTAAACTTCATTCCTTTTCCATACTGTTAACAGTCTCATTCCAAGTAGCTTTTCTTCTCTCCCTTGCTTGTTTTTAGGATGACCTGCTGAATGTCAGCCCTCATGAAGACACAGATATTAAACCAGCTGTGAACTCCAAGTGGCTGAGGTGACTGGTGAAGCACAGGACTGTATTCTGCCAGCCCTACTGAGAAAAAGCAGCTCTCCTCTGCCAACTGCTTGCTTTGTTGCATCTTGACTTTGCACTCTTGGATCTAGTTGACCCTTGATAGATCCTCTGCATGGTCTGGGTTCCAGGGATTTGATTTACAGGGTGGAGTGCAGCAATAATGAATGTGATACAGAAAGTTATTTCAAAGTTGAGAACTTTGAGGCCTCTAGTCCCTTCTGGCAGCAAACACAGGGCCTGTCCACTTAGCACTGAAGGGAGAGGGGTTTGGAAGCAGCCAAGGAGGTTTCTGGCAGAGCAGTCCAGGCTATCTTCCCCTCATGATACTGGTGACAAATCCACTCAGCCACTGCCTCTCATCCGTCTGCTTGAAACAAGCTCACTTGAGTCTTATTTCATCTCAGGAGCCCCTGCTTCCTACTGCTACCCCATCTAGTCAGGTCCCTTTCAGCTTGCAGATTGCACAGTGGAATCAGGGACTGAACTTACGAACCAGGGAGAATAAAAAGGACCGTGAGAGGCTTCCATCACCACAAACACTTCTCTCAGGGCCTCTTGCTTGTTCAGTTCCCTCAGAGCCATGCAGGTACAGAAGCCTTCCCTGCTCCCATGCCTCCCTCTTCCTTAGCAATGGTCTTTGCCTTTGAACATAGACCAACAGCAGGAAAGAAAAGCCACAACAAATAAAACTCTCACACAAATCTAGCAACCAAGAACTGGGCCAAAACACATATTATGATTATATTTGTCAGCCTGCAAGCTGGTTCTTCAGAAAGATGCTCCATGGGTCAAAGGCACAGGGAACCACCCTATTCAATGCTTTACTGTTGTGCAAAGGAGTAATTTTTTATTGAGGCCATCGACTTCTTATATGGCTCGGACAGTGTCCGCATTTCTGTCTAAGTACTGCAACTTAACTTATCCCCCTTAATCCATTTTTTACTAACTTTTGAGATCTAAAGTCATCACAGGTAGAAATTTATCTCCATTTCTTTAGTGTGAAGCAAAGGTAAAAACAAGCCACAGAGCTTAGGCACAGCAAAGCACGAACTAACAAAGACTGCTTTTTTTGTGTCCACCCTGCTCTGTTTCACCACCATAATCCCAGCTTCCTCCACATTCCCTGCTGTCCACTGCCATAGTCTCAGCTCCACTTGTGAGCCAAAACTACCAACTGTGCAAGCAGCAGCATGCTCAGAGATCAGAGGCAGCCACGTGCTGACAGCTGGTGTGCGACGGGAGTGCAGGACAAACAGATGTGCACTGTTCTCATAAAGGCACTGCCTCTGATCACTTGCCTGCTCCAACTTTCACAAAACTGGTAGAAGCTTGGTAATTTTGATGTTTTAGTAGAAGGAAAGTGCTTACTGCAAACACAGAAGGTGTATTTGTAACAGGAACTCATACTGTGCACCCAAACACCTCTAAGGGGATGGAGAAAAAAAATAATACAAACTAAGAAGTTAGAACCAAACTAGCTCAATACTTTCTCTAATCTTTCCTGTCAACAGCTACTAGGCTGGTGTTGGAGTCCAGAAATGTCATGATTTTTTTGGGGGAAATGAAAATAAATCTTCTTTTCCATTTCAGTAAATTCTCCCTAGAATAATTTTTAGGCATTCATTTACACATAGCTTGCTCTCTTTTCCACCCATACACCATTTCTGGGCTGATGGAGAGTCTCTATCACCTGCCCTTCTTCCCCAGGTACTCTTGCCTAACTTACAGGCTAGAAGATATTACCTGTGTTTTAAACTAGCTACTGCTGTCAGGTCTCTGTGTGCTAACCAGACTATCTGAACTGCTTTGGGCTCCCATAGCATCTCCTCTCAAGGACTGGAGGTCTCTCTTCTGCCCATCAAGGAGTAGTGGGAAGTCTGTTATAATGCCTGCAGCAAGCCCCCTGGGCTCTGCTAGAAGCAGCACCCACTAAGATCTCTGCACTCAGATGCCTATCACAAGGATGTATTACTGCATCTTTATCTGCTTCTGAGTTTCTTCTTCCTTTGCAAGATGCATCCTAGGAGTTACCTAGGAAGGTCAGTGTCTGAACATGTACAAAGAGCACAAGCCAATCCCACAGAAACTCATGCTGAGGAACCACCCTTCTGCCCTTCTCCTGGTGTCCAGCCATGCCCCTTTGGGATATGCTGCACCTATTGTTCACACACATGTGGCTTCCCTGCTTTCACCAAAGAGCTGGCAACACGCTCCTGTGATCCAGTCTATTACCCTGGATGATCACACCTGCTGAGGATGTGACTCAGGTATGCCAGCACAATAGATATGAGGAACAGTGGCAAAAAGACATGACAGGAGGTGGATTGTTTTGTCAGGAAAAAATCTACTGCAAAGCTACACATCTCTCTATCTGCAGAATGGGAGTAGGGCAGAAAATCTCACAGCCTGGCCTTGCCAGATCACACGAAAGGAAAGGAGGGGAGGAAAAAATGTGTCCTAACTCAATAACTACTTGCTGGAGAAATTGTAAGGACAGACACGGAGGCTGGATGCAGCCAACCAGTATGGAGCCATCAAGGAGACAGAGAGGGTACTGACCTTACACAGCAAAAGGGCCCCTACCCCATGAGAAGAAAGAGGAATCCTTGTCATTCTGGAATGGTGCCCAGCCTGCAGGGCTTTTCACAGTGGAACCAGAGCGACTTGGAATAGAAACAGCCTCGTCTCTGAGATCAGAGAGTTTAAACCAGAGCTTGTTTTTTCTGCAGTCACAAGCCAGCAGGCACCAGCTGCAGAATTTGCCGCAGTGTGTGTGTGCGTGTGTTTCTGCGTGTGTGAGTGTGCAGCAGCCATGCTCCTCCCCTCCAAGCTCACTGTGTGATCAATGACACGCTGATTACAGCTCCCTCCTTTTTCCCCTCCCTACATCACTGACAGTCCCAGTCTGATCACTCTCAGCCCCCTCTCTTTAAGCTTAAAAAAGCTTTTGTTGGCATCGCTACTGACTTCTTTTCATTGCTCTCTCACTGGTCAACAAGGTTTTGCTTCTTCTCTTTTCCCCTCTTAGCCAAAACAACAGTGTCTGACAGATATTCATTGTGCACATACCCAGGTCTGTGCAAAGTGCCAAACCATGCTCTTGCTCCTCTAGTTCTGAACCCTGGAGATAAAATGCCATATTTTGAAATACTTCAACACATTTCAGCTCTAGCATACAGATAATTTAACACTTTTAACGAGAAGCTTGCTGGTGGCAACACTAACGAATGCCAGAGATACCCTATTAAAATAGAACCCCATGTGTCTGTAACTGCAGAGGTGTCATCATCACACAGTACCACTGGCAGTGCAGGAGAGCTTATGATAGAGACAGCTGGTCCCTTATCCCTCTCTGTTACAAGGGCAGTACAGCAAGGGGAGGAATGACAAAGGACTATTGCTAGGAAAAAGAAAGTATTTTGTTATTCTCATTTCTCAAGCACAAAGTCCCTGCTTACAGTCTGCTAGGATGAAAATCAGCTCCAAGATTGGCCACATCTTCTCTCTCTGCTGCCACTGAAAGGCTGCATCACTCAACATTTTACGGGAACCTTCCCTTTTTCCTCCCCCACTCACTGGACGCATTTGGATGCTTTTTGGTTTCCTGTACTGGAAGAATGTAGCATTATGAAGCTTGAAGTCAGACTTCAGCTACTTCAAGAGTACTCATATGTGAGTGCACAGCACCAAAGGACAGAGAAATTGCAAAAGAAGATGGGCCCTGTATCTCTCTTCCATCAAATCAATAGCATGACAGTCCACCTTAACAACCCTCCCCCTCCTGCCTGGCATTAGCCTCATTCCAGCATCAGCACGGAGCTGAACGGTGATACAGACATTAATACTGTCTTTTGCCAAGCCTTGCCCAAAGGCAGCATCTGCAAGATGCCTTGTACCACCTTCTCCCTTCTCCAGCAGCACACCATCTTCAGGGAAGACTATACTGGGATAAAAAATAGCGCTGCACGACTCCGTACGTTCCTGACAGGCAGAATACTTTCTCCAGATTCTTCTCTAAACCCACCTTCATACATCCTTCTCTGTGTCTGAGCTACGGACACAAGTGCAGCAAACAGCTGAGCAGCTGGGGAATTCGGGTTTTGTTCCTATACTTGAGCACAAACAGCTGAGGAGGGGCAAGGTCCGCAGATCATAGGAACCCCAAGCTCCATCCGCAGCCACCTTCCCCCTCTTGTTACTAATCCCCCTCAACCGCCCGGATTCCAAGGAAATAAACCCGTGTCCGCTATGACCGCTCCGCGCAGGTGCGTTTCCTCACCTGCGTCCCTGCCAGGGCTGCGCAGCCCCAGCAGCTCACCGGGACCGCGCACGGGAGCGCAGAGCCCGCACAGGTCCGCTTGCCGTCACCGATATCCCCCGTTACCTCCCCAGAAGGGCCCGTCCTCCCCGGCCGACCAACGTCTTCCAAAGCAACGAGCAGCATCCGAGCGCGAACAAAGCGCTGCCGCCTCCATCCCGCAACCTCCGCGATATCGGGGCTCCTCACTCCCGACCGCCCCGGCACCTTTCGCCGCTCGCCCCAGGCCGCCGGGGAAGGAGGATGCACCTACCATGCTGGCCGGGAAGGACGCCGGTGGGCTGCGCGGGGCGNTGCGCAGCGCGCTTAACCCTCTGCGCGCCGCCGAGCCCGCAGCGCCGGCCCCGGCATCCCGCGGGCGGCCCGGCCTGGCCCGCCGCGGCGCTGGCTCTCGATCTCCGGGCAACGGCGAGGACCGAGATCCTGTCCCGCGCTGCGAAACACCCGACATGGGTCAAACCGCGGCCCGCGCTCAGAAATACCTGTCACGAGTCAAACCCCAGCCAACGCGGGTTCCGGTGCTCCCCACCCCACCTTGGGCGCTTCGGCTTCAGCGTTTCAGACTGGAACCTCACATAGGACTCCAGCTGCAGAGCCGCTCCTCCAGTTAAAGACAAGCGACACGAAGCACCCCGCGCAGCCCCAGCTACCCTCTCGGGGACGGATGTGCCTGACACCACACACCAGCACCCGGCTGCTCATGCACAGACACGGGGCAGCGGTGAGCTTGGACCACACGGGACAGACCACGAACGTGAATGACTGAGGCAAAAATAGCAGATATTCGACCTCTGGAGACCTATTTCCAGCACGTTTTCAGATACATGTTTACACTGTTTTCTGAAAACCTTGCAACTTGTTTCATAATCAGCATCAGCTCCAAGGCACTTGCAAATAATTGTGCCTCCTCGTTTCTGCTTTGGTGGCAATCAGGCACTCCAGTCCAGCACTGGAATATACAGATTACTCCATGGTGTGCTAATTGGCAACAGGGATTCTTTTTTTTTTCCTCCCCCCACAGCAAGAACTCTCAACTCTCAAACCACTCTCACTGCCCTGCTTGCCTTACACATGCTGCTGGCTGACTTCTAGATTCTAGAATTAACTGTGAAAGGTGGAGATGTTCTGCCAGCCCCACAGCAGGTCTCCCTCTCAGTGATTTTAGAAGGACTGTCAAGACACAATGAAATGCTCAGAAATAAAAACATCCCGGAGGTTTAAGTTTTAAAAGTTAAAACATCCTCAAACCAGAACCTGCCTTTCTATAACTTTCAGACGATGAAAATCGGTGGCAAATATCTGTAAACCTGAGGAAAAATCAATGCAATGCATCAAACATCTTAGATCTGTATGTTTTGGACAGGTAACATAGCTTCATCTCAGTATCCTATTTAAGCAGATCGAATAAAATAAACAAAATACTCTCCAATGACAAACTATGAAGAAAATAGCTCCATACTATGAGTCCCCTGTGCACTACAACGAACATTCTTCAAAACAAGAGGGAGTCATTATCACTGCCCATTGTACTTGTCACCCTACCATAACCAGTGTAACACAAGCTGAAGAGTTTTGCATAGTCAACATGAGTAAGGAGTCATAAGTAAAGAGACAAGTAAACAGGCGGGGGTGAAGATGACTGCAAACCAAATGTGCAGTCCCCTTTTTCAGCTTCAAGACGCACAAGGTGAGCTGAGAATATTACCTTAAAGATGCTGCTACGTAGCAGTGCTGAAGTCAAACGAGGAGGATGTGTTTGCTATTACTGCTTCATATAAACTAGGCTTTTTAATATTAAGAAGTTAGCATCACCCACTTCAGTGTAAGAACTGCACAGGCAGGTAGCCCAGGGACTATTTCATCCCTTGGGCAGTTCTTCGGGTCTTTCCTAATAAACCCACAACACTGAGACACGTCTGTCACTTCAGAGAGCAGGGCCAGTGGTGCAGGAGGGAAGGGAGGGGGTTACATAGACTGGGTCTACACGCTGGAAATTGCACTGCCATCAGCAGATTTTTCAGAGCTCCCACTGCATACCCAGGAAGGGCATACACCCCAGGCCATTTCATACAGTGACACACAACTCTGAAAGCCTTTTCCTTTTCTACACCCACCACAACAGTGATCAAATTTAGCCCCCAGCAGGATATCTGGAACAGCATGGTCTCCTTCTGTACTGAATTTTTAAAAAATATTTATATATTCTATTTCAAGAAGCAAAATTAGACTTTACTGTCTAATCAGGACATTTCCTGATATTAGTATTTGTTTCAAAATCCCTTCCTATTAACACTCATGTAAATACAATTTAAAGCATGAACTAGCCAGACATCCTTAAGTGCATCAAAACCTTTTTAATATATAAACAGAGCCATTTGTTATCTTCCATCCATGATCTTATTTTATAAGGAAACAATATTGTTTCAACAATATGTCATGCTCTTTTCTCTTTTGCCCCCAAATATTTCTTTGTAAGTCACAAAAATTCTGCATCTTCCAGTTGCTATTGAGAGTTTACATCAGAAACAAATATCTCTGTGAAATTAATATCTGAAGGTTGGTGCCTCTACTGTCTCTAGTTTCCCTCTCACTTTCCACTCTTAGTTTCGTGTTCACACCCCAGCAAACTGGAATGCATATTTTTGTACTTTGCAAGTGGTTTTTTACAAAGCAAAAGTAATTTAAGAGCTATGGTGGTTTTCACAAAGCACAGTTCTGGGCATATGTGTACTGTTTGACCAGGAAAACTCTTCTCAAAACTGAAGAGGTTCTTAGAGCAGCTGCTGCCTTTACCATGCACCTGTTATTTAAGTGGCCTAAGAAGCCTCCTGCATGCGTGTTCTTTGAGGCAGCCCTCCTGCCTTCATATGATCAGGTAACAGTTGCAGATGATCTCTTCTTTTTAGCTTTTAAAAAACACAACATTTAGCAATAAGTCTAAAAATAGTCATCAAAAGCAAAAAGGAACTAGTAAGGAATGCATTCACTGATCTTCAAGGCTCTTCCAGTTCCTAAAAAAAGGCACTGAGCTTCTATCAGGAAGACCTAGAGCTATGATCAAGGCAATATCCATTTCTTCAGTCCTCCAGGACTCAGGAGATTCATCTGGCAGTTATGGAACCTCACAGACCAGGCAGCAGGACTAAGATGAGGCTCACTGAGGTTCAGTTCCAATGACCACTCAAACGTGAAAGTTTAAAGACACCATTATTCTCTGATGCAAGAATAGATTCATTATTGAATTAGAAAAGAGACAGGGAGTTTTTCCCTATTTATGCTAAAAAAACCTCAAATCACTTTCTTCCATTTTGTCAAACTGACAACTATGGTTTGAAACAAAGACCCTGTCTTTGGGCTGTTCCCTGTCCTCATGGCTTTGAAAAGGCCACAAAGCTTCCTGCGATGTTCAGTGTAGCTCCTTTCTGACTAGGATATGGAATTAAACATGGAATGAAACTGTTAAAAATGTGAACACTTATTTCATCACTACACACCTGAGCCAATATCACATGACAGGAATGCCCTGGATCATAAATAACAAGAAGCTATAGATAGGGTCTTCCCCTAGGCCAGCATAAATATAGAATGTCAGTTCTTAAAATGTTTTTCTGTTATTTTACAAATTTTAGGGTGGAGCCAGGGTCACATCCCCATGTTTTTCTCCACTGATGTTTAAAACAGTTTTATATAAATGAAGACTGCATGTTTTTATGAAGCAAGAGATCTCAAAAAGTACAGCTAAAGCACAAGTCTCACAATGAGTCGAAAGGTCATGCTTCTCTGAACAAAAGCTCCAAGCTGTCTACCATCTCAAGCTCAAAACCATTTGACTTTCTTAAAAACTCTAGGCTAAAGGCTTTGACAAGAAAAGATACTAAAATCAAGAATATACTATCTTTTGAAAGCCTCGGGACAAAGAATAACCACGGCATGACCCAGCTATAGCCCAGATACTAATTTGAGTAAAATATATTTATTTCCCTACACCTTTGTGTGAAATGCAGAGTTCTGGGTGCACAGAACTGACCTCTCCATTAGTCTGCATTCCAGCTTTCAAGCTCTCACTGCATAAGGCCATCACAGCAGGTCCAAGAGCAGAGGCATTAAGCTCTTACCACAGCACAATGAACAGAAAAAAAACTGCCAAGAAGCACAAGGATTTGTTTGCATTTGTCCTTTTGGAAGATTTCTTTGCTTTGACTATCCAGTTACTGACTTCCACAGGCTGTCTGTTTTCAATCAAACAAAGGAACTGACCTGTTCAAGTCTTTGGCAAATCACTTCTAAAATCTTCTTGGCTATCTTCATTTCTGTCTAGGTACAGCAATTTTTCCTCTTTTCTACAGGCTTTACTAGGATGTATTTAAAGGACACTCATTTTTGCTGAATGCTGCATCTTTCTCTGCAGCATTTTGAGTTGAGTCTTCCTACATCCTTTCTTTTGTACAGATATTTGTATCTTTTTAATCTGTACATTAGCTTAAATTCTGCCAAAAGAGGTGTTTCCCACTTTTGTCAAGTTTCCTTATTTTTTGATAACCATTTCTGAAATGTAGCGACAAACCTTTGATTGGCGGTATAGTTCTATGTAAAGTAACCTCTGATACCTAAAATATTTTATTCTTTCAGGCAGCTTTGCAGGTAGTTATATATTATTATTGCTATATATAACAATACAGTTACATATTTAGGCTTCCCTTCCTTAATTTGAGACTGATGTTTTCATCTTTCTGATGCTTCAGGGCCCAAGGAGTGATTATTATATGAGCTATTGTGAATTAGCAGCCCTAATGTGGAATTTTACAAGTTTAAAGGTGGAGAGCCCAAGTCATCCATTCCATTTCGTTTTGTATAATTTTCTTCTTCCAGTAAGGTTTTACTTTTGATGTATAGCATCCCTAATGCAGGCCCAGAGAGACTGTCAGCATCTGCTACCAACCTCTTCTCTAATTCCTGCTTTAAACAAATTCATGAACCCTGAGTTTTCAGTGGCAACATTCTGGTCCTTCTTGCCCCAGAAAATAAGGTTTTAAAAATGGTGATCCTAATTTAACTCAGCAACTGCAAGCCTTTAGGGAAAACAACGTGAGATGACCTGTCTAGAACTCTCGGTGGAAAGGATAAAGAGGTTTATAAATCAAGGCTGTAAAACTGGAGCAAACACAAGCAGTACTAAAAGGCCAGAAGGAACATGAGAAGAGAGACTGAGGCAAATGCCAGAGCACAGTGAGAACAGCGGAGTGTTCCTGTATGAACACAGCACAGCTCCTTAGCACCCTGAACAGTGGCAGAGAGGGAGGGGGACCAGGATCAAATCCCAGTGATTTCTTAGTGACACTGGGACAAAACCCTAATGCCTGCCTAATTACACTGAGTTCAAGGATAGAGTTCTCCAAGAGCATTTCCAAGAAGCAGCATACATCTATCATGCCTTCTGCCACTGCTGGAGTTGGCTGTACTTCTCAGCCAACATGAAGGCACCGCTAGACACAGCAAAGCTCCCCACATTTCCCCTCGGATACAGAGAGCAAAAGCCAGGTCTGTCACTGAAAGTAAGAAAGAAATGCAACCAAGGCAATACGGCAGAAGCTACATGAGACAAACCCTGGTGCAAGATTCCTCTTTGTGCAGAGGGTATTTTTTCCTTCCAGACATGTTTAACTGCCTCAGATCACATTCTTGCTCTGAACCAGACAGTAACCTGTTGGAAAAGGTACCAGCTGCCCCAAAAACGAATTCCTGGGAACCTGCTCTTTTAACTCTGTCTTCAAGGCCTAAACAGGGGTGCAAAGGCTGCTAGCACCCTTACAGAGAGCAGCATCAGTCCAGAGGCACCAATAATACCCTGCCTGTTATTTGGGTAGCAAATGCCACAATGCTCTACAGACAAGGATGGCTCTGACAAAAATCACAGCAAGATCTTAAGGGACAACAGGCATCAGTGGCAACAAGGAAGATGTTGCAAGTGGCAGGCGGGAGCTAAGCCTGGCAGAGAAACCGAAAGGAAGGCTTCAGAGAGGGTAGAGTAGAATTTAGAACTGGCAGTGGCACAAGTAAAATTGCCAGGACAACATACAGTTGGGAAGGTTGACAACACTCTGTATATAATTCCATGCTTATATGGTGGTGACATTGACTGGAGATGACTTGCTTAAAGAGGTACATTTTTTAACAACCCATACCAGGGATTCATTAAAACCACCACAGGTACTTCATTTTTTTGTGTAACATTTAGAATTGGAAACAACTGCAAGTTGTTGACTTGCAGACATTTTAATGTAAGCAATACAAAACAGCTCTGACACATTTTGTGAGGCTGCAGAGCCCATTACCTGTCACGTTCAGGCAGATTTCACAGGCATTGTTTGGAGGCTTCTCTCACAATGAATCCAGGTTTGAAGACAAGCTAAAAATTCTAGGAAAAACTAACAGTGACAGGATCTAGTTGCTACTACATGCAAAGATATCACAAAAATAATCATATGCTATGATTACAGAACAGAAATTGCTCTTTCAGGCATATTTTAAATTTAAAGAGAGAGAACATTAGTCTCTCCAAACTAGTGCTAGTAAGTTGTGTACATGCTTAGGATGTCATGGTTTCTAGACACCTTCTGCTTGTAATCTGCCTAGTGGAGAAAAAGGAAAAATGAGAAATATGGAAATATTATTTTCAGACACAGATCAATCAGGAAATCCATTTCAGGCACTATTCCCTCCTGGGTTTATGCTCTCCTATATGATAAGATCAGCACTGCAGCATATGCTTTCCTGCAAAGATCTAGCTCAGATGAAACTAGAGAGAGAAAACAAATAGGGGGTGGGGTGTGGTGAGGGGAGGAGGGGAAATCAATAATCACTTTGAATTATTCATCCTCACGAAATAGGAATAAAAATGCAAGCAAATGCCATCTTTAGAACAGTGATCTCAGGAGAATTTTCTTTATAGAACCAGTCTACTGCAGGTTTTTCGACAGAATCATTAGTACTCACTAAAATTTCAGAGGCAAAAAAGTAGGATTAAGTCAAACTCAAACCATTCACTTATCTGAGGGCACATAATATTGTAAATAGTCACTGTCAATTTCCACATTAGCAACTGTCAAAGTGACGGCTGACAAAATCCAGATTAGACCTCAGTTTACAAAAATATTAATAAAACACTGAGATCAGGTCATCTGAAAGAAATATATGTCCTTGTCCTATTGTGTGGTTCAGAGATATTTTTCCTTTTTGTTTTTAACCATCAGAAATTTAAGTCTCATGCAACTCGACCATCCTAAAAAGATCGGCAGATGAGGGCCAACATCACTGGAGCAAACCCCACTGTTTAAAAGCAATTCAGAATGTATTCCACCAAAGCCATTTTAAAAAGGCCTGAGAAATCAAATCCATTTAGTTATTTGCCTGTCTACACAATCCCCCAAAGTTTACAAATCAATTGGGAAGGTATTCCCCTACATAAAACAGAATGAAAGCAAGTTGGTCCTTCAAAATAAAGATTCCTCTAGACCTGAGCCATTAATGATCCCCATTAACTCCACCTCAGAATTCCTGATTTTCTAGCACAAGGACTACTACGATTTCTTAGTATCAATCAGAAAGCATGTCACCTCAGATTGCAAAGAAGCAGCATCAGATCAGGAGGGGAAAACGATGCCTCAAGTCTGCAACTTAAGTTCTCACAGAGGGAGGAAAGAGGTATATGATCCAGCAATGCCATAGCTAACAGAGCAAGGCAAAATCCTGTAACTGAACCAGCCAGATTGAGGGACATCTGTTTTCTAAGGTAGGAATTATGGCACTAAAATTACAATAGCACGTGACAACAATTAATCTTGGGGCAAAACAGGATTAACATGTTCCATCCACACTGTTTTTCTACGTTTCAGAATCTGGACCTAGCGGAAGAAGCAGCTCAGATTCTGGATGAGATCACTCCAGGAGTTTGTTTGGACCCAGTGCCTGCAGAAGCAGAGCAGCAGCCTCGTCCTCCTTGGCCAAGGGCCTGCCACAATCACCAGGCCATAGGAGCACCTAGTGCTGATTGCACAGCCTGTTTCTCTGGCATCTCGCCATCAGTGCCACACATCACTCTGCACTGGAACTGGAGATAGGGCACATTTGCCAGTTGTGAGTGACTTTCCACCCACGAAGCCACCATGGGAAGTGCAGTAGAACCTGCAGGCCAAGCCATGAGGTCACAGAGTGAAGGCTCAGCCCTGGTGCTCAGCCTACAAAGGACACCAGCACTGGAGCACCTAAAACCACTCACCTGAGTGCAACACTTGGGTAAACAGGAAATGAGAGTGGCTGCTCAGAGACTTACTCCTTGAGCCCACACCAATACCAACAATTCTTTAAAAGCAAATGAAAGGGACCTGCATTCACAATAGGCTAGAGGGAAACAGACCGAGAAATCTGTCAGAAAATCTTACACAGCTGCTGAAACTCACATGTAAAAGACTATTTTCCTACTTAATCCTGCTTCCCCTTTGCTCATCATATTTATCTTAGCAAGGTCCAGTTGACTAGGAGCAGAAAAGCCTACTCTAAGCCACTGTTTCTAGGCACACTAGAGAAAAGTGGACAGAACCAGGGTGAAATAATGACAAACAACACACTTATAAGACTTTCCTTCCAAAATCTAGGTGTGACTGATACCAGAATTCCAGCAACATTCTCAAAACAAAAAAAAAATTACCAAAAACTTGTTCTAAGTGTCTCTAGTTCCAACAGCTCTGCTAAACATGGAACAACATGAAGACTTCAAAACCAGCATGTATTAGAACTTCTCTTATCTAGGAGGCCTCTACTCTGTTGCTGCAGCTGCTGTGCTTACAAAGCACAGGGCCGCCAAGAGAATGCTGCCTTTGTCAAACTCAAGAAATGTCACTGCAACACAAAAAATACAAAACCAAACCCACAAACACCAGCAACCTTCCTTCCCTCCCACCCCCAGTATTCTGTGCACAACTACTGTGATGGACAACATGAAATAGCTGCCAGAGCAAAGTTTAAAAATCTGTTCTGCATCATACAGCTCATCCATAAACCGTTATCCAATGGCTGAGAGCTGCTAATATAATAAGATGAAGAAAATGGTGTCTCTAACAGCCTTTGCTGGTTTTCTGCTGGCATTCAGTGGAAGCATATCATCTTCCTCCCCCTGCCCCCATTTTTTCTCCCCCTTAACTGGTTCACTCAGTACTTTTGAAGAATTCTGATTTGAAAAAACTCCCAACATAGATAGGGAGGGACCTGTGAGGGGGAAAGGGCAATCAATTTGGCGTGATAGACCACTGATGTGAACTAGTAAGGCATTTCCTTTGATCTTACCTGTTTTTTAAAAGCTTAACAGAATCTCCCCCTCAGTACTCAGCAGAGGAGCTTAACAGAAAGAGAGAAGCTGAGAAAAATTGGTTCTTTTACAGGAATGATGCTTTTCATGAGTATATCCTGTAGGATTCATTGAAGCCTCAGCAATTTCAAATGTACAAGTATGTACAAAAATGTGAGTTGCAGAAGGTCAATTTAAAACTTACAAGATTTTTAGGGCCCTTTCAGTCAGTAATAATGTTTAGGCAGAATAGCAGAAAAGTAAGAAACTGGTGTTTGTTGAGCTTACGCTGAGCTGAAATTCAAAGTAGCTCACTGGGGCTTTGGTTTCTTATTTTCACGCCATAGCCTTTTGGGTGTCACAGTGAGAATCTCAGAACACGTGGTAGGAACAAAGGAACAGTTTGAAATACAACAGGCAAACAGAGATGAAGACTGACAACTCCCTGGCCTGCCAAAGCAGCATCAGTATACTGGCATCAGATGCATGAAATGTAGCCCATCTTCCCATCTACTCATGGGAAGCACTATTCCTATGAAATAATCAATTTTTCACAGCTGCTATGGTTCTGTTAAGCTCCTCTGCTGAACATTGCGGGGAAAATTCTGTTCAGCTTCTTAAAAGCAAAAAGAACTCTGAGGATGTGTAATGTCCAGAGCAGGTCTCTTAGCACAAAAGAGAACCATGTAACACCATACATAAAAACGCTGCTTTTACTAACTTTAGCAGATGATTTAATGCTATCTCATTTTAAAACTAAGGTCTGCAGGTCAAATAGAGACAGAAATATTCAGTAAATATTTCTGTTCTGCAGTTGAAAGAAATTAAAATATATTTCAGAGACAATGAAATTTAACAGTAAGAGTGGTGGGAGATTGCAGCACTCAGACCAAGCATGTGCAGAGGATTTCTTGTACAAGATCGAAGATTGACTAAGAAGCTCTTAGCTTCCAATATGAGCTCCACTACTCTGGCATTTAAGTCCTAGGAGACTGGAAAACCCATCAGCAGTAAAGATTGAAGTAGAATACTAAATTAATGTCAATCAGCATGGCTTTACAGAAAATATGACCTTCCTTCTTAATAAAAACCAAATAAGCTTGTCAAAATCTCAAAGGTTGTACTGATATAGTGCAATCATTATTTTGTAAGTCATGTCAAATAAGCCCACACCGTGACTCGTGCTGCTCACTGTATTCACAGACGATCTGAAAAGGAGGAAAGCAGACTGGTGGCAAAGCTTGTGGATAGTACAAGTATGGCTGCCAGGGAAACTTCACAATAGTGAGTTTCGGTTGCCCCTTTATCAGTATAAATCACAGATAAAATTTCACTAACTATTGCTAACCACAGCTAACTATTACCACTGGGGTATCTTGAGTGATGTGATAAGCTCAGCTCTATTCATGAGTCAGCTCACTGCTCAGCAGCAGTCAGAAAGCAATAGATATGTCAGAAATCAGGAAAGGAAGAAAAAAAAAATCTTATGCCACTGTGTAAATGCATAGCTCTACCCCACTTTGAACACTACACACTTCTGTTCCCAGCATTCCAAAGAGGTAGATCTGGAAGACATTAATAAAAAATATAAAATGTAAGGTCTGGGACAGTTTCTCCATAAGAAACCATTAGGTAAGTCTGGCCTCTGCAATCTGGAGAAATCATGAGAAGGCAAATATGCCCAACCTATAACACAGCCAGATTGGACAAGACTGTCCAATATAGGAAGGCATATCAAAATGAGACCAGGAAAGAATAAGAATCCAAGCAAATAAGACGTGGTTGCAGGTTTCTTCCTGTGACAAGTCAGTGAACTGTTCTATTCTTTGCTTCCTCTACTTGCAGGGAAAAACTGAAAAACTCTGTGGAAGTTGAAAAGTGCTGTTACTAAACAGACAGAAAACATACTTCTCTATGAGCTGGAAAGAGATATGAGCCAGGAGAGTACAAGGAAGAAGTATTTTATGAACTCATCTTAACTCCTGCCCATGTATCCATTTTTTTGTCGCTGTGCTGCACGTACCTTTGGCTTGAACCAGTTCCATGACCCACCCTAATATACAGCAGCCTTAGAGATGATGTATTCCTACAGAACATACAAGTAACTGATTAAAGTATGTCTAACTGGTAGATCCTGGTGGTGCTTGCAAGTCCTACAGAGGTCTTCTTTACAAGTTATCTGAGAGAAAAATCTAAGGATGTTTGTGACAGGAATCAGCTGGAAAGAGCAATGCTTGGGATTATTGCAGCCACATGTACCAACAAGAAACACAGGCTGTGCTTACAGCCTGGGAAGCTATTTTAGCAGACTGCAATTCACGGGCTCTTTGAGGTCATGATCAGTGTGGTTACTGTGAAAATAAATACAGCCCTCAAGCACTCAAGGAAGAAGCACAGAAGCTGACAAGTGCTTGCTTTTGTATTTCTCTGGTTAAAAGTATGTTGGCAGAAAAATGACACAGGACAATTAATTGCTCAAGGACTAGAAACTGCATGAAAAGTCCAAAGAATCATTGTTGCATCTGTGGGGAAAAAAAAAAAAAAAAAGAAGTAGTGTTAGCCACTGACTTTTTGCTGCCTAAACATGCAAATTCAGGATATAGCAGTACTTTGAATAAAACAGCCAAGAGCTGAATGAAATCCATCACTCAATGATCTATGTCACAGAAATCTCTCTAGCAAGAGGCCACATCTGTGGGGAACATACACTTCCACTGTAATCTAATTTTCACAAGCAATTGGTCTTTTGCCTCCTGTCTAGATCAGCTTTTGCTTGAACAAGCAAACTTATCATCTGTACTATCTAGAAGCTATCATTTGAATAAACAAGGCAGTTTTTTTTCCTGTCATGCACTTGAGACTCACCACTGAAGACCAACTAAGCAGTGCAGGAGGAAAAAGCATATGGCACAAGCTGACACTCCAAGCCATTCCAAGTTCCACAAAGAAACTGAATCACTAGCACAAGTAAAAACATTGACCTATGGAATGTTTGTTTATGTAAAAGAAAGATCAAATCCAGACTTTGAGATAAAGATGTGCATGGTGGGCTTGTGCATTTGCCTTTTCTTCTTATTAGATTTGTAACTCAACAACCTGTTTTGTGCCATGATTAAAAATCCCTGTACTTTTGCTATTACAAAGCTGAATACATAGAAGCACAGAACAGCCAAGGTTTGAGGGGGCCTCAAAAGATCAACTGGTTCAACTTCACAGGAAATGAAACAGAGGTAATGCATCTAGCACCCTGTCCAATTACGCCTTAAAAACCTTCAGTGATGGGACTCTACCATGTCCCTGGGAGCTTTTCCCTGTGACTGATTTTTCTCACGGCAAAAAAAAATAAAAATTCTTACCTGACTTCAGTATCTCCCAATGCAACTTGCACTCATTGCCCCTTGTGAAGGGAAAGTCTCCATCCTCTTTGTAGCTGCCTGTATGTTCCAGAAAGGCAGTAAAACCAAATTCTTCTCCTAGTCCGACTTAAAGGCCTCCAAGGAGTGCTCATCCAAAAGACAGCTGCCTTCAGGAACTGTAACACAACTTCATCACATTCTCAGGGAGCTGTGGCAGATAGATCTGAGTCCTCAATTGGCACAAAGTGTAAAACAAAGGCATCAGTAGGATGTGAAGAACGAGCGTTAGGCTGAATATGAAAGGCTTCAGAGCCTGAAGGCCATCTGCTGACAAGGCAGCTAGTTAGTCAGCTATAACTGATGGCTTTCAATGTAAAACATTATGTTTGCAAAGGAAAATGCAAGCTAATATTTGAAAATGTTTAGTATGTCTTGTATTCCTTTTACAGAGGCAAGAAAAGTATATCAATGTTTGATTATTTCAAGAATTTGTTCCAACAAATTCAACCTGCATGGTGTTTTTAATAGATTGATTTTCAATTATGTCATTAATTATTTTTACAAAGTTTTTTGAAGGCCAACACAAAGTACAACTTGAGAGAAAACATCACTGGGATGGTTGCTGAGGTATTTAAGACCCCCTAGTCAGACTGAAAGCAGCTGGTAATATTAATGGAGTTAGCTGTTTTCAGAAAAGTGGTTTTCTCTGAACATCAAAATCAACAGTTATCAGAAAGCATACTACCCTTGTGCTGAAAAAGAATTATTTTGAGCATTTCACCTCAAATCATGTTGCTTTTTATTTGAAAGAGATATTCCCTCCTGGTTTTAAATAACTTTTAACATCCAGTGCAAGGAGACACTGCCCATGATCTTAAACTACTTTGGCAGCCAGTGGCAACTGAGAGTTGTGCAGAAGTGCACCTGGGGCTGCCCTTAGCGCACAGGAGGGCAAACTCCTGTTCATTTTTATTCCTCACATCACGCTCTTCTTCCTTTAGACAATTTACTAGCTTCCAGAATCTCCAAATATATCCACACTTGATTTCTTACTGTGCCTCCCATCTATAACCTGCGAACTATGCTGTGAGATTACCCCTACAGCAAAGGCCATGGTGTCTGTGGTACTCAGAGGACAGTCAGCAAGTCAGTGTGGGGAAAAAAGAAACTCAAAATCCCAACAACAAATCAACTTCCATAAGATGCATTTAGTCTCACTTTACTATTACAAGCTCTGCCCTGAGTTTTTCTCTTCTTGATTGTTCTGCATTTGAGACTCATTTGTTCCTTTTCATCTTTAAGCTGACTAAAAGCTTGTCTGAGAGATAACTGTGCTATCTCTGTTCCCACAGAACACTGCAGTTACATTTTAACTTCAGCTGCAAACACTATGCATTAACATCCTACAAATACAGGTTGGAAATAACTGAGCGAGAAATTGCAAACAGGAAAGCCTTGGAATATTCTGGTAGAGTGTCATATTGTATTACCCATCTTTTGTTTTTTGGCAGTGGTGTCAAACGATTACTGGTTGATACAAGTCTGTCAAGTGAGAAACCTTCTGCATTGAACAGAAGGTCAAAGAACTACTCTGGCTTTACAGTAACTGCTGTGCTCGATCTGACTTCTCCCTAATCAGACTGCAAGCATCAGCCTTTAAGGGAATGATGCTCTCCAATTAATGTCCCTCTGAAAAGAATAGTTTTATCCTTCAGATATTCTATTCAGCCTACCAGTGTGGAGGTACATGTCCCCCATACAAGCCAGACTGGGATCTTTCAAGTAGTATGGAATCCAAACAACATTAGCTGGAAGGGATTTCAGGAGAGCTCTAGTACAGCCTTCTGCTCAGAGAAGCTAGCATCAAGCTATGAATACTATGAGGAAAATCAGTTGCAGGCACTCTTCCCTTTGCCCACAGTAGGAACAATGAAGCAAAGTGCAGAGCTGAGCAACAATAAAAAAGTTCTAGTTTTATGTACGTTCATCCAGAGAATAGTGATGAATAACACCTTGAAAGGGCTGTTACAGGATACACAGCAATGAATCTGCAGCAAGTTGCAGCAAAAGCTTAAAAAAATTAAAAAGATTCTTCACCATCAAAGTAGACAGCAAAAAAAAGCTGCTCAAGCAGAAACTGCAAAGCTAAAAGAGCATTTCAAACTGCAGTTATATTTCAAAGGGTATTATCTGATAGTACATATGGAATGCAGACAAGACTGTTCCCAGTTTACATTTTGAGCTTCTTCTAGATTGTATCATCAGTTGTGACCTGAAATTTCTCTTGTAACAGTCTTTCCCACCTTCTTTTCACTTTCCCACAAACCATGCCATAACCATAGCTTACTGCTGCCACTGAGAGAAACCTGTCTGCATGCAAGATCTACCACCGTCAAGTAAATTCTGGGATTATAGCATAACTCCTCAATTTAAGCCTTTCTGCATTCAAGATACACCATCTCCTGCACAATCTTCCTGAGCAGATTTTTTTCCACAGTCATTATTTTCCATAGTCTTACACAGCTGCTTAATGCATTTTAAACTGTAGCCATTATTCTCACATACACTCCTTTTGCCTCTGACAGAGCATCCTGCTGCATTTCAAGATCCATGCTTACAGAATAAACATTGGTCTGGACAGGAAATGTGCAAGTATCTAACTTGAGACAAAGCTGCTGCTCTCTAGACCCCTATAATCCCAAAGCCTTTCCTTGTCTGGCTGTTCTGGCCTTAAGCACTGCCAGGGAGATTTATGAGAGAAATTGTGTGTGCCAGCTGTACACACTTGCCACAAACCAAGGAGTCCCTGTAGTAATGTCTCTGTTCCAAAGGCCAATCCATGTCCGCTGGATCCCCAGACCATAATCTCTCACATCTCTACCGCTAAGTATATCAGAAGCAGAAGCTGCTGAGAGGCAGCTATGCTTTTCCTTTCCCCAAAAATGTACTAGAGCAAAAAGATGTGGTGCAGAGCCAGACGGAATGTAAAGTCCCACAGGAAACTCTGTAATGAGGGCTCTAAAGAAGAGTGGCAGCATGACTAACACTAGGCTAAGCTGCAAGCCTCCAGTTCAGGACCAAGTCTCTACACACAGTGTACACCAGAACTTCTGTTTACCTATCCTTCTGTCAGTAACTTCTGCGTACCAAAGCCTGGCCCCTAATTCTGTGGGCAACAGGCTTTCTTAAACAGACTTCATAGACTTAGATTCCCCAAATATTTTTGCTTGGTAGACTAAATCACTCATCTACATGTTTGCTGATCTCTTTGAAGAATCACAAGACATTTCAAAAGCAGAACTTCCCTTTGCAGAACCAATGGTGACTCCTCCCAGACAGACACTAATCCTACCTCACATTGTAGTTGCTGCTGTTTTGCTCGACAGGCCTGACAGTTGGTTAACAGACTTGCATTTCCCCGACCCATCACAGAAAGCTCTTCATAGACTGCCAACGCATTCATCACCCCTTGCTCCTCAGGGACTATGAAGGGAAGTGAGTGGGGTACATTTTGTTAACATTAATCTAGATATTTCAGCTCTGACTTAGAAGAATTCTTGGGCAAATGTTACACTCATGGTAACTTATTAGTGCTCTAGTCTATTTGTACTATAGGGCCTGTTACAGCTACTTCAAATTGAGACAGATCTGCTGAACGTTTCAAATTATGTTTTATAAACATTATTTTAATCCCGTAAGTGTATAAACACACACACGCCTCATCTTGCAAGGAGGGAGAATTTCCATCCCCATGTTAAAAAGTCACAGAGAAGGTGAGACCTCTCAGTCAGTGGCACATTTGAGAAGAGTCCACGTACTTTCTTTCACAGCTGAGCAGCTTCCCCAACCGGAAAAATTCAGAAGCCTTGACAAGAGCGTAAAACATACAGTGAGCTATAAGATGGTCTTATATAAACCAGGTTTTCAAGTGTCATCTGGGCTTATTATAGTAACTTAACACACATTACACAGAAGTATTATAAACAGAGTTCAAGCTTTTCACAAGCTAAGCAAGCCCAATTTCTAATGGTTAATGCCATTTTTATAATGCTCTTAATCATTGTTCTCAGAATAGGGAGCTTCAAAAAGAGGAATCCAAAAAGTCATTTGGCTACTCTTACATATTACTTGCAACACCTTTTGTGCATATGAAAACATATTGTAAAATCTAGCACGAAGAGATTGATAATAAACAGCTTACAAAGTAAACTACTTTGTGCCACCTGAATAAGATACAGACAAGAGAGAGACAGATATCGATAGATATCGAGAGATTCTAACTTCTAACTAGTTTAATAGGCTTTAAAGCACCACATATTTCTATTCAACTCTATTTTCAGTAGTAAGATCTGTAATTTTAAGGTAAATTCATTGCACCCAACATACTGCTAAGATTGTTTTTCTTTCACATTCAGCTCTGCAGAATCCCGGGCAAACAAGACGCTAATGGAATCACAATCAGTTTTATTCTTTGTTGTCGGTTTATTTGGTTTTTTCCAGACCCAAAACGAGAGTTAAAAGTTAATGTATATAAACCAAAAAGCTGACCTTTGACTTCAGAGGAAAACTGAGCCAGATGTCGGGTTACAAAAAGCCTCAGTTGATGATTCAGATCACAGTAGAGAGTATTAATGTTCCAGGAACGAATTCCTAAAAAAAAAAAAAAAAAGTAAGCTGTCATTGTCCTTACATTTACTCCAGAAACAGAAGTGGAGAAAGCAAAGTGAGCAGGACACACAAAGACCAGGGATGCTCTACTAGATGAGTATACTTAGGATGAAGAAAGTCTTCAGAAGCAGAGGACCATAGGATACTTACCTTCCACAAAACATTTCTTCTTGAAGGACATGCAGTGAACAAGCCCCCATTCAATGTGGACTTCATGCAAGGGAAACCAACAAGAGATGAGGCCAAATGAATTATGCTACCACTTAACCAAAGAAATACATTATGTTAGCTTTACACCTGCACTCTCCAGCACAGGTCACCAGCAGAGATGGGATACTGTGTGGTTATGCTACTGAAAAGCTCACAGACATCAGCTTCTTTGCTCTTATAGTCTATGCATCCTCCAAGTCCCCAAAGCTCCCCAGCCCTCCAACTCTCTCTGCCTAATCACTCCTTCAAAGACACTGACCCCACTGAAACCATTGGAGTGTGTTCTTCAATCGTTATAAGCTTTGCCAGCTAATTGCCTTCATATCACAGCAGGAAGGTGCTTCTGCTCCCAGAGCAAGTGGCACCAAGCCACACAGGGGAAGTCACCCTCAGACCTTGGCGTGAGCAGGTGTACATTCTGGAGGACACCAAACACTATAGACCACAGATTTTCACATCTGAGCAGGGAACAGCCTTTCCTGCATGGTGTCACTCTACAGTGCGCCACAATGAATCCCTATTCCAGCATCTGGTGCTGATGCCTGCTGATGTTCAGATGTTGAAGGCCAGTGCCCTAGACTTCGAAGGTTAACTGAAGAGTTTCAGCTCCAGTATTTATTGATGGAGTCCTCACTGAGAGTTCTTTCACCATCTCTCTTGCATAAAATACAAAGTTTTATTGCCTCTATTCTCTGCTTTCTTCCAGGTAACTATGTTAATTTTCCATGGAGCTGTCATTCCCATTTACTGCAGTTCTAGCTGTCCATGTTGTGCAACAGCTTTTGCTGGTCACTGGTGGGAGAGGATCCTCAAGGATACACACTCCAGCTCTTTGCACGTACTGAGACCCAGCAATCATTGCATCACACAGGCCAGTAGTCTCAAGGCCTGTATAATCTACAGCAGCTAAAAAACCCCTTGTGCTTAGTTTCTTTTTCTGGTGACAGCTGACACAGTAGAGTAACAAAGCTTATTTATGTGCTGACAGTCTGTACTTCAGACTGCGCAAAAACCCCCCAGTAAATCATCTGAACTTCAAGGGACGAAGAAAAAAAAGAAAAAGAAAAAAAAGAAAAAGAAAAAAAAAGAAAAAGAAAAAAAAGAAAAAGAAAAAAAAGAAAAAGAAAAAAAGAAAAAGAAAAAAAAAAAGAAAAAAAAAAAAAAAAAAAAAAAAAGAAAAAAAAAAAAAGAAAAAAAAAAAAAAAAAAAAAANAAAAGAAAAAAAAAAAGAAAAAGAAAAAAAAGAAAAAAAAAAGAAAAAAAAAAAAGGAAAAAAAAAAAGATAAAAAAAGAAAAAGAAAAAGAAAAAAAAAAAAGAAAACGAAAAAAAAAAAAGAAAAAGAAAAAAAAGAAATCTGGAAAACCAAGCAACTTACCAGCACAGCACCTTTCAATCTGGACATGTGATACAAACAAACAAAACGCATAATAAAAAAGACATGGAGCAAAAAGATGGACAAAATCTTTTCCTATGCTACACTCCAAGAGAGCATAATTGTTTAAGCAAATATCCAGTATAAAAGAATCTTACTGTAGTACTTATGAGCATTCTGACCTGGACAGGAACAAGGTGGCACTCTGCAGGGCGAATCCTGCTGACTAGCTGCTGTGTCATGGTCATCGTGTCCTACTGCAGCAAGAAGTGCTATTTGAGGTACTGCTATATCCTCTAGGATGCAGAAAGAATAGATGCTCTTTCAGAGCAGGAAAGGGGAGAGTGGAATTATCTCACTTGTTCTCATATTTGCAACAATTTACTCAATATTTTCTTCCCTACAGGTAGTCTGAGTTTACTCGTAATCTCTCCCAGTTTGCCACAGTTCCAATTTATCACTCCATGGCACGTGAGGCAGAGCATTGTCCTTGCTGATTAGAATCCTCTATTATGAGAGTGCAGACTATACCACAATAAGGGTAAATATTCAAGCTCTTTGCAAGTGCAATGACTAGGTAAGGGACCATGTGACTCATCAGTTTTCCATCTCATTCTTCATGCCCTTGGGAATGTTTTATTTCCTGCTGAGGTAATTGGCTTGAAAGATTTGGCACTTCTCCCCAATACCAGACCTAGTCTTCCAGATACTGTTTCAAAATTGGACAACAGTAAGACAGCAACAGAAAAATAAAACTAGCATTTATTAGACAGTATTTTGGAAAAAGTCTTGTTCAGATATCTCACAGATTCACAATGTCACAGCCTACAAAGCTCTACACCTGGAAACGAGCAGGTTCCTATAATGTCCTGTGGCCACTATTGCATTCTCCTGAACCAAGGTATAGAAAGAAGTCTGGAAAAACATACTTTTTATATCAGTCAGGGCAAGAAATTTATCAATCCCCCCAAAAAAAGTCTTTGGTGGCTTTTTGTTTGTTTGGGGCCTTTTTTTTGTGTTTGGGGTATTGTTGATTTTTTTTTGCTTGGGTTTGTTTTTCTGTGGGTTTTTTTTCTTTCTTTTTTTTTTT
>VYXF01003970.1:76145-100560 GCA_013397295.1 Polioptila caerulea | reverse complement strand
CCCGGCTCTGACACGGCCCCTTTCTCTGTCTTGCAGGACATCGTCTGCGGTGCTGCCGGCAGCCGGGCGCCGCGGGCGGCGCTGTGCTTGCAGAGCCCATGGAGAGCGCGGCCCGCCCGGGAGCCTCTGAAGAGCGGGGCCGCGTCGCGGAGCAGTCTGCAGCGCCCGGCGGGGAGAGCAGGTACGTGCGCTGGGCCGGGCCGCGGGAGCCGCCATACGGGCGCTGCTGAAATCTCTCTCCGGCCTGCTGAAATCTCTCGTGCTGAGCACAGGCCGAGAAGGCGGGCTCGGTGCTGAGGCGGCCGTGGTCGGCCCCTACCGGGGCGTGCGGTGCGGAGGGCTTGGGGCGCCTGGTCGGTGCAAGTGACCCCTCGGGACACGAGCCGGGGGAGGGCGGCCTGCAGGGACCCCTACACGACGTTAGCGAGTCTCTCTGTTGCAGTGCCCTTGGAAAGGCCGGGGAACCAAGTGAAGGTGATGTTGAGGACTCTGCTTGTTCGCCGTGTGTAGAAGGTAACTTCCCCATTTCAGGTCGATTTTTTTTGGGTTGTGGATCAGATCGACCATCTGTGCAAGCTCTGTCTGAGCTGACTCACTTGTTTCCCCAGGGATAATTGTGCCTGTAGTAATAGGTCAGAAATTGGCCTTCTCTGGAAATTGATTTGTATGCTTTTGTGTTTAAAAAATTTTTAAATGGTTGATTTATATTGTTAGAATGGATCTTTGAGACTGAAGGTGGTTTAGAAGAGGCAGGGATGCATTGTGATCGTTAGGAAATGGAGCCTTATTGCTAACTGGCATAATGGTCATTGTCATCAGAGGGTTTTCAGACACAGGGTGTGTATTATCAAGATTATTTTCTCTTCATGGTGATGCCTTCTGGAGGCTGACCTGGAACAGAGACTAGACAGAGCAAGAGGATAAAGTAGATATTTATTAAAGGCCTCAATGGGTACAGCTGGGCCACACCCAAGATGCCCCAAAATGGGCACAAAATGGGTGCCTGATCACAAGGTCCCACACTTCTATAAGTTCTGGTCCATCAGCATATTAGAATCAATTGTCCCACCATAGCTTCAGGTTATGAAGCTCCATCCTCCTGTTTTTTCTCCTCACTTCACCCTTGGTTTTGTTCTTGGGCCTGAAAGTTGTCCTTGGTGTTGAGCTAGAGAAGGAATTGTTTTGTCTCTCTACTCTGTGAAGAGAGCTCAGCAGCACTGAATATGAAACCTAAAACTACCCACTCAAACAGCAAAGGAACTAAAAAATATAAAAGCTAAAACCTAAGGCATCAATGGAATGAAAGTCTGCTGCAGTTCCTAATGGCATTACATAAGCCCTTGCTGATTAATACAGATTTCTGAGTTAATGGCTACTGTCCACGTTCTGTTACTGTATTTTAATTAGTACAGCTGAGATCAGATCCATTAGTTTATTTAGACTTTCAGCAATAGTCAAAATACTTTGCATGTTAAGAGGTGTATCTTTTGCCCTTGTAAAAGTGACAGATGGCTCTTGAATGTTTTTTGGGTTTTTTTGGTATATATGTTTGTAATGGATGTCTGATGTTAGATACAGGCATGTCACAGCTGCCATTTGGAGTTCTAGAGCTGTCGCAGAGCCAGGACCTTGAGAGTGACTTCGTGCCCAGTGAGGGAGATGCTAGGCATGAACCTCACTCTGGACCTGCTCTCCTTTCTTCCAGACTTGTGAAGAGCAGGTCTAAATACGGTAAGTGAAAATGACCATAGATGTCTTCTTGCTGCTGTGTAGATTCTATCTGGTTTCTTTAAATTACAAACGTTACCTTTTTTTTGACAGGAAATACGGTATTAATAGTTTTCAAAAATGAGTTCACAGCTCACTGGTAGTTGCAAAGAATTTTGCCCCCTCCTTCCTTAGGGCTAATTAATTTGTTTTCTTGTACCTGTCCAAGTGCTATCATTGATTCTTTCACCTCTCTTTCCTGTTTTGTTTCCAAAATATTTAGACAATCTGATACTGAATTCCCTCCCTGGTAAAAAACTTTTTTTTCTTTTCTTGTTATTGTAAATCAAAATTACTTTTTTTCATATAAGCCTTGCCTTGGTATTTGTGTAAATTACAGACCTACATTTTCTTCTTTGTATGTGAGTGACAACTATTTTTTGTCTCTCTCTTCCTAGAACTTTGTGGGGACAACACAGAAACTGACTCCAGCACAGAAGCACATACTGTTTTGGAAAGCCAGGTAGAGAAGTCTGAAAGGTAAAACAGTCTGTCTTCTCTGCAGGTCTTTTGTGGACATTGTGGAAGGTGATTTGTACCTTTATTTATTAGATTTTTAGATGTGGGAGAGAGTTCAAGGCAAAAGAGAAAGGTACAGAAAAAGATGACATACTGCTGAGACCTTTTTGCAGCAGTGCTGGCTAAGGAGTGCTCTCAGTATTCCTTGGTGTGAAAAAACGTGATGTCCTCCCAAACACAAATCAATAGGTTTGTTTTTAAGGGCGAGGTCACTGCGTAATAAAATTTGCCAGTAATTTTCCTAAAATGGTATGACTGAAATATACTAGAAGTCATAATTCATTTTAAGTCACAGAAGTTTTCTTGAAATAACTTAATCACTGTAGCATGAGCTTTGGCTGCACAGGAGAAATCTGGAGGCTAAGTGGTGGGTGTTCCAGGATGCTTTTGAGTATTTGCAATTGTAAACTTTGTGGTTTTAACTGTTTTTAAGTGTGAAACTTCAGTTTGATGAATAGTGTTTATTCTATCTGGCATGAAATTCATATAATATTAGCTCATCTTGTGTTGTATTCTGCCACAAAATAACGTTAAAGAGGTGAAATGAAATTCCTAGAATCTGCATTGAATAGAAGTCAGTAGAACAATCTGCATTCCATTTAAGTGTTGCTTAGATTGGTAGAAAACATAAAAAACAATTCTGAAAGTATATCTTATCAAGGATGAAAATGTTACTTTGTCAGGAGAACTTGGTCTTCCTTCCTCTCTCCTTTTTTTCCTGTGTTATACATGAGTGAATGCCTTCCATCTGTTACTGATCGATTTTCTTCACAATGTTGTGGTCTTGCTTCAAATTTTGAATTTCTCTGGAAAGAGAAAGACTGTGTTTTGCATTTCCAGAACTCTGCAGGAGGCAGAAGAGCATACCAGGAAGAAAACGCCTGTCAGCGATGCCAGTAAAACTGGGGAATCCCTTGGTTCTGGTCATGAGGAGTCAGATATCCTGTCAAGTCAGGAAGAGATGTTTCCTGAGAACCATGCAACAGGTAACAATAGACAAGCAGAACCAACATGTCCATCCCAGAGATAGTTATAAACATCATACCTACCTGATCTTTAGAGACATGCAGTGTTTTAGGGTGTAGAGCACTGTGAGTATTCTTCATGTAATTTCTGCTAAAATTGAGAACACTTTGGAAATGAAAGGCCCCAGCCTCGTTTACTATAGTATGGAACAATATCTGAATGTCACTTCTGTTAGAATGGTTACTGGCTTGTTAAATACATTTAATTTCCTTGCTTTCTGTGCCCCTTGAAGAGCAAGACCAAAACCCAACTTTTACCCTCCTCTGTAACTAATAATGTATCCGCCTTTGTATCCACCACTGTGGATATGTAATGTAGACAAACTTTTGCCCAGTGGTGTCTAGTCTGGTCTGATCTTATGAATGAACCTGCTGTATCCAGAGGATTCTATAACAACCTTCTCTTCACACTGAGTCAGTGATCAGTGCAAGGTGTCTTTACTTACAAGAACCTTGCCTATATTTGCATTCTAGTGCTGGATCAGGTGTACCAATATTGGAGCCATTGGGGATTTAAAAAAAATTCCCATGTAGGAAGACTTGTACAGTCTAAAATCTGTTCAAATTTTTCTTTCTCATCTGAACTATTTTGTGCTCACATTTCACAGACTGAACTGTCAAGTGCAGTCCTTCACCAGCTCTGAAAATCAGCTTGTTGTTGCTTATCTGAGAAGGAGCTGTGCAATAGCAAGAATCTAATTCCCCAGAATTTTCTGATCTGTTGTTTTTGACCATATTTCTATCTTTATTTCCCTCTGTTCAAAGCCACTGCAGGTAGCGGCTGTCCAATAACCAGGGTGGAAGAGGGAAGTTCTCTGGCATGCACCCCTGCCCGCAGTCTGCAAGTCCTGCAGCTCTCTGGACAGGCATTCCTTATACAGGAGGGTCATTCCATGTATGTCGCCCTGATTCTTTCAGGTTTTCTAGTGGACTTTCTAACTCGATGTTTGGTAGTTCTTAGTTCACTTTCTCACAAATAGATGCTATTGTTAGAAGCTTGTTTATGCTAAGACAAGGTCGCTGGAAATTCCTTCTCTTGGGAGTGGAAAGTGACTGATTGACATTTGTCTTGACCAGTGTGATGGGAGAGGTGTCCAGCTTCTCCTCCAATCCCTGGTCCTTGTGTAAATACTATAAATAGTCAGATGTTTTTAATAAAGTCTTTTCAGCCTTCTCTTGAGAACGTGTCCTGTGTGTGATTGATAGTGACCCACAGCGACACATGTAAGCAAAAAATCCCCAAACTCTTTCAAGAACTTCATTGCAGCAGTGCATTCCCCCTACTCTCTCCATTATTCAAGGACTTGTGCTTGATTTTAGGCAATCAGTGTTTTAATTTTACACTATGAGAGGAGCATGGCCTTACTTTGCAATGGAGTGAACTAATGGTGGCCATATGATCCCTGACTGTCACTAGTCTCTTACTGGTGAGCACCTGACACTCACCTTTCATGAGAAGAGTCATGTTGTGACAAGCTGGAGCTTGATAGGAGGAGAACTTAATGCATTTTTTAGTGGGATGTGGTTTTCATTTCCATGTTTCCTTTTGGTCTGCAGTGTCTCTTCAGGCCTAGTTGTTCCTCCTCCTGCTGCCTTCGGACCCAATGCCCTTGTCCCCAGCAGTCCTACTGAACAGGAGCAAGCAGAAGGTAACATTTTTCTGCATACTGTCTGTGGTTGTGTTTCTGTGCACTGGTTTAGTCAGAGCTTGCAGCCTTTTCAAAATCTGTTAAAATTATGTTTGAAGAGTAAAGCAGGACTGAGAACAGTGAAGGCCTAAATGGAGATCTGTGACTCTGTTGTTTATGATTCTCTACCTGCTATTGGTATTTCCTGCACAGCTATCATAATAAAATTAGTACTGTTGACTAGTGCCCCTTCACTTGAGAGATGGGAAATGCTTTGTATGGCGTACAGATTTCTGCTGGCAATTGTCTTCCTCCTTTAGGGACAAGCCATTCTTGCTACAGGCAGAAATCTGTATTAGGTCTATACTGTTGGGGCAATAGGGAGGGCAGATAAGAATTACATCATATAAGTTACTTTGCCTTAATATAGACAACTTCCACAATATTTGTAAAACCTTTCATATGCTATAAGTGTGTACCCTAAACTGTGATGCCTAAAGAGAAATTATTCCGTATGATATGCTGGTTGTTAAATATTTTCTCTGAGCATGCATTTACCATCAGGGATAAGTTATCCATCTGTGCAGGTTTTTAGTATGATGCAAAATAAAATATTCCTTTCTGAGGGATTCCTGTCACAGAATGTGAAATGCTGTTAGGACAAATACTGTTTGTTAGCTAGGGTCTGAATTTAATTGCATTTCAATAAAGATAGCAAAAGGAAAAGAAATACCTCAGAAAAAATGCTTTTTTTATAAATTTCAGACACTTTTTCTTAATTGTAGAAGTTCCTGACCTGTAGCAAAATAGTCGTATGAATTTGTAACAAAACAGTTGCTTCCCTCTTTAAAAGTAAGAATACAGATGTTTTCATTGATCTTTTTTTCCCCTACAAGAAGAACGCCCCTGGAGACAAGATTTTACGGAGTTGAATATACCATTGAAGACAAATCTTTTAATAGAATGTTGGAAACTTAGGTAGAACACAAGAATTTAGCATTGGTGTCTTTTCTGCTCTTTCAAACCAGATGCACAGATGGATATATCTATCCCTGCAGAAGGAAGAGAACTGATGCAAAAGCAGAGAGGAGATACGCTGGTGGAGATGGCCCTCCCTTGTATCCCTCCAAGACCTATTGTTCAGCCACAGGCTTCGACTCCAGTGTCCCAGAGTGCCTCAACCTTCTCTGCTGGATCTTTAGCTCTACCATCACAGCCAGAGTTCTCTCATGTAAGGGTTTGTGTATATAGCTTTCCTGGGGTTTTTATGTGGCTGATGCAGAAGATGTGTTTGAGTTAACCTCTCTTTTTTTGTGTTGAGCTTCCCTATACTAAGCTGGTTCTCATGAACCTCCCTGCTCCCACCAGTCACAGTTATAATTAGTCATACTGCGTTGCAGTTTTTCTTGCAGAGAAAATGCAGAACGGGGCATAGTGAGGTACAGAACATAGGAGCTGTTGTTTTAGACTGTGCTTCATTCTTATGCTGAACTGGGCATCCTACATCTCAAACTGCATCATGAATTAGTTTTTTATCAGACAAGACCTTAGCATCATTTTTCATGGAGAAAGGGAAGCTGTTCCATAATAAAGCTTTTTTATTCTCCTACAAGGATAGAATTTATTCACTGCATTTTTCAAACTGCTTATTCTTGCTATCTGTTGTTTCCTTTGGGCATTTTGATTCTGGAAATTATAACTGTTCAAAAGAATTTAGCAGACACTTTGTGGGTTTGTATGGGTTAATACCTTAATGTTATGAATGTCATGAACTTGCTAGACACTTCACTAGTTAAAGCAGTGCTTCTCCTTAGCTGAATATAATATATAATATAATAGATATCACGTGTTAATATAATAGATAGCACAGAGATGCTTTCCAGAACCCTTGGTTGTTCCTGTAAAAACAGCTACTAATTTGCCATATTTGCCCTGTATTTTGTGATTTGGTTTTGAAAGATACCAAGGATTGTGTCTGACTTTGCCACAGATGTACTAAATAGTAACGTATGCTGATAATTTTCCTCAGCAAAAACGGGTCAATCATGGCTCATACAAATGTGTGGAAAAAAAGTTTTAGATGTTTGTTTTTGTCTTCATTGGTTGTTTTTTAATCTGTAGTTTTGTGCTAAGCTTGCTCTGATCCATAATCTGGTGCAATTTTTTAGGAATAATAAACAAACAATCCTCCCTGGGATACCCTGATATTCCATGTCCCACTTTTTTTCATTTTAGGATATCTTTGTTCCAAGTCAGAGTCCAGAGGAGAAGCATGAAGGAGAAGAAAAAACTGCTGCTTTAACCCCTTTATGCTTACCAGGAGATCTCTACCCAGATGCTTTGTCAAAGATGTCTGCAGATGACTCTGTGTCACAGCCTCCTGCATCCTGTAAACTGATGCTTTCTGCAAGTGCCTGTAGCCAGCCCTCGAGCACAGATGTCAGTTCAGGCTCTCTGAACACAGGCCAAGACAGTGAGGCCACAGAGGTAGAGAGGATTTCTGAATGCAAGGCCTCAGACTCAGAACTCTGTTCTGTGGAGAGTGTGAATGCAGGTGATCAAACACCCTCTGAAGACTGTGAAAAAGCCAAAAAGGAGGATGTGGAGGCTGCAGGAATTCCTGTAGGACAGTTTGTTAGTGCAGGTGTTGCAGGAGGTGGGCCATTAGGCCCTACAGTTCATCGGGAGATCGGGTGTATTTCTGGAAGTCCAGCTGCTGCAGATCAGTCTGATCTGCCTGAGATTTTGTCATGTGCTCAAGAGACTTCCAATCCTGAGGCAGTTCCTGAGACTCAGTGTGAGGAACAAGAAGAAAAACTGCAAGTAAAAGAGAAGGAAATAAAGGAAGATAGATCTCTTGTTAATATAACACTTTCTCGAAGGTTTGTTCTTGAAAAAGAAGGACAGTGTCATGAAGATACAGAAGTGAATGATTCTTGTAAAAATAGCAAAAATGTATCCCAGGAATTAGGAAAGATTGGACCAGAATGTCAGGGAAGGGAAGCTTCGGAAGGTTGTGCTTTTGATGCTGGGGAGGCAAAGAACATGGATGAACTGTCTTTTAAGGCTGTTACAGAAAACATGGCGAAGCTCAGTGAAGATTTAACTAAGAATTGTGTACCAGAGAACGTGGAGGATACTGTTATGGCAAGGAATCTGGAGCAACAAGAGCAAATGCAGCCGCAGGATAAGGCACCTTCTAAATCCCCTAGTCCTTCCAGTGGTAAGTGAATTTCAGTTAGTGCCTCACAGGTGTGTGTTTTGAATAATGTCAAGGGCAGCTGTATACAACCCTCAGTGTTTTCGGAGGGCGCTGCTGTTGGATGCAAGTTGAGCAGTCCCTCTTAGGGCCACCACGACACCATGCTGTGTTATATGCAGAACATGACTTTGCTGTTTTCCTCTGTGGTGTAATTCTTGTTCCTGACTCTCACTACTTTATGGTAGAAATGCAGGGCAGCTTGAAGAATTTAAAACATTGTGACCTTGGCAATGTTCAGGGATTTTTGTGACTTCTCCCCCGCTCAAGAAACAACAACAGCAGGGTCCTTGAAAGGAATAGGGTGCGTGGTAGTCAGTACTTTCCCTCTTGTAGGTCTCCTTATTTTCGTTTTCCTTTTCTTTATTCTCAGAGGAGAATTTTCTTTGGGAAAGTGTATGGAGCAACTTTGAGCTAGAAACTAGTATAGCAAATTTTACTTGAAATTTTTTTTAAAGTAGAAAGGCTTTTCCCTCGCCTGCAAGCTGTGGCTCAGCCGGTATTGTCATGACCCATTGAAATAATTTAACATGCTGTGTGCCATTATACAAGATGTGGGATACTACACCTGTTTTGTGGAGCTTGTGCCTCTTAGCTGGCTTCATTTTTAAACACAGTGCTCTAGTCCTTAAATGAGAAGGAATGAAGAATGATTTCAGTGTCAGAATATGCACTTCCCTTCTATGAAGTCTACTAGGAAAAGGGAAAGACTGTAGGAGCGCAAATGTTATTTAATGTTAAGTTGAATGATGAATATCATTCAACATTAAATATTGTTGCTACAATGTTCTTAATTTCCTTTAACTGAAAGAAGGAAAAATAGCTTTATTGTACAGAAAATAATGCTTAGAGGGGGTCTAGTCAAAATACTGGTCAGGAAGTTCAGAGATACTCTGACTCCATTGCATTTTGTGATCTAAGATGGACTTTTCTGTGAACAAGTCCACAGGACTGCATGTTTTTTAAGACAATTTGGCATAGTCAGGAGAACAGCACTGGTCTTCGAACTTAAAAACAGTATGGATTTTATTAAATACAACAATAAGTTTGGCAGTAAACTGCTGAAATGATGATAAAGGTAAATATCTGCAGTTACATAACAAGGTTAAATGTCAGGTTCCACTTCAGTATGGTCTTTCACAATATTCACAATCCAAAACTTCCTTTTTAAGAGAGCATAAACAACATTGTGTTTGACTTCAGATAATATTTCGCCTCTCATACTGCACTCAAAATGTCTTGATTTTTTCTTAGACAAATCTAAATGCAATTTAAACACATCACAGTTGGCTGGGTTTACTTTTGAAATAGATCTATAAGCCATTGTTTAAAAAAAAAAAAAAAAAAAAAAAACAAAAAAAATTATAGTTTNGTTGGCTGGGTTTACTTTTGAAATAGTTCTATAATCCATTGTTTAAAAAAAAAAAAAAAACTAAAAAAATTAATGCTTTTTGTGTTTTATGCATTTGTATTACACCAAAGGGCTGATCAGTGTTAGGAGAGAGTTCAGGCTTTTGAGATATTCTACCTAATTGTCTTCAGGCTTGTGAAGCATGGTGGAAAAGTATGTAGAGTGGTATTTGCTCTCTTACTGTCCCTCAGTCCTTAAGGGATGAAGAGCTGTAGGGCATCCCTCTACTCTTAAAGCAACTTTGTTATCATAATAATTATTTTCATAATAAATATTTTAAAAGTCTAATCCCTTATCAACAAATCATGAAGCATAAATCAGTAAGCATAAACTTTGGGTGAGGGCTTGCCAGGGGTAGATCTCTCTTTTCACCCAGGTCACTGATGAATAAGTTGAGGCTGGACCCTGCAGGGACCCCTCTGGGGATACCAGTAGCTACAGGCTTCCAACTAGATTCTGCACCACTGATCACAGCCCTCTGAGCCCTGCCACTCAGCCAGTTCTCAACTGACCTTGCTGTCCATTCATCCAAACCACACCTCCCGGGATTACCTACATGGATGTTTCCAGAGATGATGTCAAAAATCTTCCTGAAGGTGGTCTAGACACCATGAACTGCTCTCTTCTCATCTACCCAGCCAGTCAGTCCATCACTGAAGGCAATCTGGTTAGTCAGGTGTGATTGCCCCCGGGTCAATCCGTGCTGACTACTCCTGATAACCTTCTCCTCCATGTGCTCAATGATCACAACCAGGATGAGTTGTTCCGTCATCTTTCCATGGACGGAGGTGTAACAGTGGCCTGTAGTTCACAGAATCCTCCTTCTTGCCCTTTTTAAAAACTGAAGTGACACTGGCTTGCTTTCTGTCCTCAGGCATCCCTTGCGTACTCCATGACCTTCTGAAGATGAAGGAGTGTGGCTTAGCAGTAACGTCTGCCAGCTCCCACAGCACTCATGGATGCATCCTATCAGGGCCCATATATTTGTGGGTGTCAGATTTCTTTAAATTATCTCAAACTTGATTCTCCTTGACTGAGGGGAAGACTTCCTTTCCCTATACTTTCTCTCTCGCCTCCAGGATCAGGATTTTTGGGGCCCTGGACTTGTTAGTAAAGATTGAAGTAAAGCAGGTGTTCAGTAACTCCACCTTCTCTGTATTCTTTATCACCATGGCACCCACCAGACTGAGCAGCCAACCCACATTTTCCTTAGGCTTCCTTCTGGTACTGATGTTCTTGAAGAAACCCTTCTTTTTGTCTTTGTCTATCCCTTGCCATATTCAATTCCAAATGGACCTAAATCTGTTAAAGGCTGATGGTCATAGGAATATAAGAAAAGTTTATTACTTTTGATTATCTGTTTTCATTGATAGAACAGTTGAAACTGTAATGTGAATGACAGCATTTGAACTTTGAGGCGAGGCATTAATTTTTTTTTCCAGTTCTTGTGAAAGCTTGTTTGTATTCTCTCTCATGATATCTCTTGGTGTAGTGATTAGATTATGCTGTTGGTCATCACCTGTGCTGGTGATCATGTCATAAATTCTTTTGATCATTTGTTACTAGCCTGCCAAATGTGGATTTATAGGTTAGAAGGGATTGTGGTAGCTGAATCAATCAATATTCAACAGAGTTGCTTGAGTTTTTAAATAAAACACTTTTTATATGGAGACATGCTCTCGGCCATGATACAACAGGCGTTCAAGAGCTGTTCATGAGGAGGGCTGATTTGCCTTCCAATGTGTGAGTGCCATTGTGCTAGAAGTTACCTACTGACTGTAAAAATACACTGAAGTCCTTGGATTGTTCTTCAGGATGCTGCAGTTGTTCAAACATGTCTTTAAAGCTTGTGGTAGCCGGAGAGATGATGGTTTTCAGAGTTTTCAAACAGATGATACATAACTGTTTGCTGATTGGGCATTTTTCTGTGAGAGGATTGTGCAAATTACTTCTCTATGACGTTGAAAGTTTGCAAATAAGTGCATGGGATGAAGCAAAAGGAAAGAGTGTTTTACTTGGTTTTTGATTTATTTTATTTGTTAAATCCTGCAATGTCTGCACATAGCAAATCCACCAAGGCATGATTTCCCTGATGGGATAGGCCACCTCAGCCATCATTCTGTGTGAGTTTTAGGTTATCAATTCAGGCAATGTGTAGCTCTGCCAATTCACTTCTGTCCCAGCCTTAATTTCTGTTTTTGACCTCATCTCCCTTTTCTGTGAAAAATCCTGAGCGTCTCTGAAGAAAAAGCTTCATTCTGCAGAAGTCCTGTTCATGTCAGGATATTTAGTCTCCCTTTTATCTGGCATCTGGGAACAGCTGCGTCAAGTTGACCACGGTCCAGATTTCGACTGAGAGATTTTCCACATAGAATGTGAGGAATATCAGTTAGAGGAGCTGTTCAGGGGGGTTTTTCCCTATTTCCACAGCACAGTGAACCTGTGCTTTGGATATTTGAACTAAAGTAGACCCTTGAAATGACTAATCCTGGTGCTCTGTGTCTTTTAGGAGCCCCGTTTCATTTTACTTTGCCGAAGGAGGGTGATGTCATTCAGTCCTTAACTAGCATAACACCACCTCTTACTGGCCATCTCAAAATGGGACCCAGGAGACACAGCACACCAATTGGTGAGTTTGACCCAAATGGCTCTGTTCTGCAATGAAAGCCTGTAAGCTTTTGATTCTTGGTGCAGGATCTAATAGGATAACTCAAACCCACCTTGGCAAGAAACATTGCTGCATTCCCATTCTGTGGGGAGGCCTTATCCCTTCCCCCCAGTTTCCTTGTCGTGTTTTCTCAGTCTCTAGCAAACATGTTTGGTCCCTGAGTACAGGGTGATACAGAGCATGTGCACTCACTGTGGTTCTGCATACAGCTCCATTAAAGAATGTAAAAGAGCCTTCTGAGTAGCAAAAGAGCTTAGGCTGCAGGAAATTGCTTCCAGTATTTATCATCTTTTCTCAGGACTTTCTCTGCTAGGTTCACGCAACAGCACCCTACATGGGCTAGATGAAAAGAAGTCTGTTCTGCTTGGGCAGTAGTAAATTATTCTGTCATAAGCTAAAGATAATACCTGTGCTACAGAATTTTCATGCTTCAGATCTCTAGAAAGGAATTTCCACCATGGCAGCATTACTAATAATGCATGCAGTGAAGTGTCTTCAAGCCAAAACTGTGACCTCAACCCCAGCAAGGTGAATGACAGTAGCTACTTCTTGTTTCTTGTTTTTGTTTCTCTGTTTTCAGTGGATGATACTTGCCCAGACAGCACTATAGCAACCAGTGATGTTACAGCAGAGAGCACAATGGAGACCAACAATGTCACTGTGGAAAGCGCAGTGGTGTCAGCAGATGTGTCAGGAGTGTGTGAGAAAGGAGAGTCTGGTGTGGTTCCTGAGTCAGATGCAAAGCTTTCTCTGCGGATGTACCCTGCTACCCCTGTGAATGATGGCAGCGAGGAGTCCTTGCCATTCAGCTTGGAAAGTAAGAGGATGAAACCTGAAGTGTTTGGGTCCTGCTGGATCTCAGCCCTAACTCAAACCCTTCTGTGGCATTCCCCAAGACAGCCTCTGAGTCCCTGTAATTTTTTTCATTTTTCTTTATGGGCAGTGTCACTTAAATTTGTTTTTCTGTTTCTGCAATGCTCTAAGCAAGGATGAAATGAGAGGAGAGGCCTCTGTTGTGAGGAAAGGTATTTCCAGCAGACTACAAATTGTGATGTATAGTGGCAGTGGTACACAGGACAGGAAATGAAGTTTGATTGTGTTGGGAGGCAAAATATGTATCTATCTATCTATCTATCTATCTATATATATATATATAATATATAATAGAAAGTATAATCCTAGAATGGTTGGGGTTGCAAGGGACCTTAGAGATCATGTAGTCCCAACACTCCCTGCTGTGGGCAGGGACACCTTCTACTAGGCCAGGTTGCTCCAAGCCCATCCAGCCTGGCCTTGGACACTTCCAGAGTTGGGGCAGCCACAGCTTCTCCAGGTAGCATGTGAAAGTGCATCACCACTCTCACAGGGAAGAATTTCCTCCTAAAATCTAATCTAAATCTCTTGTCTTTTAATTTAAAACTCTTTTCCCTTTTCCTGTTACTATTTACCCATAGAAAAAGTCTCTCTTTCTCTCCCTATCCCTTTTTAATTTTTTTTTATTTTAATAAGCCCCCTTTTAAGTACTGAAGGACCACAATGAGGTTCTCTGGAGCCTTCTCTTCTCCAGGCTGAAAAAGCCCAGCTTTCTCAGCCTTTATCTGTAGGAGGAATTCTCCAGTCCTCTCATCATCTTTGTTGCTTCCTCTGGACCTGTTCATAATCTGGACAAAAACAAAGTTCGACAGGATTTTAATCAGAACGGTGGCATTCAGTCTAATAGTCTAAAACTTGTAGAAACCTAGGTCTGTTCTGAGAGGTTGGATGGGGAAGCCTGGACACCCTTTGACCAATGTTACTCAGCCTTTCTTCACTGACTGTATGGAGCTGGGAAAGGTCAGGACAGTCTTTTTGGGTGATGCCAAAATCGTCCTTCCATTCCTTCTTGTTTCAGAGCCTGCAGCCAGTGACAGGAAAGATGGATCTTCTACTACTGCTGAGGCTGCTGCCAGGTAACTGGGCTTCTTGCTGGGCAGGGTTAATACAAAGGTCTGGGTAGATTCTTTTTCCACACATTATCAACTGCAGGGAAAAAAATTAGGAGACACAGAAGCAAGAAACATTCTAGCAGTAGACATGACATCAACTCTTTAGCTCTTGCAGCAGGTTTTAATTACATAGGTAAAGTGGGAACCCCACTTGTTTGTTCATTATGGGCTCTGTGGTTCCTACTAATGTCAGCATTTTGCCTCCATTTCATGTAGGCAAAGCCAGAAATTCATGTTTTCTGAGTCTGCCTTATCCATCTCTTAAATTTCAAATATATGGGTTTCTGCATTCTTTCATGCTGCAATTGTCTTCAAAGAATCCTTGAGAAGTTCTGAAAGAGAATTGTCTTTTTGGTATGAAGCTGATAGAAACATAATTAATCAGTTCATGGATATACAGAAGTCACAGGTTAACATGTTGACCAAAACACTGAGTTATTCCCTTGGTCTTTTGATTTATATGTATCTATCTTACCTCACATATAATGTTGCTTGATTTAGCTTGCAGGAAGTAATGTTTGTAAGTGCTAACAGGAATCTCAATAGGAAGACAGTGACCTGTAGTCACCCGAGTGAAGAACAGGGGTTTGAAGTAGTGAGAAAACTTAGGAATAAGCTCAGTATCTCTTGTTACAGGATTACATGCTGGTTGGTAATCATTCCTCAATGCTGAGGATGAGTCATTGTAATTTCTCAGTTGCTGAGGATGGGTTCCTATACCTACAAAGGTATAGGATGAACCTGAACTCTCAGGGTTTGCTTTATGACTGTCATTCCCAGTAGTTTTGTCATGAAGCTCCTGAGAAGTAAGCCATAAAGGGTCTAACTGTGTCTCCTGATGGGTACCAGAGGCAGTAGATGCTGATACTCCTGATGATGCTGCAGTTTTCCACATGACATTTTCCAGAATTGTTTGATTGCTCTTGGCTGTTAGAGTGTCTGCAGAAATGACAGAAATACTTGTGCAATTGCAGCTTCTTTCTTGATCTTTGAGACAGATCATCTCACTCATTCTGTGGCTGTGTAGGTCAACAAACTCAATGTTCTTTGCTGTTCTCACAAGGAGCTAGAGAATTCTTGTTTTTTCTGTATGAGGGTTTTTCTCACTTCCTGATACATTTTTGTGTGTTTGTTTGTTTGTTTTAAATCTGCACTGCTAGCTCCCAGAAAGCATCATCTGTGTTTAGTCGTGTCTGTGAAGTTCGTCGAGAGGATGAGGCCAGAGGTCATGGTCTTTCCACTTCTCCATTTAGGTAACTCCTCACAGTCTTTGCCTGCCAGTCCTGGTTGGATTTATATCCATGTCTGTGTTTTCTACATCAAAGAAATTGCACTAAGCCATTTTCTTTGGGTGACTTAGAAGGTTGGGGACAATGGGGTAAGTATACTGAATCTGTGTGTTTGTGTCTCACGTGGTTGTCAGGGTTACCTTTCAACTGAGCAGCCACGTGATTCCAGGAGACTGATATGCTTCAGCGACGTCTTGGGTTTCAGAAAATTGAGATCATAATTAAGGCTGTTTAAATACCTTTTCTGTCTCATCGTCTAAGATTTTCTGACCAGTCTTGTTTGTTTGTTGTTGCTGCTGCTATTGTCCCCCTTCCAAAGGACTGTACAAAGATGCATATGTTGTGGTGATGAGGGTGCTGCCTGGAAAACTAGAAGAAGAAATCTGCTCCTTCAGTGTTTTCCATTCTATCTTTTGATGGGACAATGAGGTCTTGGTCTACCTAGAAAGAGTAACCTAAGTTTCAACAGTTACATTAAAGACCATAAGGCATAGGGAGCTCCAGTGCTGGGTGAGGCACAGCCAGAAGGGAAGACAGATCCTGAAAATCCTGAAGTACCTGAGGGAAGCCAAATACATTCTTCTAGCTGGGCTCAGTATATTGTCCCATATAGCACCTGGCAGAGGCAGTACTTTTGGCAGAGCAGACAAATTCTAATGAAAACATTAGGCAGCATTTGTGTTTATGTTGCTGGGTCTTCTTTCTACGTGTGATTATCAGTTTCAAGCCAATCAAGCACTGGGGCAGCCTGAAGTAACTTCAAAATTACATACTTCTGCAAAGTTGCGTAGTTGGTGCCTAATCTGTGGAGTGTAGCAAGAAATCTTATATTTCAAAAAGCACTTCGTTCTGTACAGTGTCAGCCATATGTTTTACTACCCTGTGTATCACTTGAGAAGTGTTGAAAGGTTTCTTTATTAATTGAACTGTCTGAGTTCTGTGCAATTGTAAGAAGCAATTGAGTGACTGCCAATGTGGGGATTTTTTAATACTGCTTTCACTTGAGTGACAGCAAATCAGTTGTCTTGTTTTCTTAATCAATAGTTTTGATCTGTGTGTAACTGGTTTGCAGGGGGGATCTGCTCATTTTTCCTGGTACACAAGGAGATGCTGAATTGCGTACAAATCCTAGTGATTTGCACTATGAGCAACAAAAGGCAGATGGCACTGGTGCACAGAGCCTAATTCCACAGAAGATGCAGCAGGACTGCCATCAACAATCTTCTGGTGCAGAGGATGGAGAGTCTATGGAGACTGATGTTCTAAGCACTCAGGCAGAAGATGGGAGAAGAATGCAGAGAAGACAAAGTAAGGCTGTTAAAACTGATCAAAATCAAGAGAGATGGGAAAACATCAAGAATAAAGGGATCCAAACTACAGCAGACTGTCTTTTTGCCCCAACAACTGTTACAACAGCAACACAAACATCAGAAGAAATCTGTAGACAGGTGGAAATGGGAACCAGTATGTCTGGGCAAAGACCTGGGCAGCAAGATGTGAACATTCAAACCGACGAGAGTGGGGGAAAGCTTGTCAACACCTCTGGAGATGACGCGGACTGTTTGCGCAGTCAGGTGGGATGAGGGCTGCCTGTATTTAACTGTTTTAGGACAGTACAGTACCCCTTCAGCCAGTAAATTCATTAACAGTTGGTTCTCTATTGAAAAAAAGGCTAAGGATCACTTTAAAACGTTAGTTTCACAAGCTGTCCTGAATCAACTGCTAAGGTAGCAATACTCACTGGGCAGCATAAATTTGGGAAGTAAATGTCTCTCTATATATTTTCTGGGAAGAAATGTGACGAATTTTGATTGGTTGATTGATTGTTTTTGTTTGGGGTTGGGATTTTCTTGGGTGCAGATATAGTTAACACTGTAAAAACTTTTTCACTTTTTGTTGGCTAGAGGTAGGAGTTGCATGAAATTTTGAGTGAAGGGTTTGATACTTTCTGTTTTGCATCAGCCAGCTTCTGATGGCTTGTTCTCTCATTCTGTCTGATGTCAATGGGTAAACACATGAAGGGGGAACTCCTCCAGAGAAACATTTTAACAAGATGAATAACTTCAAATTAGTATTTTGAAAAGTACTGCAGGCTCAAAAACCCCCACTGCTTGACTGTTACAGTTTGTATATTTTTTTACAACAGAAAGACTAGAAAAATTATATTTTACTAATCCTGACTTAAGACTGATGTGTCCTGTGGGAAACAGGAGATTACAGGGCCGTGCAGGATTGATGTGATGTGTCTGAGAGTATCAGAAGTCGCGCTAAGCAAGTTTGCTGTTTCCTCCTCGGATTGTTGTGTTTTCCCTTCCTCTGCTTGTCAGCAAAATGTGTTCAGTTCTCCTTTGTTTAGGGTCTCGTGTTGTTGCAATAACTTGTAGCAAGATGCTTAAAGGTTCCCTACTCCCATAATTTAACATGATATGAAGAAACTGTACTGAAGAGGTAGCCCTATGCAGAGATAGTTAGCTTTTTGTTGTGGTCTGTTTTGTTTTTATTGTATCCTCTTTATTCCAGGGGGAGGAGGACTTTAACCTTCTTCACCCGCCCAGAGGGCGGGTTCGGCGTCGCCACGTGCGCACCGTGCGCGAAGTGCGCACCGTGGTCACGCGCGTCATCACGGACGTTTACTACCTCGATGGCGCAGAGGTGGAGCGAAGAGTGGTTGAGGCAAGTTCCTGTTCTCAGGCTTAAACGGAATGAGATATTGTTGGCTGAAAGCAGAAGTAGGTAAAGTGAGAATGAGTTACGGCATCAGAAAACAAGTTGAATGAACCAATCTGCATGCTGTGATGACAAGGTTTTCTTCATGAGCAAACTTGTAGGCCATTTAGTGAATGGCAAAAGCTGTGGTTTTGATGTTGGTGTATTTCATGCCATGTGTTCTGAAGAGTCCAAAAGGACTCAAAAAAAGACTTAACTATGTGCATCCAATTGTTTTAAAAGTCTTGGCGTTTTGGCAGAATAGAAATATTTCAGAATAAGCAGAAATTCTATTAGTAAGCAAAAATCACTTCTGCCTGTAAAACTGAACTGTGTAAGATAGTTTAGCCTGTTTCACAGTGTAATTTTTAACCACAGTCTTTGTAGTCCTGTGTACCAGAATCTGTAAGAGGTCTTCAAAAATTGACTTAAAACTGAGGAACAAACCAGACTTTTATCAGTACACTTGTGTTGTAGTATGTACATTCATTAATTGTAAAGTCTTTAGAGAATCACGAGAGATAGCTGAGAAATGCTAATTTGATGGGCACAGTAATCACATCAACCTGGTAGCAATAAAATGTTAACTGCTATTCTATAAAGGTAGATAAACTGAGAGTCTTGTGTAGTCACAGTGAGTAATGACACAAAAGGATAAACTAGTTCAATACTTTTGCGACTGCTACTACACATGAAATTCCATATTGTAACATAAAAATGGAGGATTAAGTGTCCTGAAATATGCTTACATAGTTTGTGTAATCACAATCATATAACCATTTTCACTTTATCTTCCAACACTTTGTATCACTATTTTGTAGATGCATATTTTTATATCCATAAAGCTTTGGTAACTCCAGATGACAAGCTGTCTGAAACCAGTCTTGGATTATAAGCAACCAAAGGCTCCTAGTGTCTCATGTATTTGTTGCAGTCTCTCACTCTAGAAGGGTGGGAATTTTTCAAAGCCAGACGAATTGGATGCCAAGGCAAGCTCTGCACTGTTGCTAAGGAAACTTCCCTGTCCCACCATCCAGGAGCCACTCTGGCAGTCACAACTGAGCCACCTGAGCTGGGACGGAGGCCCCTTTGCAGCTCCAGTGAGCCCTGCTTGAGTCCCTACACACTCCACACTCACAGCCAGATCAGGTTTCCTCACCAGCTGGACCCCAAGGTTTCCCATGGCAGAGTCTTAGGCATCTAAATCCTTAAAATAATTTAATCTTGTTTCAATAACTAAATAACAAAATAACAGCCTGGGCTGGTGCCTGCAAGGAGAGACCTCGAACAAAGGGCACCACCATCCATTATACCCTTACAGTCTAAGCTGGAAAAGTGTGGGAAGGTCCGGGGGTGGTCTTTTCCTGCTGTGCCTCCAAGAGCCCAGGTCCCACGGCCTTTTGCTGGGGGCTCTTGCTCCCCAGAGCTCAGCGTGCAGCTCACACTTGCAGCCCTGCGCTGCCTGCACTGAATGTATTCCTCAACACTGCTGGCTCAGTTCTTAATGTGACTTCTTGATACAGAGCAGCTGCAGGCCTGTAGTGAGAGATGCACTGTCTACCAGGGATTAGCCCAGACTGAACTCTGTGTGGCTGTCATCAGCCTCATGAATGTGGTCTCAGCTTGTCTGCACTTTGGACTGCTGCTTTATGAGCATCTAGCGCTTGCATCACCTTAGAAAAACCTTGTTTTGTTTCTTTTAAGGAAACTGAGGAGCCTGTAGTGGAGTGCCAGGAATGTGAGACCGATGTGTCATCCTCCAGAACTGCAGGGGGCTCGTCGCTGACCTCGGGGGACCTTGGTGATGTCAGCTCCTTCTCATCCAAGGCCTCGAGTCTCTACCGTACCTCCAGTGGGGGAAGCAGTGGTCACTCTGCCACGCACAGCAGCAGCAGCTCAGGGCAAGGAACTGGGGCTGTCAAAGGGAAAGTGTGTGGGACAGAAACCGGAGAATTTGCTTTACCCATCGGCAGAGGCATCTTAGGAAAGTTGAGGTAAGTGCAGAGTCTTGGGAAAAGAGCAAGAGATGTCTTGCAGAAATGAGCATCTGGCTTGTGAATGTGAAGCAGGGTAGGCCTAAATCAAAGGTTTTCAGAAAAAGATCTGGCTTGATGAACAGAAATAAGGAGGTAGTATTTGCTTTTGCATCTGTTCTTCCTGAAGGAGTAGCTTGTTTCCTTGTGAGGCATTGCTTTGCAGTTTAGCAGCAAATAGGCAAACTTTGAGCTGGCTTCTCTTCTCAAAACAGTTAACTCATAAATTCTCTAGCCCTAGGAAAGGAGCTGGGCAGCCTTCATCACCCCTCAGAGTTGGCCAGACAGGAGCACTGCCTTGTGAGGAAGAGGAGGACTCCATGCCTGGCACTCGTCAGGCTGGCAGAGCACCTCTGACACTTCGTGGGCGAGGAAGAAGAGGACGCCCGCCATCTCGAACAACAGGAACAAGGTACCCTGGAAAAAGGAGACTGTAGCTTTGATTTATTGCAAGAAAGAGGACGGGGAACTTCTGTCTTAATGTCCTAGAGGAAAAGGAGTGCTGAGTATTTCAGAAGTTTTTTTAGTGATAACATGTAGCAGCTGCAAGCACCTCACCCAAGTATTTTATACTTAGTGATTGTTTTTTCAGATCCTTCCGGGAATTATTTTTGTCTTTTTTTTTTTTTTTTTCCCTCCCCTATCTGGGACTGCTTTTTTTCTACAGAGATTTAGCTGGACTGCCAGGTATGGAGGATCTCTCAACTACAGCATCACCTGAGGAGAAATCATTTACTCGTTCAGTTCGCCTGCCAGATGGAGGAGAGAAGTCTGACACTTCTGGATTCTGTGCCTTACATCGAAGTGACTCTCCAGAAATCCCATTACAAGTGGTGACTGGTCCTTCAGACTGTGCAGACTCATCCACTGGGAGCAGCTTTGTGGGCCTCAGGGTTGTAGCAAAGTGGTCCTCAAATGGGTATTTTTATTCTGGGATGATTACCCGAGAAGTTGGAGCTGGAAAGTACAAGCTGCTCTTTGATGACGGATATGAGTGTGATGTGCTAGGAAAAGATATTTTGCTCTGTGATCCTATCCCACTGGAGACAGAGGTGACCGCACTCTCTGAGGACGAGTACTTCAGTGCAGGTAAGAGTAGTGCTTGAGTTTCATCCTTGGTTTTCTGAGTTGCTGAATGTAGTGGGAAATGGGTGCTTGTTCCAGGAGGATGAGAAGCCTGGGTATGGTTGGCTAACAGCTGTCACTTGCTGTCTTGTCAGGTGTGGTGAAGGGACACCGGAAGGAGTCTGGAGAGCTGTACTACTGCATTGAAAAGGAAGGCCAGAGGAAGTGGTACAAACGAATGGCTGTTATCCTGTCTCTGGAACAAGGAAATAAGCTCCGGGAGCAGTTTGGGCTCGGCCCTTATGAACCTGTCACCCCCCTGACCAAAGCAGCTGACATCAGTCTTGGTAAGGAAAGGTGCTGTTGAGCTGCAGACTGCTGTTCTGTGCCTTATGCCTTGGAGGTTACCCTGCTACCTGATCTGCATAGCTAATGTTTAAATGTTTCTGTGATGCTTTTGGTACTTCATAGTGAGATCTTTGAGATCCTTTTATTATTTGGCATCAGAGACTTACTGGTATTGACTGGCTTGTGGTCTGCTTCAAGGACAATGTGCTTGCCTTACTTACCTACACTTGGTGGATGGCTGCTTTGATACAAAGTCCCAGCAGTACTGGGAGGAAAACAGAAGAGCAGGGTACAGGGCTTGAGAAGAAAGATATATTTTTTCCTTGCTTTCCTCTGCCAGAGGGTGGTGGCGTGTATCTTCTAGGTACTATTGAGTTCAGCCACCTCTGTACAGATAGGTTGGGTGAAAGCTTGTGGAGTTTGGTGACAGCCCGTGACTAACCCCTGCATACTACACTGCAGATAATCTGGTGGAGGGGAAGAGGAAGCGACGTAGTAACCTTGGTTCTCCCAGCACTTCCAGCAGCAGCACAACTCCCACTCGTAAAGGGCAGGAGAGTCCACGTGCCCCAGCAGTCTCACTGTCTGGGAAAAGGAAACTTATTGCTCCTGAAGAGGAACGATCCCCAGCTAAACGTGGCCGCAAGTCAGCAGTGATGAAGCCTGGTGAGAACTTGCATTCATCTAGTTTTTTCCTCACTGCTTTTTCTGTAATTGATCTTTCCACTTTCCATAAGTAAAAAGTAGATGAGGTTGCTTTTTTTTTTGTTATGAATGGTTTGACACTCATTCTCCCTCGATGAATTCAGCAGCCAGAGATACAGTCCGAGTATTTACTTGCCATCTCTTCAGTTCTTCCTTTTAGAAATGTTTTGACTTTAATGTTGTGTTTTGTCTCTCTCCTTTCTTATCTCTTTAGCCAGTCCTGAAAGCTGTTAAAGGGACCCCTCACAGCAGTCAATGTTGTTTCAGCATGTTGATAAGTCTTGCAGACTTATCCATTAATCCTTTATGTTTTGATCTGAAGATTCTTTGCAACAAGAAGAATAAAAGATCCCTACCTAGCCTAGTGTAATTGTAGCCCAATCCTGCCTCTCTGTATCTCCTGCAGTAAAATATCTGAGTTGAACAGATTCCCCAGGTATCTGGGAAGATACCTGCATCTTTGAAGACCTACGGTGCTTCTGTCTCTACAGGGGCTGTGAGAGGTGGAGAGTTTGTAAGCACCTGTGCAGGTGTAGATGCTGCAGATCCCCCAGTACTGGAGGGCGACCATGGACCCTTGCCCCACAATAAGACCCTCTTTTTGGGCTATGCCTTTCTTCTCACCATGGCAACACCAAGTGACAAAATGGTCAATCACCAGAAGCTGTCAGATGGTCCCACTGGGAGCAGCGAGGAGGAAGAAGGTGAGGCAAATCTTATCCATTGTATTTTCAAATGAAATGCTGTGTCTTTCAGAAAAATGCTGGATCCTTTCTGATCAGACATTTATAGGAGTACTTGTTTGCCCTTTCATTTTTTAATCCTTTGCAGAAAGGACCTGAGACTCAGTCTCTGACTTAGCCAACTTGAGGCCTAAGATGTGACAAACCTCAGTGATGATAGGCCTGGTCAGCAAGCTAAGAAAGATGTGAAAATTAGTGACATCAGCAGGATCAGAATAGGATAATATAAGAAAGGAGGGTTTGAGAGATAAGGGGTAGTGCTGGCAGGCATAAAACTTGAAAGCATGTCTGGATTGCTCCAGTTAGCCTTTGCTGGTGTCATATTTTGTGCAAAGAAGTGACAAGGTGCTCACCTGGCTAGTGGTGTGCTGCCCTTTCTGCTGCCCCCATTTTGTTTTGGTTTGGTGGGTTTTTTTTTTAAATCTTTCAATGATTTTCTCTAGATATTGGGAGAATGGCTGGTTCCCTTACTGGAATGGATGAGAGCTTTGTAGACTGAGGTGTAGGAACATAAGCAGATAGATTATAGTAAAAGATTGTACTTTCTGCTATAGATTTTTTAGAGATGACTCCGTATGATAAACATTACATAGCACAACAGCTGCAAGCAGGAGCTGGCTATATCCTGGAAGACTTCAACGAAACCCAGGTAAAGGTTTACTTACTAATATAGAACAACAGTCACGGAATAGTTGAGATTAGAAGGAATTTCTATAGCTTATCTTGTCTGTCTGCTCTGCTGAAAGTGGGTTCAAATAGAGAAGACTGCTTAGGTCCTTGTCCAGTTGTGTTTTGAGTATTGTCAAGGATGGAAACACCAGAGCCTCTCTGGGCAGCTTCATCCAACTAGGAGAAAAAAAAGGAATTTATTGTATTTCAGCTTGTAACTCTTGCTTCTGGTCTTTTGAGTGGGTAGCACTGAGGAGAGACTGGCTGCATCTTTTGTACACCCTCATATCAGTCATGAATATGCCTTAAAAAGACCACCCAAACCTTCCCTTTTTGCTCTTGAACAAGCTCAGCTCTCTCCACCTGTTCTGGTATGTCAGGTGCTCCAATGCCCAGGCCTCTTAGTGGTCCTTGGCTGGACCTGCTCCAGCATATCTGGTGGTTTTGGTATACTGCAGAACCTGGGAGTGGATGAAGTACTCTAGATGTGGTCCCACCACAGATGTGTGCCTTGGAACACTTAGAACTCTTCACTTACCAGGTCAACGTGGACAACTACTGTAATTTAGTGTGGCGCTTTTTTTTTTTTTTTTTT
>VYXF01003970.1:59261-76117 GCA_013397295.1 Polioptila caerulea | reverse complement strand
TTTTTTTTTTTTTTGTAATAAAGGGGGTAAATTGTTTTTGGAACATCTTGCTTGAGGAAGCAATCCTGTGTACTGACTTACTGAGTCTCAGACTAAAAGGTAAATCACTTCTCTTGTCTGTACTGGAAGAGAGCTATGATACAAAAAGTACTAGGCAGTTTTTGCCTGCAAACTGCAGAGCTTGGAATAGGATATTACTAAGCAGATTCTGAAATCAGTACTACCTTTATCTAATTGACCTTTCACTTAATATGGCTGTGAAAGTCAGGGTTTCAGTTGCTTCCTTCTTTAAACTGCTTAGCAGCAGGATAATTTGGGTTTGGTTTTTTTTGCAAGCATTGTCTCCTGTTTACATGCCTTCTTTTCTCCCCTGAAGTGTAATGCAGCATACCAATGTCTTTTAATTGCGGACCAACATTGTCGAACTCGGAAATACTTGCTGTGCCTTGCCAGAGGGATCCCCTGTGTGTCTCATATCTGGGTCCATGACAGCTGTCACGCTAACCAGCTTCAAAATTATCGGAATTACCTTTTGCCAGCTGGATATAGCCTCCAGGAGCAAAAATTGCTAGAATGGTGAGTGCCAAATAACCACGATCTGGGCCTACACACTCTTGGAGAGACTTCTTACACTTGGGAGGCTCTTGAATAGCTACAAATATTGAAGGTGACCCAAGTGCTGCTCCCTATACTTTCCCTTCCATATAGGAGCAGCACTTCCATCTCTTTCCTTAGATTTACAATGACCTCTAATGCCAAGGTACATTTGGGTGCCATATACACAAAAAATGGTCTCCTTGGAAGTAAGGAATGCGTCAGCCTTCTCATGAGGAAGGCAGAATTCAGACAATTCAGGCTTCCCACACCCTTGGCTAATTTCTCTAACCTCTCAGAAATGGATAAAGGAGAGCAATAGTATGTTAATTTCCTTTTCCCTTGATATGTTTTGAAGCTAGCTTTTGAATTTTCTACGGAGTCTAATCCAGTAAGTCTGAGATGCCAGAGAAGGTCAGACTCCTTAGGCAAGCTGAGGGGCAGATAAAAAGTTGTAGATAGCTGTATGCTTTTGGGCAGTAGACTGATGTCTTCCTGCTCAGCCCTGTCGAAGTGGAAGAAATTTTGGTGTGCACAAGAAAGGTGGTTCAGGATTATGGAAGAGTTCAGCTTAACTTTGGATATAGGCTGCTGCGCACACACCCCACCAACACTGTCTAGCTCTTTGTTACTCTATAAACAAAGGGTGGTCACTCCAGGTACTTCAGGAAGGGTGGTAAGAGGATGGGTCATTGTATGCAAGATACTCAAAAAACATATATGGGAGCAAATCAGGTAACTAGACCACTGGATATTCTTACCAGTCTGCATTTCTCATTGTTCTACAGGCACCCACGAGAAAACCCATTCCATAACCTGAAGGTTCTCCTGGTGTCAGACCAGCAAGAGAACTTCCTGGATCTGTGGTCTGAAATTCTCATGACGGGGGGAGCAGCAACTGTCAAACAGCATTACTCAAATGCTCACAACAAAGGTACTCCCTGGCCAGTTTTTCAGGGAATCCCATGCCGCTGTGGTTAGTGTGGTTTAAAACCACGTGGGATGATTTGCAAGGGTGTCTGTAAACAGAAAGGCAGGCAAGGGGCAGACACTGGCTACTCAAATGTAATCTGTACATAGATTACACCCAGGAGACCTGTCTTGCAGAGGAGATGCTGCAGCAATTTGGAACACAAGCTGAATTGCTTCCAGTCTATGCTGAAAGGGGGAAATAGGCAAGAGTTGCTCCTGGATCTTCTATTGGTCTCTCAAACTGTGCTTCCCTTGTCCTTCTGTATTTGGCTGTCTCTCCCTCTCCACATGTGATGTAGGCCCCAGCACTCACAGCCTGAGGTCAGAACTCAGGGTTATGCCTATACTGGCTACTGGTTTTCTCCTAATTTTTATCTGGACTAAGGGGAATATTTTCTTGCAAGGTGCAGGGTTGCTGCAGGTGTCTTAACTTTTACCATGAGAATTCACTGCCTAGGAATGAGAAGACGTGAGAGTGATTCATAGTGGTGAAACACACTGATCTGCCAAATTGGAAGGGGCTTGAAGCAACCTGGTCCAGTGGAAGGTGTCCCCATTCTTGGCAGAGGGTGGAATGAGATGAGCTTTAAGGTCCCTCTCAAACCAAGTAACAGCATTCCATGTTTCTATGATGTTCTGCTGCAGAGCAGAATCCTCTTTCCTCACCTGACAGATGCCTGTCTTTCCTCCTTTTCAGATATTGCTTTGGGTGTTTATGATGTGATGGTGACTGATTTTTCCTGCCCAGCTGGTGTCTTGAAGTGTGCGGAAGCTTTACGGCTGCCTGTTGTCTCGCAAGAGTGGGTGATCCAGAGCCTTATTGCTGGGGAGAGAGTAGGCTACAAGCAGCACCCAAAATATAAACATGACTATGTCCCTCACTGAATTAAACTCTGCCCTGCTGTCCAACTGTCATGCAGACTGTGTTTTAAACAGGTTTTAAATGTTTGTGAATTGAGCAGTATGCATGGATTACTGTAAATAGTTTTATCTGCTGGACTTTCATGATTAAATAAATGTTTGATCTCTTGTGGTATCTGCTGGTACTCCTCATTTATCTAAACTTATTCCAGGGCAATGCCTTCAGGAAAGGAGTGCAGAGAAAAAAGAAATGCTTACCTTTCTCTGAGCTGAGTATCACTAATATTCTGCTTTGAGTAAAGCCCAAGATCAGCACAAAGTCAATTACAGAGGAAGGGGTGCTTTCCATTGGCAGAAGTTCAGGGCAGTAGCATTTCTGTTTGTTGGAAGAATACTATGTTGTGTTTTCCTCCAGTTTGCTGTTGTTATTTTCCGTTAATTTCATTAAGGTGCTGCCGAAGTGAGTGCTAAGAATTTCTTGGACAACTCTCATTTTGTTTTGGCTACCTCTCTTTTTTTCCCCTGTCATCACTGTGTAGGTATTAACCTTAGTGGAGATGGGCTCTACCTACCTACACACAAGAACCTTGGACAACTACACTGCTGGGAGGCTGAGGTACAAAGTGTATGTAAGTGTTGTGTATCTTCAAATGGTAATGGAATAAATAATCTGGTTTTGAGCTTCTACATTCACATCTTAGTGGTCAGCTGGCATAAAGGCAAAAGCTTTTCACTCAAATATTGGCTCCTTCCATCCTCATACTATCTTTAGTCCCTTGCTTCAAAAGTGTAACGTTTTTCTCAATGTGTATTTTTTCCTCTATCATTTCATGGCTCAGACATTTGACTGTGTTGGGCTCGAATCCTCGTATCTAAACTTCACCTGGATTTCTAGCTTTTTCCATGGTCAAGGGCTTTTAAACTTGCATCATAGGCAGTCCTACCATAAACAGCTGTAATTCGTGGAAGGTGCCAGGTCCTGTACTTGCTGGCTGTTGTTACTGTGTCTGAGTGAGCAGAGAGGGTTTTTTTCTCCCAAGGACATGTAACTTCAGTGTGAGCTGCAGCTGTGTGCAAATACCAACCCTTTGAGGGGAAGGCTGGTTTCCTGGCAGCATTTGTGTGCAAATTGGGAAACCTGATACACCATCCCAGTAATCGACTGGAGGGTTCTCTTTTGCCAGTCATTCCAATGGACTTGCATCAAGATGGTCCATTCGTTATAGCAAGGCTAGGAAATCTTAGTAACAGGCAAGAAGTTCCTGCCAGAACCACTTTTGAATGACAGACAAGGCCATGCCATGCTATTCTCTTTGTGCTGGGGTGCAGACATTGACAATACTCCATATCATTTCATGGCAAGATATTTTTATTTGGGTTCAGTAGGGTAGCCACTAGTAGCATTCTAAATAGTCTGGAATGAGAACAGCACAGGTGAACATCCCAGGTAAGCATCTCCTTACCATGCTTCTGCTGGCAGAGGGCGCTTTCTACTCGAATAGGGCAAAGCCCTTTTCTTGGCAAGTGTAATTTTAGCACATGAACTGTATTAAATCATATAGACAAAGCATGTGATATCAATAGTGTCTCCATGACCTATACACATATACCAGACTAGTGCACTGCATGAGAAGGGATTAAAAAAAATCTATTTCTTCTTCCCTGCCCCTTCACCTCAGTGGAAAATTGCTACTGTCATTTACGTGGTGGTATTTGATTAGCAGACATTGTGTACTGTAAAGCAGCTTACTACACAAGTGGCACTTCTGAATACAGCCAAAGCTTCATTCATAGTCAAGAACAGGGTTACTTCCTCCATACTCGAACATGAAGTGGAACATAGTCCAGCTGAAGAGTAAAGACACTGTAGTCCATCTGAAGAGTCCAGTCATCATAATTCTGTTTTTTTCACTTTCTGAAGAGGTTCAGATTGCCTCCATGGAAGCACTTAGAAGTATATATAGGGCTGCAGAAAGCATATTTTTATGACTTCGGAAGAAATGGAATAGCTTTCTGTAATTGCTGGCAGTCTCATGTAAGTGGCAATTCCTGCCAATTCCCTCTGAAACAGTAGTTCACCAGGCAAAAGCCAGCTACAAAGAAAAATTCATTGCTGTGCAAACCCTCCAGCTGTCTAAGAGCACCAGTCTCCAGTGCTTGATGCATCACTAGTCACTGCCTGAAGGAAAGGTCTTTAGTGCTTAAACGCCAAAACTGCAAGAGAAAGGTACAATATTAACTACATGTTGAAAGTAACTCCTTTTACCAATTTTTTGGCCAATATGAGCTAAGAGCTTGTTCAACTTTCTGCCAAAAGAAACTCAATGGGGAGAAAGTGTGTGAAACCCAAAAATTACCGTATGCTGATTTGTTACTTTTCTGACGTAGAATTTAGTAACACTTAGTGTAAGCCAAAATAATTTGAAGCAATCAATAAAACAATGGCTTTGTATTTTTAAGTACCTGAGGATAATGCTGCAAGCAAACCTCAAGATATTCCTACCTGCCCAAGGTTCCTCCAGCCTGGGTGTAGTATTTGTTGTAATCCAAGCGTAGCAGCAGCTGAGCTAAGTCAGAGTTTATCTGATGATTGCGAACACTCGAGAGAATCTTGAAGAGAAGTGATGACTGACGACTGAATCCCTACAAATTTGAAGATAGCAGTTCTGGGCCTTCTCAGAAGGGAAAGAAAACAAGCATCTCATCTCTGTTTCTGCCAACCCAGTCCTTTAACAGCCTGAAGAAAAGAATCACTGCAAGAGATGTGATGCTTGTGCTCCAGGATAAGGTAGGCTGTGAGCCACAAGAACTCCTAGATGTTAGTTATCCAAAAGGAGGGGTAGAGGTACCAACCTCTGCCTCCTTTCTATTCCAGTATCTGCCCCTGTTCCACCTCTCTATGCACACAAAATTCCCAGCTCAGGAAGAGTTGATTAGTTAAAATAATTACAAGCACTTACATAGAAGGTCTTGGCTTACATTCAATTCAGTTCAAATTCTACAGCTGTTAAAGCCAAGATAACTGCTTAGGCAAAGGTTTGCATGGGAGGAAAACAGATCCACAGAAACACAGATTCACCTTCACCAAAATACTGAGTTGTGCAGCTCCCCGTTCATCTAGTGGGCCCAGATTCTGACTGACCAGAGAACAAAAGCTATGACAAAGATCCAGAATTTCATTTAAGCAGTGGAAAACCTACATGGGATAAAAAATACAAATTAGTAGTTGAAACAAAGTTTGAACACAGAGAGAAAGCAGATACCTGAGAAGTTGTAGCATTCATAACAAAGATGTTGCTGATACTGTATTTTTCAGTCAGGAAGGAAAATACTGATGTAGCATTTTTTAAAGGTTTTCTATGGAAAAAGGATTTAAATGTTATGCTGCATCTACCTTCTGCCTCACCCACAACCTTTTGCAGACATTTCTGGGAAAACAGCAATGGGCATGAACCATCCAGAGAGGCACAGGAGTTGCACACTGACTTCTCTATCCAACCAGCAGGTCTTCACTGCAGCTTTGGGATTAAGAAGGCAGCATAAAGACCAAGAAGAGCTATGGTTCAAGGCTTTGGTTTCACTGTTCACTAAACTTGGAATTTCTTTTGTATCAGTTGATCTGACTGGGTAATTACTATTCTGATACCTTTATTCTACAATAACCTCATAGATGAGCACAGAGACATTGTGATTAATTGAAACTAACCTTCTTTGCAAATGCTTTTGTGAGGCTGTTTATAAAAATACTGCCTGCCAAGTTTCTTTTTTTTTTTTTTTTTTTTTTTTTTTTTTTTCTTTTAAGTAGAAGAAGGAATTTTTCCTAGTCTAACGCTTATCAGTATGAGTCCCTTAGGAATACAGTTTCCAGCACTATGCTCATTAGTTCTTCTTTAATAAAATAGCCTGTGATAAAAACACAGTGATAAAATACGAGTTATTAAGGGTAACTGCACACTGAAATAAGGTTGACTAAGAATTGCCAGGAATACAGCATTCACACTCACCAACTGTAAATTAGATGCTCTTAATTCAATTATCAGTTATATTTTATACCTGCCTTACTTCTAGAATTGTAGTCTGCGGTCTGCAGGAGATAATCACTCATCTCTTCTAAAAGATGTCATTTGTCATATCTGTTCAAAAAGGTGTGTTTCTTAGGGCACTTGGAGAATTGGTAGAAAAAGGTGAAAACAAGACCTACTTACAGGTTTTAGGAGGATGAAAGACTGAGCCAACAAATTACTTAGGAAATGATCATGAGCCAGTCGAATACTCTCAAAATCTCTTGTGGCGTTTATCTGCTGCAGAAGCTGTGAGAACTGAGACTCCAGGACATCTACCTGGTGGATATGTGAAGATCCCTCATTAGTGATTTCAGGAACCAGGAGTGCTTCAGACCAGCCAGAAGTCTTGAGTAAGAAACTTACTTTCCTTTTTGCTACTCTTGTGTTAGAGGCTGAGGATCCCCTTCTCTCTGGCTGGTGAATGGGGAATTATATACAAGAGCAGTATATAATGTGGGGTATGCAATAATTTTTGACGCCTAAGTAGTAAGGGAAATGGTGATTTTCTTTAGCTATGAAAAGGTGTATAGCTAGCATGTAAACAAAGGTATTTGATTGTAGTAATTTCTGAATTTTATACTGGGAGATACTATTTGGAATATTAGAGTAAAGGCTGCAGTACAAAAGCTCAGCCAGATTACTGTGGAGAATTTAGAAACTCAGGCCCTCTAAATTCTTTAAAAACCAAACCAAACCAAACAAAAAAGCCCCAAACTTAAATCAAAGTAGAGTTCAGTTAAAGAGGGCAGAGAAGGAACCAGGGTGGTACCCTATAATGATCCCTCAGAGATAAGTGGTTTCTCACAGACTTTAAGTAGCATTAGAGAGCTGCCAAAGAACTCCTCCATTTCACTGACTCACAAGTCCAAAAACTTTGTAATTGTAGCAGCTCTAGACTTGCCAAGAAAATCCTGATTTCCTTAAGGTATAAGGAATCAGAAACCTGAGATAGGTCATCAGTGCTCCCTCCACGCATTTCTGTTTCTGATTAACTGATACAGTTGATCTTTCTCTGTAATACTCACCTGCAGATAATACTGAAGATTGTCCACAAGGAAGGCCATGTGATCCCTCAGACGCCACTTGATGGCATCTGTTCTGTTGGATTTGAGGTGTTTGCGCTGCATCTGGAGAGCCCAGCAGTGCTGTAGCTCAGCCTGGACTCGGCGCACACTCAGCAGGTATTTGAACACAACGTTGTACCTACGATCAAAAAACACAAAGTTGTTTAAGACTGAAATCTTCCTCTGCTGCAGTTACTGGAGAATATAACAATGCAAAACTGGAAAAAGAAACAGAAGCTGACAGCCAACAGTTATGGCCATTCAGGTCATGGCCCATGTGCCCCATGGCACATCTGGCAGAGTAAGATTTCTGCTTGTATTGATTACTGACCTAAAATATAAGAAGCTAGTTTCAGTGTAAGGAGGGGAGCTGTCAATGAAAACACTGTTTGCTAAAGTGGTGCTGTTTGTAAATCAGTGCAGATCCATCAGCATCTTGCAGGTCTTACTGTCATTACAAGTACTTTCAATATGAGTAAGTGGAAAGAGCCACTTTAAGGTTCAGGAAGCAATAGCTCTACCTTTCTCTCCACAGAGAGGAAAAAGCCCCCAGCACACTAGTGAATGCCTCACACTAGGGAACATACAGATGAATATAGAAAGACCATACCCAGTACTTACTTCTCGAGAACTGCAGGAGTAAAAAGAATGTGCAGTGGCCATTGAACTTTGTAAGAAAGGCCCAGAGCTGCCCATCCAGATGTGGGGGCTTCACGTGGAGATAGTTCCCGGGAAGGCCCTTCACGAGTCTGAGAAGTATCTAAAAACAAGTAGGGTGCTGAATTATGTTATATTCTCAGGCAGTGCTACCATGGCAAGAAAGAAAAGGGAAAGGGGAAAGAACAGAATTAAGAAGAGCTGAAGTAGCCTAGGCCATCACATAGGCCAGTAAAGGGAACCAAATTGGTATTTCTTTAACTTGAGAGAAGGGTAAGTAATCGATTTGAAAACAAGGTCATCATCTCCCCTCGTAATTTCCTTCTAAAAATGCATGTAGGTACCTTTATGTTCCTTTCCATGATACTCAATGGTTAGGTGAAGTAGAGGAAGAAGGTTGTCATCATCTAGCAGCACCTTATGAGCAGACTGCTGAAATGCAATGTTGACATCTGACGAAGAGAGGACACATATCAGCACAAGATGATGCAGCTAGTGCTAATTTTGCACCCATTAATTATTTACTCTTGGTCCTAAAAGACAACACTGATGCACTATTGACATTCTCTTCTTTTAACTCCAGTTTCAAATAGCTGCCATCAGGTTTCTGAGAGATTGTCTCACAGAGTGAGTGAAAACATTCTAATTCACAAGTGTTGTAGTTCCAAAACTAATGACATCATATAGAGGGTTAAGACAGAACTCTTCTGTACTGGACAGGGCTTACCACTTTCCTGCTATACCACAATGAGGACAGTTAGGTAAGCAAATAAGCAACATTCACCATGTTCAGTTACAGCTGTAGGTGGTGTCTTTAACATGTGCTGTGCAGTGTCAATGAAGGCCTGAAACAGCTCACCTCTTCCCAAAAGGTAAAAGTCTTTTATAATCTGTGGAGAGAAATTTTTTTTGTACCTAACACACCAAAAACTAAACAGAAATTTTAAGCATCCTAGCTGATAGCACCCATTTTTAATATTTGGACAACTGCTGTTTCTAAATACAGCTGGAGAGCTCTGAATTTTATTCACTGACCAGTCTACACTGTCTTTGCTTCAAGATGCAAACTACAAAACCACATACACACACCCCTTTAACTTTGACCAAGGTCTATTAGTGTATGCTCATTCTTGAGACTGGAAAATGAAAACAGCTTTACCTAAATGAAGAAAGCCCAGGGTGTAAAGCAGTAAAGTATTTAATAGAAAGAGAGAAGGGAAGAGAGAAAGGAAAAAAGAGCTGCTTTAGCAAAACCAAACTAGCAGTTGCATTACCTTCAGTTGTCCTAGTAGATCCGATTCCTCCACCATCAGTTTCCAAAGATGCTAGTGAAGAAACAAAAATCAAACAAAACAACAGAAACCTCCTCTCAGAATTATCTGACCCATTCAGAGAGAGTAGCTGCTGTGATGCATACAAAAAGAGCAACTATACAAAAAGCTATACAAAGTACAAGAGAACACAGTTGGGAGTCCTGTGTAGCAGCCCATGCTACCAGTTAAAATGCTTGATATATACCAGCAAAAAACTCTGCCTAAGAAACCTGAAGACCTGTGACAAAAAAGTGCAAATTCTTATGAAATCAGTTCTACCCCAGCTTTGTTATCACTTCTCTAACCTCCCCATTTTCTCAGGTTCTCCTCCCTGCCCCAAGTGAAGAAAAGATTAAAAATTGCCAAAGCATGTGCTCAGCGAGATGCCGTCTATTATGCTGAAAGCAAATGAGAAGTTCTGAAGTCATTTCAAGTGAAATAAAAATACAAAAATTCTCTTATTACCCTCATGAAAGAGCACAGTATTTGTTAATGTCCTTTTGTCATTAGAAGTTGAGTTTACATGAAGCTCTGAGACAGTTAGAACAGCTGCACCGTTCACATTTGTTCAGCCACTGGCACTGATGAGCCCTCATCTTCCAAGTCCTGCACAGACCTTAAGAGCTTCTCAGCCTGCACAGCAGTTACCCTTCCTAGGATGCTCACCTCAGCAACAGTGCTCCGTATCCAGTCAACCACTGATTCAAAGTCCACCAAACTAAAAAGTGGTTGCTGCTTGAGTCGATGTAGCTCTGCTGCAAAAGTGTCCTCCTGGTTTTTTAGGATGGAGCCTGTGCAGCAAAGAGAAGAGTTTCAAAGAGTAAAAGGCAATGCCATTTGGAGACGTGCAGACCCCTTTCAGCAGAGTGGAACAAAAGGCCTGTCCAGGCAGCACTGTCTCAGGTCTGGCAAGGAATGTCAACAGGAGGCTTCAAAGCACAAGTACCAAGGTAAAAGATTACTATTGCATATACAGTTGCAGTATAGACATTTGCCATGGCAGTGCTGTGGTATCAGTAAAAGCCCCCAGTATTTTCTACATAAATGGTTGCCACTAAAAGCCCTTTTTCTAGGACTGAGCTAGATTTTTGAACCCACAAACTTTTCTGCCACATTAACCAGTTGGTTTGGGTCTCCCCATACCCCTGACCCTTTCAAATCTCTCCTACTGCTTGAACTTGGGGACTGGTTTTTTTAACCAGCTGAGCTAGAAGACAATTTTCTTTTCCCCTTTCTTCTGCTACTGCAAGAAAACAGTCCAACTGAATTGGTCCTTTGTTCTCTGTAATGTTGATCAAGTAATTTAAGTACTTTTGCATAGACATGCTCAAGGTAGAGCCACCACAGCAGTCCTCCCCCATTGGAGTAGGAATATATTTCCCAAACCACCTGCAATGTAAACTTTTCAAGCTCTCAAAGTGAACCGTCAGCTAGAATTTTGTCTCCCTTGCTGTCTTAAGAGCTCCATGTAATTTTTCTTTCATAGCAACTTTTGGGACCACCTTGCAAGTGAATCTCTCATGTTTGTGGATGCAACATGACACCATTCTGCAATACATACTCTCAGAGCAAGATGTGCCTTTGCATCTGTCTGCAGCTTTTAGGGAGAGGGATGCAAACTGAAAAGAAAACAAGGCCTTTGCAATGGCTTTATCCAGAGCAAATCACACGGTGACTTGCTGCTGAAAACTTGGGGGACTATGTTTGGAAGGTGTTATTTACTCATCCTGTTCTTACACCTCTCCCTTGGAATCAATCAGAACTACTGCTCTGTCCTGGCACAACTGTCCATGCAGTCTGAAGAATAACAGCCAACAGTCAGTGACTGTTGAGGAATTTGTTAATGTGGCATTATAGAAACTCTGCGTCAGTCACTCGTAACTGAGCAAAGGTTGCAAGAAAGATGTTCCTTACCTTTTCTGGTCAGGTTAACATTCTGATTCTCAAACATCTGAACAGATTCTCCCACAAAGAGGATTTTCTCAGCAACCCGTACAGGAATGTATGAAGGCAGCATTTCTACTCTCAGAGAAAACTGCTTTAGAGACGGAGCTAACATGTTCTCCTCCTCAATCAAGCGCTGCCAGAGACACCAGGGAAAAGAAATAAAGTGCAAAACAATGTCAAAAAAACAGATGGAAAAGGTGTATAAAGGTGTGTGTGTGTGTGAGGGGGCATCTAAGAACATTGGAAGTCAGCAGAAAGGTAACAGAACTGATTGGTATCATTTAAGTACGCCAGTAAACTTCCTTATGCTTCTGGTAGGCTAGCAGATCTCCCTGGAGATAGTGCTTCCATCAGAGTGGAGCAGAAAGGGAAAAAGAAGCTGAACCTTTGTGGAACAGCAACAAATTTGCTGTAATAAAGGATGGTGTTACATAAGGAAAAGGAGTTTTATTGCAAGTGAATTACATCAGTCTTTTGCTGCCATAACAACGTTAACTAGCATTACCAAAAATAATTCTCCCCTACACCCATTCCTATGTTTTAACTCTGTTAGAACACTTGTGATACAGGCCAAATATAAACACCTCCACTAGTAAGCAAATAGGATTAAGATCCAAAGGCTAGCTAGCAAAAATAAGGCCATTTTCTCAGTTCCTGTGAAAACTGTTTTAGAACAAAACAGTAAGTTATTAAATTATTTTTCTGAATGTTAATAAGGAACTCCAAGTATGGAGGCAAGATCTTCCCTCAGGAATGCATTACTGATAATTTCGTCTGGCTTTCTTGTTACTGGAAAATTAGTTTCAGTGGTCCATAATCCAGAAAAAAATCACCAAACAAATTTTTGAGGATGTTTGCCATCTACAAAATTCTTCATTTCAATAGAGGAGTTCAGTACAAATTTGTATACTGTTGTTAACAGGTTGGCAAGTCTTTTCTTAAGATTCTAGCGACACTTTTAAATGAGGCAATACCCAAGTATTTTATCCATTGATCCCACTAAAACTCAGGAGTTCTTATTTTACTCTTTGACTGAAGAATTGCCAACACTGTTAGTCAATACTACTGAAGAAAGAAGTTGCTTAGCCTACAATTTCCACCATGGATCTAGAAGACTCAACCATTTTCACTTTCTTTATCTGATAAAGTGAAATAACAGATTTTTCCCCCCATGTGCCTTTTAAAGTTTTTCCCATTTTTCTCTGTGTGTAGTTTGTTTTCAGCAGAGACTGTTGGCACAGAGCACTTTATTAGTATGCAACACAGAGTTTCTGTGTGGTCACAGCCGAGCTTCGCACACCACACTAACTCCCTAAGTGCCCATGAAATGTTTTCTCACCATAAACCAGAGGATGAATTTTAGAGTTGAACTCACTCCACACAGGAAGAGTTACCACATTTCACCAGTGTGCTGGCAGGTTGCTCCCTTGCCTAGCAGTCCCCTGACTCTCACAAAACATGTTTTCTACTAGTAATGTCAGTAGCATGAACCTGTTAGGTAACATTTGCACAACTAATGATTGTGCAAGAAAGGCACCTGACCCAGCTGCCCAAAGAAAGTGTGCAAATCAAGCCAACAGCTGAGTTCCCCACACCCTGTTTCTTGCAGTTGCTCACACCACCACCAATGCCTATGTTAAACACATCACCGTAAGGAATGAGAAACCAGTCAGTCAAGAGCAGTGGGCATGCAGCAATTCCCATTGCTCGACGTGAGCATCTACACAAATTCCATCCACAGGGCTTTCTGCCCTGGGGTTATCCAACTGTGCCAAACAATAGCTCTCTGTCCCTTATGCCTAGCAGCAACCCATTGCAGCTTTATTTCCATTTACCATCCCAGCAGGTTTCAGTGTATGTCTAGTCTAGTATAGCTTGCACTGAAACAGAATACAACACACTTCCTCTTCAGTTCCCTAAGGACCAAAGATGCCAAGTGATGACTTGTAGATCTCACCAGGTCCTGCAGTTCTCGTAGCTGTTTTCCTGTAAGTCCCCCAATTCCTAAGTCATCATCATCTTCTTCAGGTTGGCTAGGGACATTTCCAGAAGAGGGGCCCTGTTTGATAAAGAACTCCTCATGCTGGTCTAGTAGCAGTCCATGCAGCATCCAGGCAGAGAGCTGCTTATACATGACTCCATGACACACAGCCAGAATCCTGAGGTCAAGAGAAACAGTCAGTCAGGCCTCTGCACACAATCATCAAAACCTCATTGTATGTCATTCCAGAAGGTCCAGTTGGTCAGTGAGGCAGTATGGCAAGTACTAAATGGCTAATGTGGTATTTTATATCTTTGTGGGTTTGGTTTTTTTTTTAACAGAGAAAGATGGACAAAACTAGAAGGTGCAAAACTAAGCTGACATATCCTCTGAACATGTAGTTTCTCCATGGAAATCTGCTAGTGTACCAGAGGTATAAGCCTGCAATGGCTGCTGTTTCTACTCAACTGACATTTTAAGCAGTTTGACTTTCTCCACAAGGACATACGAACACCACAACACTCACACAGTCAGGTTTATCCTTTTGAAGGATCAAAGATCAGTAACAGGTCTACCATATGCAAAACAATTCATGTAGACTTCAAAAGAAGAAAAAAAAAAACTGGGTCTGAAGTTTTCTGAGCCCTTAACCCAAATTACGGAGAAAGCCTTAATTCCCACCAAAAGCCTGCTTTAGATAAATAATGGGGATGGTGACAGTTTTGCCCTGCATGGTACCCCTGCTTTTATACCATGCGAGGCTGTTTTGCGTGTACTGTTTCAACAAGTAAGAATCACTTTGACACAAACTCCAGAAGAATGAAGTAATAGTTTTACTGTATCTACATACTTTTCAAGAGCACTTCGAACAGGAGGCAACCCCCCACAGCTATGTTTGTGGACTGTCTCCAGTATCTGGCATCCATGAATCTGAAGAAGGAAAAGGTTAGACTAGGTTCTGTTATTTAGATCCATACTGACCTTTTTATAAATTTAAACTTTACACTTTCAGCAAACAAAAAAATGCCTTCACAAACTGAACAAGTCTTACAGAGAGGTGTAACATACTCCATGTAGTGATGAAAAAGGCCTTCTACAGGTGGCTCTACACTCAAGCCTCTCTCAATACTTTCCCTTAAAAAAATGCAAGCATCTCTGGATTCTGAAAATATTAGCCTCGGCCTTTTTTATTTCAGGCAACAGTCAGAGATAACGGAGCCAGCAAAGAAAAATTCCAACCACCAGCATCCTGTCCTATAAAACTCAAGACATCAAAGATTATGGGATAAGGGAAAAAGTCAAATACAGTGTAAATGAATTTGTAAAATAGTCTCAATATTTACAGCAGAACTAGTAATAGGGCATCCATTCTGAAACTACCTTATTTTCTAGTATTAGAAGTCTGGGATGGGGGCAGAAATTACTTTATCAGTTAAAGTGAAAACTTGTTAAGAGAAACTAGCTGAAATTTAACTCTACCTTCTGAGTTTTGATCTGTTCCACCATGACCATCACAGAGGGGAAGAGTAACTGAAACTGCAGAACAGGAAATATTGATTTAGGTTGTTATGTAAGAAGGAAAGAAAAAAAATATACTTGAGTAACTGTGGACAGCAGCTGAACACAATAATTTAATAAAACTATTATTTGTCTTTCCACACAAATTGTCCCCAAAAACATGACATGCAAATCTCTAAGAAGTATGGCTTCCCTCCACTGGACCAAGATGCACAAAGTTACCACGTTCCAGGAGTAGTTCAGGCTAAACACAGTCAGTGAGGAATGTGTGAGGGTCGAGGGGGAAGATGTTAGTTCTGTGCTGAAGTGCAAGTGGTGGTCCTCTGAGCATGACTGAGGGACTACAGATGTCAAGGCATTAGACAGAAATGGCATGACATGAAGGAGTAAGCCTAGTTTATCCCACCCACTTTCTTATATGAGGGATAAGAGCAAGCAAGGAACACTACCTCTTTAATAACATGGCATACCTGGTCCAAGGAGTAATTAACATGTGAGATGGAAAGATGTGGGTCAGCCAGAAACTATAAAGATAAAGCAATTAATGAAGATTAATTATCACAACCACTGGATGGTGACACTACCCAAGATATGACAGATACCAGTCTAGCAGAGATTAATCAAAACCTCTAAATCCAAAAACAGAGGCCACAATACTCTGAGACAGCACTGGGCTCTGACCAAGATGAAGCCCTTACTGAACTTAAGGAAGAGGGGACAACAATTATTAGGATGAAAAGTAATTTACAATGGCATCTCACAGGAATAATTTGGAAGGCATCTCTAACATGGAAAGGAAAATACTTTGTTTTATCTTAGAAACTACTCCTTGTATGTTTATTGCAGAAATTACAAGTTTCCACAACCTGTCTGCTGCATTACAGCCTCTTGTTCTGTATCTCTCTGCTTTACCTCTTGTTCTAGGTCAAGCAGTGCCTGTCGATAAGGCTGCAGCACTGAATCAAGACCTGTGCAGAAGGCTCTCAAATAAATGCCATGCAATCCACTCTGGTTTTGCTGAGATGGATGGTGATCCTGAAACCAAAGAATAAAATCTGCATCATCATCCTAGTGCAAGCTGAAGAGTAACACATCTGTGCAGTGTCACAGTCAGGGCTCTGAACATGTTGAAATGCACCTTAGCTCACCATAAGGGGATCAGGAAAACAAATACAACCTTTTACTTGAGCAGATTTATATTTAGCTCTTTTGTGGGCCTCTGCAAGTGCTGGGAGCCACTGGTACCGGTGCTTCTTTTCACTTAAGTATGCCCCTTGGATCTCAAAACTCTGCAAATCATGAGGAGATAGTCACGAGCATCCTGCTCAACTCACAAACCCTGGCCAGTCTGTTGTGGTCAGAAATTATTGCAAGGCTTCCGTATTGCAAGACTTCCCCAAGAATAAGGTTTTGCATTTGCTTCATCCTTCCCTGCTCTCTACCCTCTCTTCCGTGCACCGCAGAGAGCTTTCTGTGCTGTGCTCGGTGCTAGCGCGGGTATGGCCAGGGGCCAGGGGCCGCCGCTGTGCCCAGGCCAGCCTGGCCCTGCCGGCGCCGCCGCGCTGCTGCCGGGAACCCCGGCCCCACCTGCTGCTGCACGTGTCCCGTGTACTGCTCCACGAACTCGGCGAAGCGGATGTAGTCGGTGCCGAGGCGGCAGAGCCGGTTCAGGACGCTGGTCTCGCTGGGGTGCAGAAACGGCAGCTCCTGAGACACCTGGAAGGGGAATCAGCGGTGACTGACAGGCGGAGGGACGGGGCCGCGCCGGGCGGGGAGCGGGCGGGGCGGGGGCCGGGGTGAGCTCCGGCCGGGGCCGTGCCGCACCTGGAGGCCGCCGCGCTTGCTCCAGGTGAAGGCCGCCCCCGGGTACCCGCTCAGCGCCAGC
>VYXF01003970.1:1499-56022 GCA_013397295.1 Polioptila caerulea | reverse complement strand
CCCGGCGCGGCAGGAAGAGGAACAGCCGCGCCCAGCTCCCGCTAGCCCCGGCCCAGCGCAGCGCCATGGCGGCGGAGGACGTGGACGGGCTGGCCGTGTCCCGGCCCCACTATGGCTGTGAGTACCGGGGTCCGGGAATCCGCGTGGTCGCCAAGCGACGCCCAGCTCGAGCTGTCCGTGCCTTCCAGGGTCTAGCGCCGGGAGGGGATTTGCAGTTTGGTATTGGAGAATGATTCTGGGATTATTTACAACCAGCTATATCTTTGAGTACCTCCAATACCTGTGATCTTTCTTACATAGTAAGTAATTTATGAGTATGTCAAACAGCATAGTTCTCAGCACAGGTTTTTCAGAAATAAAAAAAAAGAGAACAAATAAAGGCTTTGTCAAACTCAGCAGTTTTTTCATATGAAGTTTGATGCTCAAAGGTAAACTAAATACACACTCCTCAAAAGTGCAGTTCAGTTTTTTATACTCTCCTTCAAAAGGCACTTTCACTTTTCATCTTGCACACTTAGTTTTCATCTGTTCTTGCCAACAAAGCAGGTATTATAATNCGGGCCTGCCCGCCGCCTTCCCGCCGCTTTGGCCGCCACACCCGCCTTGGCGGGCGGGACGCCTCTCCCACCGGGCGCCTTCGCTGCCTAGTCGTGGGCTCGCTGTGGAGAGGGAGGCTTTGGATCCTGGCGTCCGAGGCGCAGGCTCGCCTGTGCTACGATAAAAATGATCGACCGTGGCGGCGAACGTGGTGCTGTGGAGGGGCGATGCCGTAAGCGGCACTCGGTCCGACCTGGCCTTTAACACTTGCAGGGGTGGGGCCGCCGTAGCTTCTCTGGGCAACCCGTGCCAATGCCTCACTATCCTCTTGGTTCGAGAATTTCTCTCTTCCATCTGCTCTAAATCTCTAGTCTAGGGAATAGACTAATAATAGTCTAATCTAAACTTCTAGTCTAAACCTGTTCCCCCTTGTCCCCTCTCTTCTTTTTATATGAGAGAAGTATCCCTCTCTTCTTTTTATATGCCCCCTTTTAAGTACTGAAAGGCCACAACGAAGTGTCTCTGGAGCCTTCTCTTCTCCAGGCTGCACAAGTCCAGCTGTCTCAGCCTGCCGTTGTGAGAGAGATGTTCCAGCCCCCGCAGCATCTCTGTTGCGTCCCTCTGGACCTGCTCCAACAGGTTTTGTGCTGAGGATGCCAGGCCTGGATGCAGTGTTCCTGCTGGGGTCTCACAAGCGCACAGTAGATTGTTGTTGAAGGCATTATAGGTATAAGCTGACCTTTGCTTAATAACAGTATGATACATTTTCTATTTGTCAAATTGGTCCATAAAACCTTAAAAAGCTGTGGGTTTTTTTCCTTTTATTTGACATGAGATGTATTTAGCTGTAAGTAAAGGTATAGGAGGGATTATATGATGTGAATATGCATTTGTGTCCTTCCTTAATCTTTTGCTATCAAAATCAGAAGATAGGTGAGGGGACAAGTGGTCACTGATGTGCTTCTGAGGAACAAAAAGGCAAAGCTAGAAGAAAATAAAGGATTGTTTCTAAGAAATTGTAAGAAAATTGCAGTCAGTTTGAGAAATCAGGAAGAAGGAAGCTGGCAAAGTTATGTGAGAAATATAAGGAAATGGGGCATCTTCTGTTGCTAGTAAAGAACAAGTCATCAGATCCTTAGTTTTCTGAATAAAAAAAAAACTGTGATGAGTTTCTGTGGGAGAGATTGGATCTGATTTTTGATGTGCCTGTTCGATCTTCAACCGTCTGAGGGCTGTGTTTTGTTTATTTTCAGCTGTCTTGGATAATGAGAGATTAACAGCAGAGGAAATGGATGAAAGGCGACGCCAGAATGTAGCCTATGAATACCTTTGTCATCTGGAGGAAGCAAAGAGGTGGGAATAATTGATTTTGAAACTGCTGGTGCTTTAAAAGACGATGTGACCTTTGGTATGGGGAATAAATTGGATGCATCTCACCTCTTGTCTTGGTTTCTTAGTGGCTATATAGTTTCACTAGAAAAAAACCAACCAACCAAAAAAACCAAGGAAACTCCCTTCCTCCCCGACAAAACCAACCGACCTCTGATGTGTGTATCTAACATTCTCAAAGACTTCATGACAAGGACTCTGTAGCTGTATTGCTCCATTGTTCCTAGCACTGGATGGGTTCTCCTGATGCCAAGATGATTTTTTTCCTTTTTTTTTTTTTTTATATACCTCTTACATAATCTCAATACCCTTAACCTGCATATTTGTAATTCTTTTAAGTCTATTGTCTTGGCATAGTCCTGGTATTCTGTTAAGCCAGAAGACCAAACATCCTAAAGGCGTTGCAATTGGAGGCCAAAAAACCTTATGGTATTTTGAAAAACCAAGACCCCCTCTAAAACATACCCTGTAAACTAAAATTAAGCCCATTTGGGCAAAAATACCTTAAGATAAAATGTCACACAGTTCATTTAAACCTCTCATTGGAGCATCATTGTTAGATGTACTAATTTGCAAAGTCTATAAAATTGTATACGCAATTTCCCGTGTGTGTACATTTTGGTATATTCCACCTTGGTGAATTATTGCACCATAAAAATCCTTATTAGATGTCATTTTAGATAAAGAACCCTTTGTCCCTTAACCATGTCTTTATAACACTTTATTCTAAGCCCAAGAAAAGGCATCACTCCCCGTTGTCTGACTGGTCTGTGTCTGGTGCAATATCGCCTCTTGTCTTAGCAGTGCGCATGAAAAACAGTTACTCCCTTCCTCTTAACTGAAACCTTTTACAAATCTGTTTTGTAGCAGTGTGTATCCCTTGCACGCTGAGAACTCAATTCTTGCATATTTCTCCATGCATCCCTCTATTTAATAGATATGTAGTGCTTGTACCTGGGTTGCTCGGACTTCTCTCCAGGCACTCAGTGTCTTTCTGGAAGTCCACTGCCAAAAGACAGAAAACTTTTCCAAGAGGGTGTTAGTGGGCGTGCTTACAAAGAGCCCAACAATTGTCTTGTATACCCCAATAGATTTGGTAGTATCATATAGTATTGCATGGTATCTGCTTTTTCATGGTGTTACGGTACTCAGAGTTTTGCTGAGTTGTCACCTTGTAGTTGTGCTGCTGAAATTTGTTTCTCATCTTGTGTTTCTATGGTCTGTTGTGTTTTCCCGAGTGTGTTACCCTTCACTTGATTTGGCTGAATTAGACTTTTCCTGATTTTTGTTTAAAATATTGAAATAACTTTTATCTTATTCTTGTGTTCCAGCGTGAGTGTAATCACCACGTTTAATAAGCAAATGAACAACCTGGATATCTTCATTCTGACAATTAATTGAAAGTATGATCAGAACACAGTAGATGCTGTGAAGGAAAGAGGACTGGTATTAAAAATGAATGCATGAAGTCGTACTGTTGCTATTTGAAAAAATATTTTGCAGACATTATGCAATCCCATATGCCGTATGTGGGGAGTAGGAATGCAACATACGCAAACTCGTGTTCCACGTAGCTGAGAGCGTTTTGTCATGGCTCACTGGACGCTTCAGTCTCCCTTTGTCCTTTGAAAGATGATGTGGGTTAAGAGCCAGAAGATTTTCCCTGGATGGGTGCTGAATTTTGTATAAATCTGTGTAATGCTTCCTTAGCAAGGCAGGCACGTTTGGCTGTAGTGACTTTACTGGGGAGGAAGTACTGAGTTTGTACAAGTTCACTGCTGGCAGAATATAAAGGATTTAATTCCAGGACTTTAATTTTATCAAGAGTGTACAGTATATTTTTGAAGGGACAGGGAGCATACAGTTTATGCTGTAGTCCTTTAGGTGCTTTATGACAATTATCACTACTGTAAGTTCACAGAGACTGCTTAGTTACTAGAAGATATTAAATTTCCTTCCATACAGACTTGAATGAAGCTTGAAGTAGTAAGTAAGATCTGGCTGTGTTTCAAAATAACTCCTTCCCTTTGAATCCAAAGTCTTTAGCAGCAAACGCTGGGCAAACAGGGAGAGCTGAGTTGCACTGTAGCAACTGTTCAAGCTTGAAGGAGCCCCAGATCCTTCACTTGTGGACTCTTCCTGTCATCAGCCTTGGAGTAAACGCTTGAAGAGGTGCTGATTCTCTCTTGAATTCCATGCTCAGATCTGAAAAAAAAACAAAACACCCTCAGGCAAAAATACCTTCCACTCTTAACAGCTTTAATATTTTTGTCAAACTCTTGCTTAATTGTGGAGACTTACTCTTAAAATAAATCAGCTTTTACTCTGAAGCGCTTAGTGATCTTGTCTCTGCTTCTGAGTGTTACCTTGACATCGATAAGGTTGAGCAGCTGGGCATTTGATTTTTTCCACAGCTTGTCAGAAAGAAAGAGGTTTTCACTCCTGTCTCAGGGTGAGCCTTGAGGTGTTAAAAATAATGCCAGTGGTTGCCAGTATGTTTTGTGAAGACTAAAGCAACAGCTGTGTCGCTCAAAATGCAGGTAGTGTTGTACAGCCTTCCTTTTATCCACCTTGGCAATTAGAGCACTTAATTTTAAAGTGGAAGGTTTGCTTGGAGAGCCTCAACCCTAATCCAACCCATAACCCGCGTTTGCTTAGGGCCATACTAGCTATTCGTTTGTATGTGAGTGGGAGTTCCTGATTCCCTTAGTTAAGGCCATATCACTTCATATAAGAGTTAAAGATTAAATGACCAGGAGGGGAGCAGACTGCTGAGTTTAATAATTAAGACGTACATGGGAGAGCAAAGGCTTGAGTTCACTGCTTCCAGGAATTTTTTTTCCTTCCTGAGAAGTTATTGTAAATTACCCTTTGAGTTTTATTTATTACTACTAGTACAGCCTAGAAGAGGGCTTTGGCTGCTTTGTTGTTAAGGAGTTTATTTAACAGAAATAATTAAACAAGAACTGTAAGAGGTCAGTGTGTTTGAAATTTAATGCCCTTGATCTGAGATTTTCTATATTTGACTTCTTTGCCAGTAGTGTAACTGAGGCGTAGCACCTGAATTAGATATTGTAGCAATTTGCTTGTGCTATTGATTGCAGTCTCTCTGAGCTGTGAGAGGGCTAATAATCTCCCTTCATGGTGAGAGAATGTCAGAGTGGAAGTTACATCTCTAAGGAGAAGAGGAGGACCTAGGAGCAGAGGAAGGTAGCTGGTATGCTATCATACTCAGAGGCTGAAAAGGTGAACATTGAAAAGTGGATGGTAGCCAAGGCAGGATGAGTGGGAGGCAGCTGACCAACAAGACTTGGTCACTCCTCTCCTCTTCCCTGTAATCACGTTATATTATTACAGTATAGTATTGCATTACAAACTGTAGCTTGTATTAATTTTTTTTTCTACAACATAAAGGCACCTGGAATCATGTGATTAACAAGATGCTGATTTGCATTGCATCAGCATTGTCAGGGGCTTGCTATCCCTTTAACCGAGCAAAAGAGATGGAATCTAGAAGGAAAGTGAGTTATTTTAAAATGTTAGAAGAAAGTAAGATGAAAATTGGCTGGCACCTAATTTCATACTGAAATGAAAAATTTAGAAAAGTTTGAATTTCTAAGCTATGTCATGTGACGGCCCATGTGCAGTATTTTTGAATACTTCTGTACTCAGTTTATGGCAATTTATAGCTGTTTGCAGGACCTGTCTGCTAATGAGAGAAGATTTATTAGAGCAAAAATTCATATTTATTTAAAGGTATTTCAGCATGTTGTTTGGTTGGGCTTTTTTCACTGTCACTTGTTCTATTGTTATTTAGTCGTTTTTTATTTCAGTTAATAATGTGCAATGGTCTTGTGAAACAGGAATTAGTTCTTGCTAGCTGGAGAAAGGGAAGCAGAGTGTAACTAAGTTGCACAAGATTGTGAAAGACTGAAATAAAATTTGCAGTTAAAACGATGATTGTGAATAGAGGGATTCTTCTACTGTGTGTGGACCAGATGCCTCAATCTTGAAAAAAATGGTTTTATTAATATGTGTTGTTTGATACTTCAAGTTTTCTTCTTCTTGTTCTCTTTTTTGTTTGTTTGGATTGCTTTGCCTTTTTTTTTTTTTTTTTCCTTGTCTCCAAATCACAGTAGTCTAATAGAAAGGCTGTGGCAGTGCAGATAAAACTGTAAGAATATGCTCTGTTGCCAGCTCATGCTCACAGAAGGTTAAGGGTATATTTATCTCAAATAGAAGTAGCCTGAGACCTGATTTTTGTGGTCCTTATCTAGAAGTCAGGGTGTTTTACTATAACATCCTTCATTGGTGTTTCCACTTGCAGGTACTAGTTTTGGGTTGGATTTTTGTATGTGTTGTTTTGTGGTTGTTTTTTTTTTTAATTTTTTTATTGTTTTCTGCTTCTCTCAGATACAATGCAAGCACTGTGTTAGATTGTAATCCAGGAGTGTTCATAGATAATATTTTGTTATTACTAGTTGTAAGTTAAAGTAACTTCTGCTTAGCTCCTACCACTTCATTTGGGCTTTTATCTGCTCCTGTTTGGACTTGAGCTATTTCTCTACAGATCCTCTACTGTTTTGTGTGACCTCATGCAGTTGGCAGGGAGTGGCTGTCTGGACTGGAAGTGGCTTGGAATTCACATTCAGAACTGTTTTTCTGAGAAGTGGGTGGAGAGAGGTACGGAAAGGACAAAGTGGTGGAGTACCACCATCTTTGCCTCACTTTGGATACTTCTTTTATGACTCACTGGAAATAGTAATGAAAGTCAGGCCAGGAGGAAAGAAGCAACTGTTTGTTCAGAGACTGGGATTTTTCTTTTTGGATGGTGCTTTCTGAAGGAATACTGTTTGTAATGTAAGGAGAGAGCAGCCCAAAATAACCAAAGCAAGTAGATGTCACTCACAGTTCTTGGCTATCAAGCACTGTGGAGTGCTTCTTAACCATGGTTGTTTACAAGAAATCAAGTTGGTCTTGAGGTGTGATAACTTCAGTGATGTTGTAGCTTCCAAACATTTAGGTCTATCTAGTTTCTAAAGCTAAGTGATCAAGGCAGTTAGCTTGAAAAACATTTCTGTATATTTGATAATTACATTCCTCTTGACTGTGGGCTTGGAACTCATCTGAAAGCTCACTAGGACAAAGGACAAATCTTTTTGGCAAACATGGAAGTGCAGTAGTGTCCTCATCAGCAAGAGCAGCCAAGGGAATTTTTACAGGTGGATGGCAACGTTTGCAAGGGAGCAAAGAGGAACCTCGTATTTACTTTTAAGGAGGCAAGGAGTGGTAGAGGGAAGGATTTTAATGCTGGAGTATCAGTCTTGTCTTTGGTTCAGCTGCATGTTGCCAAGAAGAGTACATCAATCCCTGGGAAAAATCTGGCTTACATTACTCATTAATTTCTTGCTCTTTTGTGTCTTTGAACTGACCGTGCCTGTGTGGATAATGAGGACCTTTTCAGACCTTTTGACTGTGGGCAATATTTGTTTTCCTGACTCTCCATCTATGCAAACCTTACTGAAACGCATTTAAATATCCACCTACTTTTCTAGAGCAGAGTACTCCTGATGTGATAAATTTATTTTACTTTGCTGTTGTTAACTCTCTGAGGGCTCTTTCATCCTCTGATTGATTTGTTTAGAGTTGGTAGAAGGAGTTATTTTGAAGAGAAGTTTTTGTTGGTTTTTTTTTCCATGGCTGTCTAATGCCCTTGTTCAGGTGAACTGGATGAAGAGCTGAGGCTGTCTTCCAAGTTTTCTCTTCTTAACCATCTCTGAGCACGACTGCCAAGTCGACATTTGTAACTGCACTAAAAATATTTGAGATTGCCTCTGCATAGGAATGATCTGCTGGAGTGTGGGAATCCTCATCTTTCAATGAAATGAATGGTATGGTTAGTCTAAAAAATGCCATATCTGTGGTGTTGACAGTAATGAGCAGTGAAAAAGCTTTTAAGCCATAGTTTCCTACATTCTTTTGGATGATTTATGCAGTGTTGGAGGGGGGGAAAAAAACAAAGGTGCTGCCCTTCTGCTCTCACCGCTTTTCCCTCTGCCGTGGTGCTGCAGCAGCCATGCATCTTTTCCTTGGTACATCTCTGGGGAACTGCACTAGAAGAAGGGCTAAATGATCGCCGAACAGAAGCATCTAGATGTGAAGGCACCGTGTGCAGCAGTTGGAATGACTTGTCTTTAAAAATGCCTGGATTAGCTGCTAGTCACCCAGATCCCAGCGTGTTTGCATTTGGTTTCACCAGACCCTTTTGGAGGCAGAACAAAAAGTGAGCAAATGCTGGTGAATGGTGCAGATGGTATCAGGCAGAGATAGTCATCATTGTTTGCTTACAGAAGGTATAGAGAGGCTTGTCCTTATCTGTAACCTGTAGATTCTGCATGTGGTTACCAACTGAGAAAGTGCCCAGGAGATGTGATGACTGGTCACCCTCCATGTCAGGGCCACAGGTCCTGGGCCCCCTGATGCTTTACACCTGGCCAGGTGTAATGGCCCTCTCCTGGGGGTCAGTGCAACATCCTTTTCCTGCTTGACAGATTGCAGGATATACTTGGCGGCTGCCACTTACTTACTGATGCTTTTGAGTGTAAGGTCGAGTGAAACCTTGGGGTGGGTATTTCAGTTTTTATGTCCAAATGCAAATCAGCTTCCCTCTTTGACAGGGTCTGGCAGATTTTGCTGGTGTGGCGTTGGTTCACGAGTCTAACTACATCTCCTGACTGCCACATATATAGTTCAGTAGATACTGGCTTTAGACCTAAGTTGAAGGCAAGAGCTTTTTCTTTTCTGGGGCAAGTGACAAAGGTTGAAATTTCCATTTCATCTTGTTAGATTTTTCAGAACTATATGAGTTGAAAATGAAATTAGACATAATGCTTTTGGCAGAGAAATAGGGGGTTATATACCAATGAGCAGTCAAAATGTGTTTTAGTGAACACCTCTTGCTCAATAGAATAATTCAAATTACAATCCTGATAGTTTTATGGTAATTACTGGTATATTTTAATGATTGTAAAGGTACCTGACAATGTGTCATACTGATATGAGCAAAGTCCTGAGTGTTAACGGGTGTGATTTCAGATTTACCTGCTTTGGAAGACTTTAAGGGACTGATCTTGAACATTTTATCCCTTGATGATGATCACGTTTCCCAGGATGTTGAGCTTTCCCGTGCTCCTCTTCCCCCTACCCTTCCCTGGGATGTGATTATGATCTTTGAAGAGTGGAATTCTAAATAAGTATTGTTGGTACCTTCCTTTAGATTGGACACCTGCTGTCTGGAATGTGCTGGTGTCTCTTAGTCTTTTGTGTTTCTGTAGGATGAGTTGTCAGGCAAAAGGTGATAATGCTTTAAATTGTGCCAGGTGCTAGACAAGATGGGCAAAACAAATCGATGTGTTATGCAGATATGGACCCTGAGGGTGAGCAAATCCATTGGGGAGTAAGAGAAAGGGAGATTTTGTTGTTCTTAGTGGAATGCTTAGTACTCTGTAAGTCATTGCGTGACATAATTTGTCATTTTTGTAGTAGGAATTAGTGATACTAGCATTATTCACTGTCTCATTCCCACTTTCTGACTGATGGTTATATTGTGATCACTGAAACTCCATTTGTCCCAGAGTTCTGACCTCTTGTGTTTTCTGCTATCTGTAAGATTCTTGCCGAATTATTCTGTTACAGCAGCCGCATGAATAAGATGCTATCACAAACTATTACTTAAGGAGGTTTATATTATTTACTGTATGTCAGAAATCCTGTGAAACAAACTACTTGCCACCTAAATGAATGTAATTTTCAATACAGGGACAGATTGATCATGTTACAGGTCCTTGTTCAAAATGTAGTTGTCCTGGAATAGTGAAACTAGCTAATTAAGTACCAAAAACTGAAGTATGTGACTATTTTTAGGCCTTTACTGCTGCAGGTTTTCATACTGACTTTGGCAGATCAAGAGCAAATTTTCCATGTATTTTCTTGTGAGCAAAACTATTATTATAAGTTTGGCTTTTTTTTTTTTTTTTTCATCTGAGACTAGACAACTTTAGGAACTTTTGCATCAGCCCTGTGATTGACAGAGTTATACCAGAAGGGTATCCAGTGTTGATTTTCTTGATGCTCCAGGCACTTTAAAAGTGCACAAAAATGACCTAATTTCAAGAATTTGTACCCACAGTGCGAGCATGCACATGGAAACTACATGTTGAAGATGTGTTTGAAGAATGTGATTTTGGACAAACAGCCTGCCTATTTCATGATTGTGAAAACAAAATGTTTAAGGCAGTCTAACTATGTTGGTAAAGCACAGGTTTAAGTAGCCTTGTTTTCCTGACTAAAATACATTGGTATGGTATACAGATAGTGCTAGAAAGAGGGGAGACTAACAGTCATATGCACCTCGAAAGAGAGTTGAGCTCTCTGCCCCTCCAGTCTGCCTCCAGGCCTCATTCAGGTGGAAACAGAGCATATGCTTTTAAAGAACACCACAACAACCTTCTGAAATGTCATTGTTGGGGGAACGCTGGAAGCAAGCCTCTGCTGTGGCACTGCCATGCCATATATATTTATATATTTATATATTTATAAAGAGAAGACTTGCATAATTCTGAGCGACGATCAAGAACTCTGTGGCCAGCGCTCTCAAACTAGTGGCTCAGAGGTTTGCGTGGAGGTTCTGTTTGCAGCTTTCTTGCTAATGAAGCTGGTGAGGGATGCAGTTTGCAGAATGTGATGTGGAGCTGGGCTTTGGCCAACAGCGTTGGTACCAGACCCGGGTATAAATTGTACCAGTTACTCTTCAGCGTGATGTGTCAAGGTTACATAATTTATTTTAGAGTTCTTGTTTGCTAGAAGTGTTGTAATGTCACTCCTGAGGCCTGCACAATGGAAGTGACCACCAGGTGTAGACTTAGATGGTGAGTTGGGCTGCTGTGCCATCTCAGAGTTGAAAAATGTCACTGGCTATGTGAAAAAGGAAAGTCTATTGTTTCGAAACCGTAGGACAACTGAAGGTCGTAAAATGTTATTTATATTTCCGCCCCCTTCAAATAATTAGTTTTACTTGGAAATTATTGCTACTTAAGGATGACCAAGAAGTGAGCTTTCCTCATTGGTGGATGAAGTCACTTTTTTCCAGCTATTGATGCCTTCTGTATTTTGTATGCCGTGCTCTGTTTTCTTTTTGTGCTGGAACATACTGCACGGTAGTCCTGTTGTGAAATGAGCACCCTTCCTTAGAGGCTTTGTCCATTTTTTAAATGTTCAGCTCTAGTATTTTTGTTAATTCGATTTGATATTCTTGCAACAGTTTCTGGAAAGATGGTTTTCTAGTTCTACTTCCTCAGGCTTGTCTATAATCAGTCTGAGATTATGAAAATGATGAATGAAAATGAAATGATGAAATGAAAATTAAAAGAGTGACTTTTCATTTCTTTTCCACACTATTTCCATTGTCTCAGGGTTACCTAGACTCAACGTTTTGACAAGAGCAAAAGGTATGCCGTATGATTAATGTTAAGATTTTGCTGTGTGTAAACTCAACAGTTCTGGTTGAAATATGCCTATGTTACTTTTCAAACATAAGGACACGTTTGTGTAAACCTGTCACAACCCTCAATAATGCTGTATTGTGGGAGAATAAAAAAGTTAGTTGAGATGATGATGTTATTTTTTTTCCAGTACTTGGTAATGGAGCAATGCTTCCTTTGAAAGCTTGAAGACAACATTACTTGAGAGACTGACTGGCCAACAATACCTGATGTTACATTTTTATTGTTATGTCTTGTCAGGAAAGCCTGGCTCTAAATTGCAGGTCGTGGTAGTAGCTGCATGTAGATATTCAGGAATCTGTTTGGAGGAGGAGGATTTTGTAACAGTATGACTAACTGATTGGAAAGGTGCACTGACTACTTTAATTAGAGCTAGCTTCAGTAAAATTTTAAGTCCAATGTTATCTATGCAGTCATGTGATGAAACTTGGTTGGAAAAATAATTGTGTGTTAAAGTTGTTTTCTATACTGGTGAGAGGGAGGGAGCATAGTGGAAACAGCCGAAGTAGGAGAAAAGAATCGAAAGTTTCTGCAAAAAGCTTATTGATGGCATATTCTTCTAAAGCCTAATGTTGAAAAGGGGTAGAGATTGTTGCCCATCAGCCAGGTTCCCTTCTCATTGAGAAATGTATTTGTCTCGTTCATCTGGAAATTCCACGTGTATTTCTGCCTTTTAAGGATGACAGGTGTTACTTTAATACAAGTATGTGAGCTTTTAAACACAAAAGGTACTGGATGATGTTTTATGAAAACATAGCTTTATCCTCTGGCTTAGCAGATGGTTAAGTAATGCCACACCAAGCAGGAGCATTACTGTGTGTAAATTGCTCTTGTTTTGTAGTTACATTAACACCCACTTAGGAACCTGTTGAAACAGGTATGAGTACATTGAGGTGGTTTATGTTTTAATTATGGGCCGTTTATTTTTTGTTATGGAGACAGACAAAACTCACTGCCTCTGTCCTTTGTAAGATACTAATTAAATGCTTTGGTCATATGTTCCTTCTACTTTCATTTTAGGTCTTGTAGTCTGAAGGAAGTGGAGGTTTTTTGGTGGGTTTTTTGTTTGCCCAGTAAGGTAGTTGGGAAGGTGTTGTGAAAATTCTTGCTGTGATTTGGACTCTTCCAGCATCTGAGGGGCTCTGTGTCCTCTCAAGAATCTTTGGTTGTAATGGTCTGTGGCATGCAAGCTGCTGTATCTTTCTGATGGTCCAGAATTTTTAAACTTATGTCACGTTTCTCACATATGCAGTTAGTGTGTGCATTTTTCCAGAACTTAATATTCAGAAGCAACTAAGTTTTGAAAGAAAAACAACAAAACCTTGGAAAACAGTTTTAAGAACTGAGTTTCTTTTTGTAGCTTATGTACAGGTGTTGGCCCGGTGTTCCCAGAAACCTTTTCCTCCTGGTAAATGCTACTACTTGTTGCTTTTCCAGGTCCTGCTTTGGGTTTCAGGCCCCCTGCCCTTCCTTTTTCCTGGGCTTTGGCTGCAGTGCACAGTGCAATTTGTCTCGTTTGGGATTTAAAGTGCACTGGGTTGAAACGGGATCATCTACTTGCTTGTGTTTCAGATCAGTGACAGTGAGCTTATCATCCCTGTGAGCCAAATTATTAACCTTGTTTTCTTTATACATAGCTCCATTCTGTGCTATGGACTGTTGCTATTTTAAACCCCTATTGTCTTGAGAGCCGCCTTTCTGTGATCTTAATTGGTCCAAGGTTCATCTGTCCTGCAAGAGCTTTTGAGTTCAGCTGCAAGTGAGGCATGATCTAAGTAAGACATCTCAGAGAGTTGCCTGTGGTTGTGCAGGTTCCTTTTATAGAGACCAGAGCAGTCAGGTAGCATGTCATCTTTAGGAGAAACTGTAGCTGAACTTGCCATTTACAGCCTCCTGTAGCTTGTACAGAAGAAATATCAAGGTGCACCTCTGTTTTGAGAACAGTGATTTTTTACAGAGTTTTGCTGTAGTCTTTATTTTTGTCATGGTACCCTTGATACCATTAAATGAGATGGAAGGCAACAGTATAAAGGAAAATGAGTTATGAGGAGAGGAATGCCTGTTCCATGTTTTTTCCCCTGTTCCTGAAATTTATAGTAGGGTGGGAGAAGAGATATAGGAAGATAGACTTGAGAACATCATCATCAAACTGAAAGAAGGTAGGTTTAGGTTAGGTATTAGGGAAGAATTCTTTACTGTGTGGATGTTGAGGCACCTGGAGCAGCTTGCCCAAAGAAACTGTGGCTTGCCCTATCCTTGTAGGTGTTTAGGACCAGTCTTGGATGGAGTTCTGAGCAACTTGGTCTAGGGGGAAGGTGTCCTTGCTCACAGCAGAGGATTGGAATAAGATAGGCTTTGAGGTCCTCTCTGACTCAAACCATGATTCTGTGAACATTGTAGGGCCTCTCTGTGAGATCATTTAAAAGGGCTTGAGTAAGTGGCACCAAGGCATGAAATAACTAGCAAACACTTAATGAGAGTAAAAAAATGCTTATGAGATAAATCTGTACAAGGGGAAGATTTAAGTTAGTTAAAAGGACAGGATGGCCACTATGTGTAGGCCAATACAAACTAAGTCATGGGCTGAGGGAGAAACATGAAGATGAGGTGATGTCTTAATTACTTTTGAAACTCTGGCTGATGAACTCTGTACTTCTCCTTAGTATTTTGTCTGAAGTGTCACCGACTAGCATTTTAATGATGCAGGCTGTGTTAGTGTTATATCCATTTTCAAGCCCTAGTGCTAAGTGAATAGTATGCTTGAGCATGACAGCAGCAGCCGCTTGAGACTTGTTTGGCATGAGGTTGTATTCACAAATTGGAAGTATACTCATGTGACCAACTTTGCTGGTCTTGCACATCCAGATGGATTGAGGCCTGTTTGAATGAGGAGCTGCCTGCCACAACAGAGCTGGAAGAAGGATTGAGAAATGGAGTCTACCTGGCAAAACTTGGAAACTTTTTCTCCCCTAAAGTGGTTTCTGTGAAGAAAATCTATGACAGGGAACAGACTAGGTATAAGGTGAGTGCTGTTGACCATAGATACTTCTTTAGGTAGGCATCTAAAGTGGGAGTATGTACACATGAAGGTACTGTGAGAAATGCTGCCTTCATTCTAGAACAGTGGTTAAATGAGAGGGTGGGTGGACTCTTAGCTTCATGTCTAGGCTTGCACTTAGGTGAAATAATTTGTCATAAAGCTAATATAAGTGTATATAGAAGACTTCAGACTTCTTTCCTGCAAAAGTGCTGTTTTTACTATCTGTGTTAATGAAACTCGCTGCTGTTCTTGACAGCTGTGATATTTTGTTTCTTACTGCCCTCTCTCTTGTTTCTGCCGATTTTTATTTCAGGCAACTGGTCTCCACTTCCGACACACAGATAATGTAATCCAGTGGCTGAATGCCATGTCTGAGATTGGTCTCCCCAAGGTAACTTCTGTCTTGTACATCCAAATAAATAAATAAATAAATAAATAATCACAGAAAAGCTTTGCATTCTGTGGAAGCATCTGCTGTTATAAAAAGGTCAACACACTTACTCTAGTTAATTCTTAAACTTCTAGATTTGTGTCCCTATAGAAACTCTCTCCTAAAACTTGCTGAAAACTTTCATTCTGCTACATGTGTGAGAATGACTAGGAGCAAAACAATTTACCCTTGTGTACCATATCCCTGATGTTACTTGTCTTGCATAATAGCTGGATTAAATCATTCTTACCGTGCATTCTTTTGAGCAGTATCCAGGCTTTGCTTTGGTTGTGGAAGTTTTTTTAGAAATCAATGCTAAACGTAGCAGCACAACAGAAAATACTATGTTCCCTGTTTCTTCAGATTTTCCTATGACATTTTCACATCGAGTTTAAATGTTCCTGGTGTAGCTTAATCAAATAGAAATGATTGACTTGGCTAGCGAAATGGCCAGATAAACTTCTCGGAGTTAATAAACACAGTTGCCTGTAAATATGTGGAACTATGGTGGCATTGGGCTGATAGTCAAGTTTTTTTGTAGCCATGTTATGCGTAGTCTCACCAAAACTGCCATTGTGTAGTTTAATCTGATGCATGTTTTCTTTGCATATGTGCTTGAAGGTTGAACACTTTAGTTTTGGCAAAGATTTTTGAATAAGTTGTTGTGATTTACTAGTTGAGCTTTCCTGGGATCTATGATGATCTTACAGAAACACATTTGGGATTAGGAAATACTGAAATATGCTGTTAGGGTGGTTAGGTGAAAAGAAATGAGGAGGGATTTAGGCAGAGAGAGACGTTAAGTGCCAGGTATGAGGTAAGATTTCCAGATGCAAGTAGGCTTTGGGTGGAAGTAAATGTGTGAGAAGACGTTGAAGAAACTGGGCTGGGGTTCAGTACATTTGTAAGAGATACTGGTGCTTTAAGTATTTTCCCATGCAGAACAGCCAGGAAGCTGATGCTGTGGATTTGAGGGTCATTCAGTTGCTCTTGCCTTTACAGAAAGAGCAATGCTATTTTGTGCTCACAGGCAACAGCAAGGAACCTTCAAATAACTGGAAAGTAACGTACTTTATTATGTTATAATAAATCAGGACCTCTGAAATAGTTGAAACTTCAATACCAACTCCTTTTGTTAAATTTCTAAGAGCCTTGTGTTTGAGACTGTCTGAAAGCTTTGGGGTCCAGCTAACAGAAAATATAGTATGCAGAGCACCTCAGTGCTGATCTGGGCTTCCCTTTGAAACTGTCTCTCCTCTTGTTTCTCAACCGTGTTTAATCCAAACAAAATACTCTTTTCTCTCTTCTCCTGTAAGTCTTTTTTTCATCCTTTGGCTTTGACCAAAGTCCTCACTAATACCTCATGTATTTTAGTGTACACACGAAAGGAAGGTTCTGCCCATTCACACAGGTAGAACTTGGCAGGAAAAGGGGAGCTCTGATTTGGGTATTAGAAACAAACGGAAGCATTGACACTTTAGGTAGGAGAAACATTGGTCCAGAGCAGAGGAGCTTGAAGAGTTTCGTTCCATGAGCCAGTGTAATGTGGAAGAATTGAGCTGATGTGATTTGGCTGTATAGAGTGAATAAAATTCAGGCTGCTCACTTTGTTTTATCTTTAGATATTCTACCCAGAAACAACAGATATCTATGATCGCAAGAACATGCCACGCTGTATCTATTGTATTCATGCACTCAGGTAAGGAATGCTAGACAGAAATCTGATTGCTTCTGAAATCTTCCTGCAAAGCTGAAATGTGACAGGAGAGAGAGTTGAACTGAAGGCTGGATGAGGGCAAATTTTCTACCAGAACAATCTCATCAGGTCAGCAAAGATCCATGAAGCCAATATTTTGCCTTGGGCACTGGCCAGATCAGATTCTGATGGAAAGAAACAGTCAAGTATGTTGAGATTACTACTTTTCATTCCAGTTCCCACCCTCTCTGCTGTCTGAGGCGGAGCTAGACATTCTTTAACCAAGAAGACAGTAAGGCACTAGCACAGATTACCCAGAGAAGCTTTGGCTGTCCCATCCCTGGGAGTATTCAAGGCCAGGCTGGATGGGGCTTAGAGCAGCCTGGGACACTGGAAGGTGTCCCTGCCTGTGGCAGCGGGGTGAGTTGGAACTAGATGATCTTTAAGGTCCCTTCCGACCCAAGACTTTCTGTGATTCTGTGATTTATGTTGAGCTAGCATGATAGGCAAAAAGTAGGAGTTGCTTTTCTTCTCCCAGCCCCATCTGTACACAGCCCTGTGGGTCCATCCCTCCTTTGCAGCGATTCTGTTTCTCATCAGGCTGCAGGTGAATACAGTAACCCCATTTTAATAAGGCTAGTGAACACTTCACTATTGGAGATGCCACACCTGATGTCCTGTGCCCAGTTCTGGGTTCCCCAGCATTAGAGAGACAAAAACATGCTAGAGAGAGTTGAAGGAAGGGTCACTAAGATGATGATTAATGGACTAGAGGATCTCTCCAGTCAGGACAGGCTGGGACGGTTGGGACTATTCAGCCTATATGACATATAGTGCCTTGGCAATCTCAGCAATGTGTGCAGCTATCTGAAGGGAGGATGCAAAGGAGATGTGAAGCCAGGCTCTTCTCAGTGATGTCCCATGATGTGACAAGAGGCAAGTGGCATAATCTGAACCACCGGAGGGTCCCTCTTAACATCAGGAAATGCTTTGTTTACCTATGAGAGTGACCAAGGAGTGGCACAGGTTGCTCTGAAATGTGGAGTCTCCACTGTTTTGATTCTCAAAAGCCATCTGGAAATGGTCCTGGGGAACTTGATCCTATGTGGCCTGGTTTGAAAAGGGAGCTTGAACAAGACAAACTTGAGAGTGCCCATCTCGCCTCAACCATGCTGTAAATCTGTGAAGACTTCATTGTGGTGGGCCAGTTAATGTTCAGCTAAGGAGGGGAGAGAAGAGTCAGCTCACTCTCTTGGATGATTATCGGCTGTACCTCTCCTTGAATCTGTATCTCCTAAAATTCTATCATTGTCAGAACCACAAGGAAGAATTACTACTTCTAATTATTTGTTTCTTTTCTTTTCTAGCCTGTACCTTTTTAAACTGGGTCTTGCCCCCCAGATTCAGGATTTATATGGCAAGGTAGACTTCACAGGTAAAAAATACCCAGCACTCACATATGCTGCCTTTATCTCATACCCTTCTAGATCATTTCTTGAACACTTGTTTAGGTCAGTTAAAGGATTGTTACTGTTGATATCCTAAATGAAAATAAAATTATAAATTAATGGCTGTGAGGAGTTTTAGTAAAGTAAGAAAAAGAGACTTCATTTGCCAGCTTCTGAACCAGGCAGTTAGACAATCATCAGTTTTGTAATCATTTACTTTCACAAATAACAGCGTCTTAACTGTTTGGTCACTGCTGTAAGATACTTAAGCCTTGCATCCAATCTCCTTGGGAGAGCTTTCAATTTGGAACTTAGTTCATGGTTCTGACCTCCTGCTGAAGAAGTGTTTGACAGCTGATCTGCCGCAGGAGATGCCAGCACAAAGTTGTGTGTCCACGCACTTGTTCAAAGTTTCAATTCCATAGTTTTGTGAAGGTGACAAATTCTGTGTTTTGAATTAGTTTGGCCCTTGAGAAAGGGCATGTGTCTGGTTTAAAAGGTGTATAAACTTTATTTCCCTGAAAACTGGTTCTTGATTATACTTACAAAATGTTGAGCTCTTTTAGAGTTGTATGTCGTTTAGCAAACGTGTATTGATGCACTCCATTCATTTCTCTCAGTGTAGTCTGCTTGTGGGGAAAAGGAAAATCTTAAACTTCTGCCTGTGCATTTTCCCAACCTGTTGGCACCCACAGTTGAGTTACCTCAGAATGGAGTCTGTTTCCAGCTCCTCATGAGAGCTCTTGCGTTTCTAGTAAGAAAAACTACAGAATACTCCCGTAAGAGTTTCTGGGAGAAATGTAGGTTTTAGGAAAGTGTGCAAAATGCCTTATCATTTATCTTATTTCACTTACTGAGTTATATTCAAAGTATTGTTTAAATAATAATCTATCGTAGCTGTCCTATTTTTTTTTAGCAGCAATTAGTATAGCAGTGCTAATGTGTTTAATCCGATGTAACACTGTTTCAATGTGTATTTCAGAGGAGGAAATAAGTAATATGAGGCTTGAATTGGAGAAGTATGGTATTCAGATGCCTGCCTTCAGCAAGATTGGAGGAATTCTTGCAAATGAACTGTCTGTGGATGAAGCTGCATGTAAGGAGAAATGTCGCTTTGTTTGCTTATTCCAGTCAGCAGATTAGTTAAGTGTTGGTTGTAAGCCTAGTACAGTCTTTCTGATAGGCCTTTTGGAAGACTGGGAAGATGTTTTCATTCTTTCTTGTGTGTTTTTTTGGTTTGTTTTTTTTCCGGGGCGTGATGATTTGACTACTTAAAGTATTCTAAGCAGGAAGTAGGCTGCTATTTTTTCAACAAAACAAAGCCGTGATGGAATGAGAGATACTTTGACAATTCATTCTTTTGCTTTCCAGTTAATTTTCAGATAATTTTTCTACTCTTTTCAAATCAGGGATTCTTGATTTCTTGAAATTTAACGCTGCTGTTCTGTTTGAGACTAACTGGCAGACCGTGGCTTGCTTTTCAGTGCATGCTGCTGTCATTGCCATTAATGAAGCAATTGACCGTCAGGTTCCAGCTGACACTCTTACAGCAATGAAGAACCCTAATGCCATGCTAATAAATCTGGATGATCAACTGGAATCCCCTTACCAAGACACACTCTACAGGGCAAAGCAAGACAAGATGGAGAACGCTAAAAATAGGGTAGCTGAGTTATTCTTTCAAACCATTTGCATGCATTGCTGTTTTGTATTGCTGTGTGAACTGTGGGGAATTTGCTGAATGTGTGTTAAGGTCCTGTATGTGCAGCCTTAGGTGGATTCACTCCTCGTGGCAGTCTGTGATGTTGCCCAGTAACATACCTTCTTGAAGAAAACAGGCAATAGTTGGCTGAGTTAGTCTGTTTAGCTGTTTGAAATATGGGTCACATAGATACAGAATTCCTGTCAGTGTTTTTATGTTGTGAATGCATCCTTTTGTTTTCATAGATATGTTTTCCTAACAGTGGAATGATGAGCAAAACTGACTGATGCTGGAAGTGGTCCGTGTTGCTTTAGAACCCATGCCTCGCTCTGTGCACTGCTTTCTGTGTGCTGGAGCTCTACTTTGTGTTCAGTGGAGCCATTACATTGACATAAGATGTTTCTAAGCTGTCTGTATCAGGGTTTGACTATAGTTACTCTAAATGTATTTATGTCTAGGGCTTCTTTTTGCATGTGTCGAGATAGTGTCGGTGTGGCCTATCACAGCTCTATATGGGTAAACAGTTACCCTTCCTGACCTTTTCAGTTAGAAGGTCTGTAAGGGAGAAGGAAGCTGTGGAAAACCTGATTAGTTTTTATTTCGTCTTCAGATTGCCTCAGAAAGTTCAGACAGAGAGAGAGATGTGTATGAAGAACTTCTGACTCAAGCTGAGATTCAGGGAAACATCAATAAAGTGAACAGTAAGTATCATGTTATAGTTATAAGAGTACTTCAGAATGATACCTGTGCTCCTCTTTTTTTTCTGTAATGCGGACAAATTTTAAAGGCAGATCCTCTTTTTTTTGTGGGTTGTTTCAGTGGTGGGGTGTTTTGGTTTTCTTCAGCTGTGTGGTTTTGTAGTTGTTAGTTGGTTTTGTTTTTAAGTCGTTACTAGTACATAGTTGTAAGCTTAATTCACTATGACTTCTGTTACTCTTAGTTTTGGAAATGGATTGTCAGTGTTGCTGGGCCCTTCGATTCTTCATCTTGAATAGTGCATGCCATTTCCAACCATTAGTATGTTTTTCAGGCTAATAATTCATAATTGTCCTCATAATTGACTCTGGAAGTGTTGCTTTTGGATTCCGTACCTAACTTGCTCTCTGTCAGGTCTAAGCGTATTTCTTTCTGAGCAGTGGGTTCTGTAAACCACGGGACTTTCTCAAAACTCTCTTTTACCATTGCTAGCACACACAGCCATATCAAAGATTGACCTGGCTTTGGAGCAAGGAGATGCATTAGCACTATATGAAGCTTTGGCAACACCGGCCCTGGGACTCCGAGGATTGCTACGAGAGAATTGTGACTGGTATTTCAAGCAGTTTTTGAGTGATAGGCAACAGAAACAGGAGGTATGGAAAAGTGTAGATTACCTTGATTTGTGAGGCTTTTCCCCTGCTCCCACCTTTCACCATACAACTGTGTACTAATCACTTGGTATATACCTGCATTACAGTTTAGTGTTGGCTAGAAAAAGTCAGTGTTAAGAGATGGAAGCATTCAGTAAGCCTGTCTGTTTTTTAGGTTTTGTCTCTGCATGCGAAAAGCCAGTATAATGTTTATATGTAGGTGTACATATAATGGACCAAACCTTGAACTACCAACTTGTATGTGTGGAGAACTACTAAAATAAAGTATGTCCTCCCTCATTTTACTATTGTCAGTGCCCAAATAATGTGAATATACGTGTTTTATGAACACCTATCAGATAAGACTGAACAGCTTTCACTGTGGAGAATACCATCATATACCACTTGAAGGCATGTTGCTTAGGGACATGGTTTAGTGGTGGACTTGGCAGTATTGGGTGTATGGTTGAACTCAATGATCCTAAAGATCTTTTTCAGCTTCAGTGATTCTGTGATGCCTCCCAAGTTATTAAAGCTGCCTCCCTGGTTACTCAGTCTCATTTTCTCTTTGTATTTGTGTATTATCATATAGTCCAAGAAGCGTGTATGTATAAGCCAAAGCTGCATGTTGTCCGTTTTGATGTTCTGCTGACTATATAGTTGCTCGGAGGTAAAATGCAACATTACATTGTTTCGTGCCAAACTGTGCAATTGCTAATCTCACTCCACCATGGAGCTCGTGTACAGGGAGTCTCTTCCCACAAAATCGTGCCTTTTGTCTTAAATATTTTATCATTTTGGAAGCAGTCTTGTCTTTCATTGCTATGTTCATGGGACTGCAGTTGTGATATAAACAAGATCAAGTTGTACATATTGTATTGCACCTGAACTGAGAATCTGATTAGTAATTTCCGATTCCCCTATGTATACGGCATTCTTTCTGTTTTAGGTTCAAGTGGAGTATTTTTATTGAGGTAATTGAAATTAACTTGGCGTTGTTTCACCCTTACAGTTTCTGTTTTTTCTTTAGGCTGGCCTTACAGGTCCTCTGCAGAAGGAAGAGTTGCAGTTGGGTGTGGATGCCGCTAACAGGGCAGCACAACAGTACCAGCAAAGTAAGGATTAGCAGAAATTATAGCAGCAAAGTCACTATGGATGTGATCAAGAAAATGAGGCAGTGCAGTATTTGGGTCCGTTATGAATGCTCTTTATGAATGTTCTTTAGCTGCTAAGAGCATTAAAGGGAGTTGGTTGCCCTAATTATTTGCAGTGTCTTTTATCCATCTCTTACAATGTGGCTGGAGATAACAGCATGTAATTTGAACTAAGAAACACAAAATTTTGCATCCACCTTAAATAACCTCTTTTTATAGAGTATGTTTTATAAATTTTTGTGCTGTGGATCTGTGAAGAAAATCTGGTTGCTCCAAGAGATGCGAAAGATAGGTTTATCTGCTGATCATTCACACTGAGCTGCAGAACCTATACTGTTTCTGAATATCAGGTAACAAATAAAATGCAGATCATTTGCTGATTGTTTTTAGATAGATGCTCCTGAGACCACGCTGAACTCTCCTACTGTGCAGGAGCAGTTCACTTTGTGATAGGTAGAGAGGAGACTACCAGAGATTTGAGGAGGGAGGATTTAGAATAGAAGAGGAAAGTAGTGAATGCTGAATTAAGTAGGCAGCTACCTTTGAAGTACTTTATGTAGTTAGGCATGGAAGTCCACATTTGTTTACCTGCTTGAGGTGTTTTAAGTTAGCCAGCATGTCCCCACTGTGGAGTGCCTGTGTTACTGCCTTGAGCAGGATAGAGGTAGAAAGGTAGAGGAAATTGGTGTGATTCACCCGTCCAAAAATTTGCAGTAAGGCTTCTTGCTATCAGAATATTGAAATGGTAAAAAAGCCCCTGATAACCAGACAAAGAGGTGAAGTAGTATGAAATATGAGCTTTGTGTGTTGTAATGGCCTTCAGTAGTGGAAGACTAACCAACTAGGGGTATATGGATCTGAGGGTATGACTCTTTGCCTGCAGTTCGGGTATTATTCTTTCTTTGCTTAAGTATTTGAGTAAAATAAAAGTGCTGTTATTGTGGGAGTCTCGACTGTCTGCCTTCCTTATTCTTTATGCTCTTTGAATTTCTAGGACTGGCAGCAGTAGCCAAAATTAATTCAGCAATTCGAATGGGTGATGCTGAGAAGACTGTGGCAGAAATGATGAATCCAGAGGCCCAGTTACCAGAGGTTTATGCATTTGCTGCAGATCTTTACCAAAGGGAGCTGGCCACCTTACAGCAACAGAGCCCTAATGTAAGTATCACCTTCTCTGTTATTTCTGGAAGTTGGCTTGAGTCACTGGGTCTACTTTGTCTGTTTTCTTAAATGCATTCTCTGGAACAAACCTCTCTTGAGTCTTCAAAGAACTGTTTTGGTGTTCAGTCTGTTCTGATGTGGTTTAGTCCTTAAATCTTGATCTGCTTGGCCTTGTAAGACTGTACCTCAGTCTCCTACTTGGTGCTCCGGCTTTGTTTATGATACCTTTCTACTCTGTTGTCTTAAAGGATGTCCCTTTGCCTTGTTACATGTCTGTTCTGACAGCTACTCCATTTTCTATATGCAGCAATAGTTTGTGTAGAGAAAATAGAATTTATTTGTTGTCCTCTTTGTATGCAGGGTCACCTCACCCATCCAGAGCTGTCTGTTGCTGTAGAGATGCTGTCTTCTGTGGCCCTGATTAACAGGGCTTTGGATTCAGGGGATATGAATACGGTGTGGAAACAACTGAGCAGTCCTGTCACAGGCCTTACAAACATTGAGGATGAGAACTCACAGAGGTGAGTAATTCAAGGAATCGTACCTGTCCTTGGTGTTGCTTATATTCTGTGACTTCATGACTTTTATTTTCCTTCTCATGGATTTTACATGATTTCTAATTATTTGTTACATTATGGATTTAATCTCTGCTGTCTCTTGCATCTTGTTTTTGCGATTACTGTTCCTTACTGATCTGATTCCTGTGCTGTCTCTCAATGCTTTCTCATGGCTTTCACATTGAAGCCATGCTGTAATACTGTTAGGTTGTCACTAGTACTTGTGCCAGCTCACCCACCATTTTCTTTGCCCTGGACCCTTAATCAGTGCTTTTTTCTGTTTGGCAGTTTTGTCTGTTCGAACCTACTTCACATTTGTGCTGAAATCCTCCGCACACACAAGCATTTCTCCTTCTCCACATTTTCAGTTTCAACCTTCATGTTACCTCTCCTATTTTGTGTGCAGTTCTCAGTGCTGGCTTGTGTGCTCCTGTAGCAGCTTGTTGCAATGTGGTGTTTACTGGGTTTGGGTTTTGTTTTCTGACAGGTACATTGATGATTTGGTGAAGCTGAAAGCTGAAAGAAGTGCAGAAGGAAATGAATTTATCACATGGAATGATATCCAATCATGTATTGATCATGTGAATAAAGTTGTGCATGAAGAACATGAAAGTAAGTTTTTTTTCTGTTCAAGTCATGCTGGACTGATGGTAGCTTATAAAAAGTGCTAAAATTAGATGCATGTCAATGCAAAAAGTTAATGATTGACTTGTAGCTATGTCATACATCTAGGAAGATGTTAATTGTGAACAAGACTTGATGATCTTTAATATGGAAGTCTTGATTGCAGGACTGTTTGTTGATGGAGAGATCAGGCAGTCTGTTGTGTTTGTGGTATTGACGTCAGTTTTTCAAAACTGTTTATTAATCCTTCCAGTGTGAATTTCAACGCCTTTTGGATTGAAAATGCATTGTCTGGTGTCAGTGTCTAGGATTAGTCTAGAATGTTCTCATTTTACTTCAATCCCTCAAATTTAAGCTAGTATTACCAGAATCTCTCAATTTAGTTGTAGCCTTGTCTTGGAGTGCTCCATCCTTCTTCCTAATTAGCTGTGTTCAGTAGAAGATATTTTTCTTGAAGTCTTATCCTTTCTTTGATGGCAGCTTTTTCCCTCCTCTTCCTTTTATTCCTTTTGTTCCTTTTTTTTTTTTAAATCTGCATTGGTCTTTTTACCTTCCCAGTATTTCATTACCTGGTTCGGTTCCCAGTATTTAGCTCCCTAATCAGAAGATGTGCAAAAACCCTCTGAAGTTACATGTTTCTAGCAGTGATCACTGGTGAGACTCCAGCTCCCTGAGTGCGGGGACACTGATGTTTGAGCTCTCACCATGACCATGCTTCTGAAGTTAATCCTTCAGCTGTACTGTGTGCCCTGCAGTCGCCCTGCTCAGTGTTTCCCTAGAGGGTTTATTGACCTGGAGCATGGAAACCTGTGTCTTTGCATTTATATAAAAGGTGTGATCGAGGAATCACCACTAATGCATTGCCCTCACCTGCAGGCATTTGGTCAGTAGTCCTGTACTGAAGGGGACAGGAAGAGGTGTGGTACATACACACATGTACAGTGTGTATTTATATGTGCACCTACACACACGCAGCGTGCCATGGTCAGCGGGGCTCGGAGCAGCCTGGTCTGTGGCCTTCTTGGTCAGGTGGAAGGGGTGCCTTGCCTGTGGCAGGGGGGCTTGGAGTGATCTTTAATGTCCCTTCCAACCCAAACCACTCTGTGCAGCAAGTGTGAGTACTGAAAATGAAATACTCACGGAGGAAAAAACTTAACAATGCAAGCTGAAAATAGTGAGTGAGTGTTAATGTAATTTCTATGCTCCTAGCCCTGCTGCATGTTTTTTACTTTTTATTTCTCAGTAGTATTTATGTTACTAACAGTCTTTTAGCAGTGATAAAAGACTGGGCCTGCTTGTAATTATGAAAACTTAATCAGAACAGAAAATTGGAGTAATTCTTCTTGTGCTAAAACAGTATTAGTTGGCTTAAAATCCAGTGGGGATATTGAGGAGTCTTTGAAAATAGTACCATTAAAGGAACTTATTCTTCAGTAGACTCTTGTGATGTTCTATTTAATACGGTTTAATTTTCTTTTTTCTTTCTTGTTTTTGTTAAGAGTTCTTAATTTTTGTTTATGACCAACACTGAAAACCTTCTGGATTTGACACTAACTTTGAAGCCATCTGTGTAATATTTAAAATTTTATAATATTTCATGTCTCAGCAAGGCTCAAAGCCTTGCCTCATAAAGCGGGAGAGATTTGTCACAAGTGTGGAGGTGATACTAAAGTTTATGTTGTATATGGAGACAAGTGTTTTCTGCCACGCCTTGTTGTGTACTTGGTGTGCTGCGTTTCACTTTGCAAAGCTTGTGCTCTAGAGCGGGTTAACTTTAAATTAAAATCTGGCTATCTTGGTTAGCTTGTTTCCTGTATCTCCAAATAGACACCGTGTTTCCTCTTTGGGTAACATAAATAGATTTGTTGAAAGCTCGCAAACTGGGCACCATACTGGGCGTGCACAGGCCGATGCTAGTTTCATAGTATCTTTTTTCTATGTAAGAGGTCACAGTGGAATTCTGTGTAAAAAAAAAAATCTGTGTAGTCCCAGCATCCTGTTTCTTTTAACGCTCCTTATCCTGTAAGAAAGGTGCAGAAAATCCTGTAATGAGGTAAATTCTTCTCCTGGGGAATTTCCAAATTCTTTGGTCTGCTTCATATATGCCTTTATGCAAAGATATGTTTTATTTTCTCTCTATGAATAAGCTAAATTAGTCAGAGGAAGTCCTCAAGCTTTGCAGCAGTGTATATATATATATATATATGTGTATATGTATATGTAGTTTTCTTTCTATGCCCTTTCTTAAGTCATCGTATCTATTTTTTGATAGAAACCGTGCCATCATTTTAGTGATGCAGTTCTTGAAATGTCCTCAACATATGTTTTTCACTGATCTCTACTCCATCCAAATATAATCTCTTCCCCAACGTATTCTATTTTTCGTATGAACTTCTGTTTTGTGAGTCTTGTGTGGAAGAGTCACAATCTTTGAATACAATAACCAAAGTTGAAGATTCTGACACTGAGCTCCTTTCTTTCACTTAAAAGACTTCTTTGTTCTGTACTGAACAAACCACGATTGGTTCCTTCTTTAACCAGGGAATTTAATCAGGTGGACTCTGGGATTTATTTCAACCTGAGTTATTTCATGAATTTCAGGACACATTTGTTATAGATGTACACTCTTTGCATTTAGGTAACTGTAAGGTCTTTATTTTGCTGAATGGTAAATTTTACTGTACTTGAATAGCATCCACTTCTCTTATAATACAGCTGATACTACATACGTCCTTAATAAAAGAGTTTTCTAAAATGCGAAGTTACCATATTTTTCAGTGGTATTCCATGCAAATCTTTAGTTTCATGTGAATGTTTCTTTCTGGAGAAGCCAGAACCTTGGAATATTGTGAACTCCGGCCATTTGGGCTTTCTAGAAGTTCTGAGCTGGGTATCTGAGGATTCAGTTTTGTCCCCGCATGTGGTCTCCCTGAGTTTTGGGTTTTTTTCTTTTAAACTTTATTTTTTTAATTGCAACACTCAAGAATTACGATTGCTGTGGGGGCGAGAAATAGCCTTGGTTTCTTTACTAGTAAATAATGTTTTCTGCTAAAAATAATGTGGTTCTGAGCTGTTACTTGATTTAGGAAGGACTAACCGCACTTTCCTCCTGAAGCGATGCTTGAGTTTATTATCTTTCTCCCCCTTTGCATTCCTCCCTAGGAATTTTGGCAATTGGTCTTATTAATGAAGCTCTGGACGAAGGGGACACCAAGAAGACTCTTCAAGCCTTACAGACTCCTGCAGCAAAATTGGAGGGTGTAGCCCCAAAGGTAGCACAGCATTACCAGGATACACTACTTCGAGCCAAGAGAGAGAAAGCACAGGTGAGTGTAGCTAGATGCACCTCTTGAAAGACCTTTACATTAATGTTATTAGATTCTTACTAGTCTTGAAAGTCAGGAATCAAAATTGGCAATGGAGAGATGGGCATTCTGCATGCCTTCAACTGATCCTAACCAATCAGTTTGGATCTTTCTGTACTAGAGAAAGAGATTTCAGCTAACAGTGGGAATCCATGGACTGTGTAGATGGGTATAAGGTTATTAAGTGCACATGGCGGCTTGCTACAGCTAAACTCCGGTCCCAAGTGAGATTTTTTTTTGTGGAAAAATAATATTCATCATCTGTTCTTGTGAGGAGACCCTGCTTGTTCCAGGAGTACCGAACTTCTGATTGCAAGTTTTCTGCAAGCTTAAGTATTTTCTTCTATTGTTCTTTGTTAGGTGCAGTCTTAGGTATAGTTGTATATGGCAAAAAGAAAGTTTCTGAAAGCAGAAACATCTGTAAAATGATAAATTAGAAAAAAGATGTGAAGCAACATACATGCTACCAGCAGAATATATGCTGTTTTTCACCTGATTACACTTTCATAGCTTATGACTTTTATAAGCAGAAGCTGTCATTAGCCAAGGACTCCTGCCTACTTGTACGTAGTTGGAGCTCACTAATTGAAACGTGAAGATGACGAGAGGAAGAGCAAGATTCATCTTACAGGCACAAGAAAGGATGACAAGTGCACCTGTGTGTATGCAAGTGATTTTTGGGTAGTAGGGATAGGACGCTGTTCTTTTTTTCCCCTTATCTATTTACAGAGAAGTAGCAGATGTCTGCTTTCAGTGGCTTAAGAGTGTTTTGTTTTCTTTTTTCTGCTTTGGAGCTCATTGCTCTATCAGCAATGCACAATTTTGTATAGAGGCTAAGGTCTAGATTGTGTTGAACTAGATTGTGGCTTTGACTAAAGGTAAACCGGTATGATGACAATAGCTGAAAACTGTATGCAATTCTGATGATAATCATTAAGCAGCTTTCCCAAGGGTCTTGACAGGGTTAATGTTCCTCAGGATCCATTTTGTGCCGAAGCATTTCCTCTCAGTGAGTCATAATGAAACAATGAAATCTTTTTATCCTGTGCTTAAACTTGTGCCAGACTGTGCTGGTAACTTCTGAGTCAGTATAAAATTGCCTTATTTAGGCATATTTCTCTACCTTGGCATATTTTTGTGATTTCTGTACCTTGGGGCTGAGAGGGATTGTTGTTCACCTGACGGTGTTGTTCAGTTGCTTACTTGAATGGGCAGTACTGTATCATGCATGTTTCTGATGTGATGAGGTGAGAGAGAAAAAAACAGTAGACTCTGTAGTATGTTACACTGTGTATACCTTGCAGAAAGCCTTGCAGCAGTAAAACTGTAGAGAAAGAGGAGATGGTTTTGGTAGCCTTCAGGCTGACTTCTGTGGGTAGATAGTACAGTAGAGTTACAGTGATGATTCTCCCCCACATCCTGGACAGGAATTTTGCTGTTTCTGATACTCTTGTGGGACTGTCTGTCTTTCAGATGAAATCTGCCTGTGAAGGTCACGTTAAGCTCTTGAATGAAGTATCATTTAGCCAGTTAGTTTCAGATCTGCCAAAACAGTGGGAAAAATATGGAAAGTATATAAGGAAATGTTAATTTTACATTTGGCCTTAAAGCTCTTGAATGTTGTAAATAGTGGTTCTTTTGTACAGTGTGGTTATTATTCCATTCCAGAACTTAATGTTCCCTGTGTTCTGTTTGTGTGAGGAAAGTTGTCAGAGGGATGGCAATTGCATCCTAGCATTTCTTTTGGTAGTTACCTGCAGGAAGCACCAGTGGGTGGGGAGAAGCTTATGCTTGGCAACTGCTGGGTCATTGTTCTTTATGTATATTTTGGGACTTGCAAAACACTTGTCTCTTTCCTCCTCTCAAATTTCTGCGTGTAAGATTAGCTCATTTTGCTGGATTTCCCAGCCAAAATACAGGATACTGTGTGATCACTGCTCCTTGACAAGCAATCTGTTAATTAAAAATAGAGATTTAAGACATGGCTTTGACTGCTGTGTGTGTACAGCACCATCCACAATAAGTATGATGCTTTTTGCTCTGCTAGTTTGTACAGGTTTGTGAAGTTATGTGGGCACAGAAATTAGCAGCCTGATGTGATGTTAGTTACCTAAAGGTTTATTAGTTTCTGCACAGAGATCTGGATCGGCAGCTCTGCGTAGTCATCTTCTGTTGAAGGACTAACTTCCTGGGAAATTACATCCTCTTAGCTATTATGGCTTTAGGACTAGCTGGTACCAAGTCCCTTGTGTTCGTTCAGCTTATTAGAGCAATTCCCATTGATAGAATTTCTTATTTGTTCTGTTTCCTGGAAAGATTTTTTTTTTGTCTGGGAGAAAGTATTGGGTTTGGTAATGCCATAGCGGTCTCTGCCAGTCACAAATCCACATGACGTCCTTGTGCTGGAGTCAGGAGGACTGCAATACTTTTTGTTCTCTCTGATATCGAAGAATACTCTATTGGCTATTTCTGAATATAGGTTATCTTACTTTGCAAAAATAATGATACTTTATTCCTGATAATGTGTCTTTTTCTTATTGTATTCTCTTCAGGACACACAGGATGAAACAGCTGTACTTTGGCTAGATGAAATTCAGGATGGGATTCATAAGGCTAACAAGGACACGGAGGAGTCCCAGAGATGTAAGTATTATTGCACAGTGTTGCAATTAATCTCCACTACCAGCCAAATACCAGTTATCTAAGGAAAAGCTGGGGGCAAAGGAAACCAAATGAACCTACAGGCTTCTGGTGCAAGTGTGTTTTTTTGAGGAGTGAATGTCAGAATCTTCAAATGCTAAATTTCCTCTATTGTGGGGGGATATGCATTTTTTTTCCAGGTTTGCATGTGACCATTAGACCACGTTACCTCGTTGGACAAATCTCTATCAAATTGTTTGTCATTTGCAACTAATTGTGCATGTCTGTGGGTGGTTGGTTAGAAGTGAGAGTGTTCACATGCACAATTGAAATGCTGTTTTCTGGTGAGCATTACCTTTTATTTGCATGAGGTACTGCTGTCTTGTCTTGGTTCTCTTAGGTATTACCAGACAAACACTCGCATGTTTTTCAGATACAGAGGGTCCTACACATCAGTGATACTCAGCTTTGCTCCTTAACGCAGTTTGCAGGTGGACTGGTCCACCCGTTGTTGCATTGTAGTCCTTATAACGATGTTGTTTGTGTCTGCAGAAACAATTAAGTAATTACTGCTCTGGTTGTTGAAAACGCCTCTTTTGAGTTGTGACTGGCTCTGCCAGAACAAACTGTGTTAACTGGAACAGATGTCAGAGGAGAGCTGTAACTCTGTGTGCACCATACTGGGACTTCTGGCACACAAGTTAGGTGCTGTCAGGTGCAGTTTCTCACGTGATTAGGCACTCTGTACTGAAGAGGCCTCTATACTGCAAGCTGTCTAGTTGTTTTTTTATTTATGTATCATGTTTATGTACACCTAAAATTTGCGTCTCTTCCGTGCAATGCAGTTATAAGGGTGTGTTCATGTTCCTTGCTCTATTCTGCCATTCTGTGCTTGCTGTGAGCTACTGAGACCCTGAGCTAACCTGCTTCCTGGTGTTATCCAAGTCTCCTTAGGAATTCTGGCCATTAATGAAGCAGTAGATCACGGTGATGTTAGCCAGACCCTGAGTGCCTTGCGTTCACCTGATGTTGGGCTGTACGGAGTCACTCCAGAATGTGCTGAGACGTACCAGCAAGAACTGTCAGAAGTCAAGAAAAGGGCAGCAGGTACACCTTAAGTAGCTAAGTGTTAGTGAAATAAATGCAAGACTATTGTACATGGAATTGGAACCAGAGGTAAAAAAGTCCCTGGGAAAAAATCTTGTGTTGTAGATGGCAATTGTGGATGCTCTGTGAAATAAGGAGGGTTTTTTTTAAAAAAAAGTGTTTGAATCATGTAATGTTCTCCACTTGTATAATGTGTTGTGTTTAGGTAGCTATCATGTGAGGTCATTAGGGACTCAGAAACATTCCTTTTCTTTCTTGGAGGAATAAGAATCAGTAAAATAGATTTCCTGGTTGTAACATTTGTATGTATGAAAGGTAAGACACTTGTCAGATTTTCAGACTTCTAACTGCAGTTTCTGCTTTTAGGGGGCAATGGCAGTGAGTGGGTGAAGCACTGGGTGAGAGGAGGCTATCATTATTATCATAACCTGCGGACCAAAGAGGGAGGATGGGATGAACCAGCAGAATTTGTGCAAAATGACACTCAGCTGTCACGAGAAGAGATACAGGTAGTGTAGATTAACACATGCTCTTTCTCTCAGAAGTTGATGTTTATACCATCCCACCCTTAATGCAGGTCTAAGATAGACCACTTCAATGCCACAGTCATGTTAACAAGCTTAGTAACTCATTTGATTTGTTAGGCATCATCAGATTGTGTGTGTCAAAACTCCTTGTCCTATTTCAGAAAAATTTGTTCTGTCACTAAAGGAGTACAGGACCATGATGTCACTGTTTTTTGAGAGACAGCTTTGGAGTTTCTTGTAAGCACAGTGTGGAAAGCTGATATGACATCCTTTTTCTTTTATTTCCATTTTCTTTTTCTGGCTCCTCTTCATATCATAACATTAAATCAGAGCACCATATCTGGAGTCACTGCGGCGTACAACCGAGAGCAGTTGTGGCTTGCAAATGAGAACCTGATTATGAAACTTCAGGCTTGCTGTCGAGGGTATCTTGTTCGCCAGGAATTCAACTCAAGAATGAACTTTTTGAAGAAGCAAGTCCCAGCGATCACTTGCATTCAGGTAGTGATACCCTTCAATTCTATGTGCAACTTGTACTCTGCAGCCTTCTGTACACAAGCTTACTGACAGTTTTTGCTCAATTCAGGTGTTTACAGTGCAGAATTGTCTTTGCCTTGTATTGTAAATTATGCAAAAACATTTCCTCCTTTCAATGAGTTTTCGTATACTATTTACTTTTAGGTGTCATATATATAATCAATCCAATCATCACATAGAATTGGAGAGAGAAAAACTTATTTGGGGAAGCTTTGCCAGTTACTTTTTTACATGTTTCAATGTTTTGGGAATAAGGAAATATGAAGTATGTTGTATGTTTTGATGGTAATAATACCATGAGATGTATTGCTGCTGTGATTCGTAATGAATTCAAGAGAAACAACATGGTTTTCAGTATTCTTGAGTACAATGCTTCTCTTCAAATTTGTCCAGGGATTTGAAGGATTGAGGACCTGAAAGAGATGGTAGGATAATTCAGCATGAAATTGGGTGCGTTTACAGAACAGCAACAAAAACATTATTTCTGCGGTTTTGTAACTGAAATGTGTACAAATGAAATAGTTGCTTTGCACCCTATTATCATTTTATTATTTCAGCAGTATAGGTCTATTTGTTTCTGCCTAAGTAACACATACTCTGCCGGTATATTTAACAGAACCTCCATACCTATTCCCAGCTCATTAAAATAACACTCCCTTTAAGTGTAGTCCAACCCCTTGCCTGACTTCTCTTCCCAAGTATGGATGGCAGTGGATCCGCTGGGAAGGCTTAAAATGTTATGTCATTGTTCTCACCAGCAGCAGCTAACACATGATCCTCATGTAGAACGGTTTCTGTCAACCTGACTGTTTTCACTGTCTCCTTGACCCCTAACTGTGCCTCAGAAGGCCCAGGCTCTTCATGGAGTAATTTAAAATCTCTCATAATTACAGCTGGAAGATAGTTAATGCTTCACACAGTGTATCTCTTGGTAAGAAAAGCATGTCTCCTTCATGTCTCATTTAGCCAAAAGGGCATTTGGAAGCTGAGGAACACAAAGAAGCTCAGATTTGTGATTACCTCTGTTTAATTAGAAAAGTGAGTGTGCCTATTTTGTTTTCAGTCCCAATGGCGTGGCTACAAGCAAAGGAAGGCATATCAAATCCGTTTGGATTACCTACGTGCACAAAAGGACCAAGTAGTAAAGGTAGTGCGGCTTCCCTGCTGACTTTTTTGGTTAACCTTTGGGGTAGTGAACTTTGTAGGTAAGGTTTTTATCTGAGTGTTTTGGTTACCCTTCAATAGATTCAATCAATGACCAGGATGTATCAAGCCAGAAGACGTTACAGAGATCGTCTGCAGTATTTCAGAAACCATGTAAGAGGCTATCTTGGTAAATGTACTCTGTATGCGTCTTTGGTACTTTTTCCAGAATGATGTCAAATGCTTTTTCCTTTCTTTAATCCCAGATAAATGATGTTGTAAAAATTCAAGCCTTTATCCGAGCAAACAAAGCACGAGAAGACTACAAAACCCTGAGTAAGTATTGCCAAGAGGATAAACTGATGTGCCTCGAATCTCTGTTTGTGAGGGATCACAGATTCATAGAAGAGATTCCCCAACTCTCTCTGCCTGTCTCCATAGGAGGGATGCTCCAGGCCCCTGATCATCTTTGTAGCCCTCCTCTGAGCTCAGTCCTGCAGCTCCACATCCTTATTGTTATGTTGGGGGCCCCAGAGCTGAACATAGTACTCCAGGTGGGGTCTCATGAGAGTGGACTGGAGGAGGAGAATCACCTTCCTCGACCTCCTGACCACACTGCTTTTGATGCAGCCCAGGATTCCCTTGGCTTTCTTTGCTGCAAGTGCACATTACTGGGTCATGTCAAGCTTCTTGTCAACCAGAATGATGCTGGCTGTGTGATCTGTAATATCAAGACAGTTTTGAGGAGCAATTGGGATGAAGTTGATAGGGCAGTGCAGGGAGTAGGTAGTTCCTGAGGCTGAAGGAGTACTTTATTCTAGCTTTTTTTTTTTTTTTTCTGGTGAAGAGAAGAATTATAGCTTTGCAGTTAGCTGTGACAGTGTGGACTACCCTATGCTAATACTGACTTTGTTCTTGTTTTACTTCTCTTACAATTTTCTCGAAACAGGAAAATCAAAATGTCTGAAGCTGTTTAGACATGATGGTACTAATTTGACTCTGAGTGCTCCTTGATGTGCTTGATGTTTAAACAGAGATAAGGCATATATTTACTTCTGTTTGCCATCCCCTAGTGTTATCTATTTTCTTGCCTATTTTTAGTTAATGCTGAAAACCCACCCATGGCTGTGGTTCGGAAATTTGTTCACTTGCTTGATCAGAGTGACCAAGATTTTCAGGAGGAGCTTGAGCTAATGAAACTGCGTGAAGAAGTTGTGACCTTGATCCGATCCAATCAGCAGCTGGAAAACGACCTCAATCTCATGGACATCAAAATCGGTTTGCTAGTGAAAAACAAGATTACATTGCAGGTAAGAAATGTGTTGCTGGGAGAATTGATGTTTAATTGAGCATTCATTGAATTGAGAATTGATGTTGAATTGAGCCCAGTGGTAGTTAGCATGGAGAGCTCCTGTCCTCAGATGTCAGTTGCTCAGGCCCAGTGGAAAATTTTTCTCCAGGCTTAGTTTTTACTCCCAGTATGTTCTTAGTCCATTGCACTAATTTAGTATGTATCCCTAGAAAGAAAACTGTAGGAGGAGAAGAAACAAGTCCTGAAGCTAAAAAAGGCAACAAAACTATCTTGATCTAATGAATGCAACAGGTTTTGTATTTAAAGGCTTTGAGACTCTTTTTTTGTTGCTCCTTTGTGGTTAAACGAGTCACATGCCACAGGCTTGCAGCCAGGGGGGTAATTTTGGAGGCAGGAGACATGCTTGTGCCTTTTGGCTGCTTGTTGGTTAAAGGAAGCCCCCTCTATCTAAGCTTGGCTGGTATGATTAATTCCACACCCCCCCCCCGCAAAAAAAAACAAAACCAAAACGGCCCTTGCTGAAACAGCATTGTCTTTTCTTCAAGCTGAAGTACTGGTCAGCTTTTCACGTGGTCCTGGACTCATTACATTAGGCTTCTCTGAGTTGCAAAATCTCAACTGGTGTACTGAAGTGTATCTTGGTAGGAAGCTGTAGCAGTTGGGCTGATGCTTGCAGTGAAAAGTGCCATTGTGGTCAGAGCATGTGGAGGTAGCTAGCTGAATATGGAACAGTGTTTTTAAACTGTAAGCCCAGTTTAAAAAAGGAAGACATTTCCAAGTGTAGTACTTTATTCTAGCTTTCTGATAGTAATTGCAACCAAGAGTGACTCATCCTTCTAGGGTTTCAGACAAACTGACAAAGTCATGAACAAAGCAGAACGTATACGTCCAGTTAGAGAAACTGCTACCATAGCAAATAATGCTTCACTTTATTAGTTCCAGGCATTCCTTGACCCTGCATTTCCATGTCGAAGATGGGTGGCTCTCAGATGCAACTGTTTTCCGGTATTGCTTGTTAGAAACTTCTCAGAGTGGAATCTGTACCTGTTCTTTCTTTCCAGGATGTTGTTTCTCATAGCAAAAAACTTACCAAGAAGAACAAGGAACAGCTTTCTGACATGATGATGCTGAACAAACAAAGAGGAGGTTTGAAAGCACTGAGCAAAGAAAAGAGAGAGAAGTTGGAAGCCTATCAGCATTTGTTCTACCTACTTCAGGTAAGCGACTTCTTATGCTGCTTGGTAACCTTTTGTCATAGAAGGTTGTATGTCTTAGCACATTCTTTGCTTATGCACTGTAGTTGTCATACAAGCAGTAAAGTTGGAAAAGACCTTTAGGATCAATTCCAACCAGCAACTCTTTTGAGCCACCTTAGTTTTTAGCAACACCAGCAGGGACATGCACACTAAGTAATTTTTCTTGTTGTTGTAGACTAACCCAACCTACTTGGCCAAGCTGATTTTTCAGATGCCTCAAAACAAATCCACAAAATTCATGGATTCTGTCATCTTCACGCTGTATAACTATGCATCCAATCAAAGAGAGGAATACCTGTTGTTACGACTTTTCCAAACAGCACTGCAGGAAGAGATCAAGTATGTGGTAGCATACGGCACATTCTTGCTGTTGAATCAGTTTTGGCAGTTCCTGAAATTGAGGCCATTTTCATGTTAAGTTTAGTGCTTATATGCAGATAAAGCTAATCTGTCCCTCCATTGTCCTCTTCCCATTTCATATCTGTTAATGTAGTCTATAAAAGAAGAGTCAAGTAAGTCCATTGCAGTGAGGGCTTTTCACTTCAATGAAGATTTCACTGCTCGACATGGCAGCTGCTTTTGATCTGATGCAAAATCGTGCTGTAATTCAGTCTAATCTCAATTCTCTGGTGTCTGATTATAGATATGACCAACAAACTGCAAACTCAAGCTTTACAAACCAAGAAGAGAGCTAATTCTAAGCTCTCTGGATTTCCAAAAACTATTGAGGAGTCTGAAATCTCTGTTGTTGGGTATTTCTATTTCCTGTCAGCATTAGAAACTCTGGCTGTCCTCAGCATGTCTTGTTGGATTCGTTAGGCTTTAGGAGCTCAGTGTTACATGACTTCAGTTCTTTATAATGCAGAGTGGCACGACTTGCTGTGAGGAAGAATATGCAATGAACTTTTTGAGGAACTATCCTTAAGCATTTTTGGGAATGCTTTTTAAGCATGAAGATGATATATACCCTGAAAGTAATAACAACTTCCAAAAAACATGTGTGTCCTGTCCCGTCCCCCCCTCCAAAGTCATGCTTGGAACAGTAGTCCAGGGAAAGCGTAGGCAGTGACAGTTATTCATACCTCAAATTTCATACAGATTCTCTCTTCTTCAGATCAAAAGTAGACCAGATACATGAAATTGTGACTGGGAATCCTACTGTTATTAAAATGGTGGTAAGTTTCAATCGTGGTGCCCGTGGTCAGAATGCTATGAGGCAGATTCTCGCACCGGTTGTGAAGGAAATCATTGATGACAAGTCACTTAATATCAAAACTGATCCTGTGGATATTTACAAGTCTTGGGTTAACCAGATGGAATCTCAAACGGGAGAGGCCAGGTATGGGACCTGTTAATACTGTACTCTTCTAAACATTGCTTAGCTGCTTTGCATTGCTCAGTTAGTCATTCTAAACCATCCTTGGCTCCACTGCATGTATCTGTCCAACTGATTGTCTTGTCAAGACACCTTTCATCTGAGAGTTCTAAAGTTCGTATTCTGGTTATGATGTTGAGAGTATTGAACAGGAATGTCATTAGGTGATGGAAGCAATGCTCTTTGGTGTTTTCCTGTGTTAACTTGATACTTAGCTATGAGATGCCTTCCAACCTAAAAGAATATATTTGTATTTGAATTATGTAAGAAAATGTATTTGGGAATCGCTTCCAGGTCGGTCCATGTTTATGTTATGTGTGGCCTGTGCAAACAGGGACTATTTGCAAGCACACAAAGCCGCTCTTGTGGCAGAAAGCGTCACATTGCAGTTCTCTTGGTCCTAACATCTTTGTAATTAGTATCAGCCACTGGTGACAATTGTATTGAGCTGTATGATTTTGTGTCATTCTGATTTCATTTTCTTCAACGGTTGTGAGTTGCTGGAACCTGAGGATTCTGTTGTGGTTTTGTTTTTTTTTTTTTTAAATGTACTTAAAAAAACAAACCAAAAGCCACACAGATGAATGAGTTCCTCCGTATCTAAAGCAGTCTGCAGTCATATACCTTTGCACACTTTATGCAAAATTGTGGACATGTTAAAAATGGAAGTGAAGATGTGTGTTCAGATTCTTCTCTATACATGAGATTTTGGATACACCTTTATGAATTACCAGCTTTGTCTGTGTTCATTGGAATACCCTGCAATAGTTTCAGCTGGTTGGAAAAAAAGATAGCTATTCCTTCAGCAGCATGGTATATTTATGGATGCTGCACTAGCTTCTGCTTCTGTCCAGGTTTTCATCATCTTAATACCCAAATGCATAGCTTTTGTTTTCACCAATTTGCAGTCTGAAGTAACACTCCGTGTTACAGATGGTGCTTTTTTGGCTGTGTGTGCATGCTGTAAAAAAGATTCAATTTTGAATTAGCTGGGTCTTTCTCTCAGTGGCCATTCCAAGGGAAAGTAAAGGAAGTAAAAGCAAAAGAATTTCAGCTCTGATTGTGCCAGTCAGGTTAATTAAAGGCAGTGCAGAGCTTTTGGCAGTAAAGTGAATATAAGCATGTTTCTGTGTCAGGCTGTACATTCTTGAAGTGTACTAGCCTGAGTAATATTCTCCTTTATATATCTGACTTTTCCAAATAGCAAACTGCCATATGATGTTACACCTGAGCAAGCCCTAAGTCATGAAGAGGTGAGGACGCGCCTGGATGCCTCAATCAGAAACATGAGGACAGTGACAGACAAGTTCCTTTCTGCCATTATTAGTTCAGTGGACAAAATCCCGTGAGTCTGATGCACCAGTGTTATCCCTGAGAAGCTGCTGGTGTCTTCGTGCTTGCAGCAGTCTTATTTGACCTTTTCTTTTTCTCAGTTATGGAATGCGTTTCATTGCCAAGGTCCTAAAAGACTCCCTGCATGAGAAGTTTCCTGATGCTGGCGAGGATGAGCTCCTGAAGGTGAGGATCTATACACCTCTGTGAATATTTGTCAGACCAATTGGCTGTGGCAAGCACATTTAATCCTTCTCTTTTGTTAGGCGTATGTGTGGAGAGGAGCACATGTAAACCTATTTATTTACCTCTACAGATAGAAAATATTTCACATCCGGCTATTGATGTTAGCTTCATACACATCACTTGAGATGTAGTACATTGTTTAGAAGGAGATATCCTGATGCTTCTGTTTTGCTTATAGTGTCCTGGGCATTTGGACTGTTAGGTTTCTTGACCTGGGGTTTACTGTTGCTCCTAGAAAGTAAACCAGGGGTCAAGTAATGTGATCACAGCCTGCTGCTCCTTCCTTAAAGAGACAAGTTAAAAAGCCTGTATGCCAAATTCTGATATTCCTAATGCCCTATCTGTAACACAGTAGGATGTTTTGACAGCAATATGTAGAGTCCTTTCCCATGATGCCTAGTCAGTTTTGTATTTTGCATTTCAGTTGGTTTGCAAAACTAAAAGGATCCTAATGTTGATTGCTCTTAGGTGACTAAGAGCATTTGGGGTTTTCACTGAAATCGCTTTGGTTTAATGGCTTTTGGTAAATTGTGAATTCATGCCCATGAATACTTTACTTTTTAATACAATGTAGTTTGGTTATTAGAATACTTGGCAACGTCTCTTTAAGCTTTTCTGCCTCTGCTTCATTGCAAAATAATTACCAATCTGAATGCTGTTTTCTTCTCTCTTCTAGTTCTGTGCTTTCCCATTCTGAGACATCGATTCTTTCTATGCAGGTGAATTAATTTTTTCCATCTGTAAATTTAGGTGGAAAACTGCAGGTTTTGTTAATCCTCGTGGAAGCAATGTAACTGTCTACATGAAAGTCAAAACTGCAGTTGTGTGCAATAGCTACTTGTAGATTTTTTAGCAACCGAACATACCCTTATCATATACTGCTCTTTTTGCCCCGCAAGTTCAAATGTCATGAATTCAATTTCTTTCATGGATGGCTTTTTCTTTTTACTGGCAGTAAACAGTTTGACGGTTAATGGTCATCAGACTGTTAACATCCCATTTGTGATGTTATGTTTCCATAAAAGACATGTCAAAACATGACCTCACTGAAACCAGTTATTAATTTCTGGGACTGCTTAGCAATGGCTAGTTTTTTTTCCCATGTTTTCTACTGTTTGTTCGGACCCCAATCTCTTCCATGCATTTAAGTCACATGGCAAGCAGGTGAAGCCAAGATTCAGTGACTTGGTCTTCTGCAAATGAGCATGTGGTGAGAGAGCTTTTGCTTTAAATCAGCATGGCGGGTTAATACCTTTTCATTGCCAGAATTACTTCTGGCAAAATATCCAATACAGGGGAGAAGAATATTGTAAGCATATGGATAATGTGATAATCTCTATTCGCAGTTCTTTGAAATGTACTGCTGCTCACATTTGACTAGGTAAATCAGGTTTTTGAAACATCAAATGCAATTTGTTTTCTGTACTTCTGATTTTCTTCTGGATTTAGTGAAAAACTAGGGGTCTGTGCCTGAATATGTTGCTGGCTTATTGAAGGAGGCTTTTATTCTGAAAGAGAAAAGGGCTTTGGACAAGAAATGGAAAGTAATTTCCTCAGTTTAACTTCTCGGTGTGCCATTCTTCCTTCCTATTTTTGCTTTATCAGAGATGGCAGCCAATGCTGCACGCTTCTTCAAAATCAGCTCTTGATCCATACCAAAACTTTATTATTAGATTGCTCTATAGTGTGGTCATTCTGCCCTCTGTTAGGCTAACTGAGTTGCATTTAATTCTCCTGACAGACTGTCTCATGCTCATGTCAGTTGTTCATTGATAACTTGTAGTATCTCCTGTCTGTACATTTTTTTAAGTTGTTCTCAGTCTTTGCACATAGGACTATCTGCCACTGTATTGTCCTGTGATAATGCTCACGATTTCCTCTGTGTTGACTGCCCTGTTGCATCTTTATGATATTGCTTTGATTTTTTTTAATGCTATAGATTTTTTGGGATGGTATGTGCTTCTATACAGCAGAACCTTTGTCTTGGAAAGAGGCTTACAAGGAAATAGTTTATCAAAACACAGAGTAGTTTCCGTAAAATTCAGTTGGGTCCTGTTGTGTTGTTTATTGATGCATTTCTTCTCTCTTTCTCAGATCGTCGGCAACTTACTCTATTATCGCTACATGAATCCAGCCATTGTGGCACCAGATGCGTTTGACATCATCGACCTTTCAGCTGGAGGTCAGCTGACGACAGATCAGCGCAGAAATCTCGGCTCCATCGCAAAGATGTTACAGCACGCTGCGTCCAATAAGATGTTCATGGGGGACAATGCTCATCTAAGCATCATTAATGAATACCTGTTGCAGTCACACCAGAAATTCAGGTAGAAGACCATAGTTAATTAAGCTGTGAAGTTTGGCAGAGAGTAGCATTGCAAATAAAAAGGGAAAATAGTAAATTTAGATTTTGGAAAATCCCATCTCTGTTGAATAGGCAGTCTGTTAAAAATAAGAGATTTCACTCCAGGCTGCCACAAGTATCAGTGACAATGGCAGATAAAATATGTACCTAGAATTTATGAACAATGCATTGTACGTTAATGAGATTGCTAAGTCAAGAGTTTTGAGTGTCCAGGATAAAGGTTGCTTTTGCACATACTTATTATGATACTTTGAGTGTGGACATACATTTTTCTGTCCCGTGTGAACCCTGATTCCACATGAAAATCTAGTGGTGATCAGGAATAAAGCAGGTTGGCATTTAGCTATTCATGTAGTTGAAGTAAGCTTTTGTTCAAGAATTGTCATATCTCTTGTGTTTCTGCAAAAAGACTAACCAGGGGTAGTTGGGGGCAAAGGACATTAATGCAGTGGGGGCAGGAGAACAAGGTCACTGAAACCAGTTCTGTCAATTCTGAAAATGAGCAAGTGTCATCATGGCCAGTATCAGTTATTGAATATATTAGGTTGCTGCTGATGCATTAAACTAAAGCTGACAAACTGTAGTATGCCATAGTGTACCATAGTTTAAAGAGGAGAATCTATGCTTGTAATGGGAAGGTCATACTCTTGACATATCACATGATTCTCAAGAGTCATACTGATGGTTCTCTCCTCCTTTGTTCTGAAGACGTTTTTTTCAGGCTGCCTGTGAGGTTCCTGAATTGCAGGATAAATTTAATATTGATGAATATTCGGACTTGGTGACTCTCACTAAACCAGTAATTTATATTTCTATTGGTGAAATCATCAATACTCACACTGTAAGTATACATTATTCACAGTTGCTCCTTATAAGCAGTGTTTGTGAAGAAAATGCTGCTTCTATCTGAAACGCAAAGGTACCAAATACAAGGCTGAAAGTTGTCACGATTGTAGTTTGTGAGAGCTTGTTGATTTATAGAATCAAGTGATTTACATACGGCTTCACTAAATTTCTTTGGAAAGCATTTGAGTATGTGATATTGGCATGGCTCTGAATGTTGATATTGCTGCTGTGGAGTTCAGTGGGGTTTTTTTCTAAAAGATACCAGCCTAAAGTAATGAAGTTTTACTGTCTAGAAAAGGATGTACTGTTAAATCATAATTGTTTTTTCTGTTCATCTAGTTGCTCTTAGACCATCAAGATGCAATTGCTCCTGAGCACAATGATCCAATTCATGAGCTGCTGGATGATCTTGGAGAGGTTCCTACAATTGAGTCCTTAATAGGTGGTCTAGTTTGTTCTGCTAAAGTAATACGTGATATTTCCTTTAATGACCTAAAGTGCAGTAGAGGAACAGTAAGAAATCATCACAGGTGGTTTGGAAGGATGTGCTCTAAAAAGCAGCAGCAGATTCGTTGCTGTATATTTTCTCTGCATAATTTACTGCTCTGAAAACAACAGGAGTTCTTTCTCTTCTCCCCACCCACCTCACCTCATCCCACTCTAGAAGTTTCTAGAAGACAGATGGCTATTGACGTATTTTCTTTGTTCTTTTTTTCTGGAGCCGTTTCTCTGTGCTTGTGTCCCTGTTCCAGCTTGTTTGAAAAGATCTGTCCTCTTTTCTGGAGATCTGTAGGTGTTCCTTTCAGAGTGCAGTAATAAATGTATTAAATAGCATGTGTTCCTTTAAGAGCCTTTAGCATGTGAACAAGTAACATTTTCCCCCTCGTTTAGAGGTTTTTCCCATAAGAAAAATAGAATTTTATCCTCTTCTGGTTGGGGGAAGAAGGAGCTAACACTACTAATCTGTGAAACTCTTCTGGAAACCTGAGCCACAGTTTACTGCTTCGGGATATAACACATACTGGAAAGATGCACAAGTTTTTCTCCTTCATTGGTTTCTGTGTTGCAGTTATTTGAAGGTTCTAGTCGAGCTGGGGGGAGGGAGGCAAACCAGGGACAGTTTTTGGAGAGGATGCTCTGACAGCAAACACCTTGAAGTCGCTTGGTGAGAAAGGTTGGAACCTTCTCAAGAAGTGATTGCGTGCACATTTTCTTCCAAGCACTGGCAAAGAACAGAATGTAAGAAGCATTATCTGAACAAGCATAGACCGTGGCTGTAGCTAGAACTTGCCCTTTTTCCTCATTTCATTTCTCCTGTGCGCATTGCGTCACTGTGGCTAATACGTCAGAGTGAAATCTTTCTGCAGCCCTTTAAAAAAAGGGGGGAGAGGTACCAACCATTGTTCTGGTGAAAGTTCATATGCAGTTAGAACAAGAAAATTTGTTTTTGATGGGATAGCTTACTTTGTTCAAGAGATGATGACAAGTTTGGTTGCTAGCAAGGGCTTTGCTCTTAGCTTGAAACATTCATTTTGACGAGGACGTGGACATACGGGCACCATCACATTTTTGTTTCCAAAGTACTTTGGCAGTTCAGCCACTCTTCTCAGTGAGATACTGAGATACAGTGGGGAATACATGTAAATCTTTAAGGCATGCGAAGCGGTGATTTTGTGGTGCTTTTCTGGCCAGTGCCTTCACTCAGATTTGTTACGAAAAAGCCTGTAATGTATTCAAGAAGATGCCTTTAAAAGTTGGTTTGGGTTTTGAAGTGTCCTTTTGACAGTATAAAAAACAGTCTAGTTTTCCTGCAATCTGTTATGTAGGGAAAAATTACAAAATCCTAGCAGTCAAGAAAGTAAAATATATGATTTAATCTGTAAACTCTTCTCTGCTTGGCAGGGGAAGGTTCTGGCAATGTTAATGACCCCAACAGGGAAATGCTAGCAAAGACTGAGGTTTCTCTCACACTCACTAATAAATTTGATGTTCCTGGTGATGAGAATGCAGAGATGGATGCAAGGACAATTCTGTTAAAGTAAGTAGGGGGTAACTCCCTGGTATGTTACTCAAAAGACGGAGCAACCGGTACTTAATCAATTAATCTGCATGTGAAAATAAGAGAATTGAGGCATCATTTAAAGAATTGTGGGGGGACTGTTAATCCAAATGCATTGAGATTTTAGCCATGTCCTTTTCCATGCTGTGGCATGACTTTTAATTGATGGAGACTAATAGCCTTTTTGAGAAGTGTAGGTCTTATTACCCTAATGGAAAGAGAACAATGCACTGTCAGGTACTTTATTATTGCCAGAATCTTTATTCTGGAAAACTTCTTACTGATAGTGACTCTTGGCTAGTTTTAAGCAAATCCCTGTTGCTGAGATGTATAGAGCAGTGACCTGACATTCAAATGCATATTTACCTCCTCTGATGCATTCCTTCACAGATAATACATAGTTTCTGGTTTTTCTCCCTGAAAAATCTTTGGTCAGCATGTACTTGGCCTAGGCAGACAAATGATCTCCCACAAGAAAATTTGTCTCCAAAAATAACTTTAACCAGACTTCTTAAAAGATACGTCAGTATTTTCCTACCCACTAGATGAAGGTGACATTGATTTCAAAAGTGAAGATTTACCAGCTGCACTGGTAGTCATTTAAGTTGTGAATGATCAGGAAGGTGCATACATGATGTAGTTTGTGTGATTCCAAAAATAATTCCAGCCTGACTGCAGAGATGCTATTTTGTTTCATTGTGTGGCTTAAGGACTGAAGTACTTCAGGGTGGACACCAACTGTGATTTAAAAATCTCATCTGAAATCAAGGAATGACCCTGTCTATCGCCAGACTGGTGCTGAGATCTACCTTGTCTCCCATGCACATAAGAAAATAATCTTTAGGCGTTTTTTGATACCTGTTACAGATCACTGAGGCATGCTTATGGATGGAGAATATTATAGAGCTTTGCTGGTTGCACAAATGGGCTGTGGCTGCTACCTGCTTTATCTTTCACCTTGAATGCAGTTTCTGTGGTCCATGTGGTAGTACTGGGGCTCGTAATATATGGGGTAGCATCTTTGCTGTTTGAGGGAGTTTTGGGGAGCAAACTGTGCCTATTACAGAGAGGAGCCTTTCGAGGAACCAAGAATGCACTGTCCAAAAAGTAAAGTGCTTCTCAGGGTTCTGGTCTGGTGTAGCCTATGACTGCCTGAGGGCTCATCCAGTAATAATCTGACTTTAATATTGGTATTGTTGCAGAACAGAAGAGTACTAAAGGTCTTTCTGTTTAAAATTTTTTCTCCTATTCTCCTTGATTTCTTTGCAGCACAAAGCGTTTAATTGTTGATGTAATCCGCTTCCAGCCAGGGGAGACACTGACTGAAATTTTGGAAACTTCAGCTACCTCAGAGCAAGTATGATGCTGTTTATCTGTGCTGGTTTTAGACTAGGAATGCATAATCTATCTAGATATATGTGGGTATATGTATTACTCTCAGTTTGTGCATTGCAGTGAAGCTGTCTCCACTGATGATGGAGCACAACATAACGATAGTCAGGAGGGTGTAAAATGCAAGTGAATTCTATGTGTGAATCTTATTGCTGCAGTAGTTGCTAGAAACTGTTTATGTAGAAGACCATTTTAGATGATAGGTAGGCTTGTCCTGGTTCCCATGTGTAGAATGTGTTCATCAAAGCACGTTCATTTGAGTCAGTACAGTTATCGCCAAGCAAAACGCTTTATCCTGTGGAATGCCAGAGATCAGATAATCTGTTTCTGGTTCTTTTTGTCACCTTAAAATTGATCTGCTTATGAACTTGCAGCTTTTTTTCTCCTTCTAGGAAGCAGAGCATCATAGAGCTATGCAGAAACGGGCCATTCGTGATGCAAAAACTCCTGATAAGATGAAAAAATCTGTCTCTGTAAAGGAAGATGGCAACTTGAATCTCCAAGAAAAAAAAGAAAAAATCAAGGCAGGCCTGAAGAAGTTGACAGAACTGGGGCCAGTGAATGCCAAAAATAAATACCAGGAACTAATCAATGACATTGCGAAGGTATATAATTTGATGTAATCATAGTGGAGTTTTCCCAGTTTGCAGCTTTGTGAAACTGGCTTGAGTTTTCAGAAGGAGAGTAATGTTTTTAGTAGCTAATTTAGAGAGAAAAATCATACCTTTTGTTGCAGCATTTCCATCTCTTGGCATATGGGTGGTCCTTTATTTTTATACAACATTTCTGTTCTCTCAAATGGCTGCATGGCCAGATTCTGAGGTGCTTTAAGAAAAAACTTAATAGCTTGGAAGGGAAGTCCTGATGTGTGGTATAATCTTCTGCTCCATTTCACTAATTCAAGTAGTGCCTCTACAAGCTTATTCACACAAGGAAGTTTTGCTCATAAGTCTAAGACATCCTAACTGTTACTTTGATTTAAATGTGCCCATTAAAGAATACCTAAACAATAATGGAGGTGGCTGTGAAAAACTTACAGAAGAGATCCAGTACTGTTGTACATTGCTGCAGTGATAATGTATTTTATATCGTATTGTTTACCGAAAAACTATTCGGGAAATGTTCTGTAAGTAAACCAACTAAATAATCGCCTTATTATCTGATAATAATAGTGCAATAGTAATTGCACTGTAGATAATATGTGTCACAAATTAATGTAGCAGTCAATCAATGTAGTGTTTTCTTGTTGAGATATAGAGGCAATTGGTGCTTAAAGGCTGACTAACAGGGAAAAATAATGACATCTGTGTGCTGCTATGGTTGTAGTGCTTGATTTGTAAGATACTTTCCCTACCCAGCGCTGGCAAATTTGCTGCTTTTATATCACGGGCTTTCAGTGCCCACTCTAGTCATCGCAACTAGGGCAGAAGTGAAGTGTGAGAAGGCCACAGAAGGTGCCAGTGCACTGCCATGTAGAGTTGGTTAGTTCCACGAACAGGCATCACAGAGAAAAAGCTGTGACACTTAAACTGGGCCAAGTGCAAATGAGTGCTCAAGCCTGTAGCACGAAGCAAGACTAAGCAAAACCAAGTGGTGTGTTTCAAGTTCTCAGTGGCTCTGGGACTGAGCACCTGGCGAGCTCAAATGACTCTTAAGTCTCTGCCTGTCTTTCTCTGTGGTGTAGGATATCAGAAATCAGCGTCGATACCGTCAGAGGAGGAAGGCAGAGCTGGTGAAGCTGCAGCAGACATACAGTGCCTTGAACTCCAAAGCTACTTTTTATGGAGAACAAGTAGATTATTACAAAAGTTACATTAAGACCTGCTTGGATAACTTGGCCAGCAAGGGCAAGTAAGTATCTTGGAATCATAGAACCATAGAATGGTTTGGGTTTAAGGGGACCTTTAAAGACCATCTAGTTCCCATTGCCCTGCCATGGGCGGGGCCACCTTCCCCTAGACCGGGTTGCTCCTAGCCCCATCCAGCCTCGGCTGGAACAGTTCTGGGATGGGGCAGCCACAGCTTCCCAGGGCAGCTTGTCCTGGGGCCTCACAGCCCTCACGGGGAAGCTGTTAACTGCAATTCTTTGAGTGCGACCATCCAGTTGAGTCCTTATCTATCAAGTGGTCCATCTATCAAATCCATGTCTCTTCAATTTAGACACAAGGATGTTGAGTGGAATGTTGTTGAATGCTTTTCATGATTGTCAGTTGCTTTTCCCTCCTCCAGAAATGGTGCATTAACTCCATTGTAGCAGGTCACCAAATTGGCCAGGCACCTGAGTGAAGGTGTATTGGCTGTCACCAACTGCCTCCTTGTTTTCCATGTATCCTAACACAGTTTCCAGGAGGGTCTTGCCAGTCATGGAGGTGAGACACACTGTGTCTTCCCTATTTTCCTTCTCCAGTTGGTAGGAGATTCACTGGACTGCCACCTTTTCTCACATATGATGGAGAGTGGCTTAGCCACTTCCTTCTGCCAGTTCCCTGAGGACCCACAGACACGTCTCATCAGGGTCCATGGACTCACACACCCTCAGGTTCCTTAGATGGTCTTGAATCCGATGGCCTGCAGCGGGTGATTCCATGCCCTAGAGGTGCTTCTTACAAGAAAGCTTGTGTTGCTAAGAAAAACCATAATGCTATCTGCACAAAGCTCCTCGTCCAAGCTCTTTCCCACAGTGATAGGTTTAGCAAAAGGGTCTCAGCAGCAGTAAGAAAATACTGGGAGAGGTCCTTGCGATGAATGGGGTCACAAAGATAAACTTGAAAGACTTTTTGGTCCCTTTGGGAGAAGAGAGTGCAGAGAGTCCAGTGGTGGTGTGAAGCCTCTTGTCCACATACACACTTGCTGCTCAGTCTGTCCTGTCATTCTTCTTAGGAACAAATGAAAATAACATAGTTGCCTACAAGGAAAACCTTGATCACAAATTGTCCCCATTTTTATGCCAAATGAAGTAAGCTGTTACAGTGCTAGAGAATTCAGATTTTCTGGGGGGGGCTGAAAAAATTGGTTGTCTTCTCCAGTCAGATGTGAGAATGTGAGCCCTTTTCATTTGCAGAATGAAAATACAAGCGAGTTTTTGAGTAGTCTCAGCTTTCTCCATGTCAGTTGACATTAGACCCCATTTTGCCTAATGAGAGATGGTACTGCATCTTATGAAGTACCATGTGGTTATATTTTGAGTGGGATTTTTTTTGTTGGTTTATTTTTTTTATTTGATTTAGTTTTTGATTGGTTGGTTTGTTTATTATTATTGTTATTGTTGTTACTATCCTGCTTAAATGTTATTGGTAAACAGTAGAAAATGAAAGATCTGATATGGGCTACAAGTGCTTTGTAGCTAAACTGACTGGTAGAAGTACATAATTATCTGTCATTAGTCATACTTCATTAGCTGTACTGATTCTATTCCCCTCTTTCAAATAGGATTAAAAGTTTACTGCTCAAAATGTCTTTACTTGTTTGTGACCTTCTAATTTGTTTGGTCTGTCTTTTTTCCCTAGAGTCTCCAAGAAACCTCGAGAGATGAAAGGCAAAAACAGTAAAAAGATTTCTCTGAAGTACACAGCAGCTCGACTTCATGAGAAGGGAGTGCTTTTAGAGATTGAGGACCTGCAAGGTAACCAGTGAGTATCTTTTAAAAACTTTTTAGAGGTAAGTAACCTTTTTGGAGGAAAAGGAAAATATGTATGAATTCTTGTCTTTTTCTTAGAACTAGTCTAGGTGCTGACAGTTGAGGACCAGAAATTTTGAGATCTATTTGGGGTTGTGTCACACTGACTTGAAATTTTTTCCTTGGAATTTTAGTGTTGTTGGTAGACTTAGCCATTAAAGCTGAAAAAGTTGTTTTGATGACCTAGGCTTACATCCCTAGGGCCAAGAAACCTTGCATAGTGATCACTCTTCAGTTCTCTTTTTTTCTGGTTGGAGCAAAGCAATTCTTTGACTGAGAAATGTAATGTGATTTAAACGTGACATCCTCTTTCCCCCAACACTTTCTCTGTCACCCCCCCAGTTATGGAAGGTTACCTCCTTGGGTGAATTGTTATTATGGTTCATAGCATTCATTGTTGAAAAATCAGCTTAATGCTAGCTTGAGTTTCTCCAGCTGTGATCTGCTAGCCTTGAGAAGTTGGCATGTCTTGTGTGGAATATAGAGGAGCTGGGTGTTACTAGATTTGTTCAACTCCGGTTCATACTTTTTACTTGGTGCAGCACTGAAGTAGACTGCTTAGACTGTGTGAGCTAAGTTAAATTACCCTATTTCCTGCTATGCTTGTGTGAAGGTGTGATTTACCAGACATAGATTCTGTTAGGCTTCCATTCATTGTTGTATGGAGTCTGGGTGGCTTTTACAGGCTCATTTCAAATGAGGATAATAAAGAGTTAAGAACAGAATTCTTAGACATTTGTCTTCATGTTTCATCTCATATATTCCCTCCTTGTGATTTTTCCTTTCTCAAATTTCATAGGTTTAAAAATGTGATTTTTGAAATCAGTCCAACAGATGAAGTAGGAGATTTTGAGGTTAAAGCAAAATTTATGGGTGTACAGATGGAAACCTTTATGTTACATTATCAGGTAAGAACTGTCCTATTTAACAGTGTCATGGAAGTTCCCCTTGCCAGACTCTTCAGCAAAATAGCAATGTCTAAACAGTCTGAAAAATGCTCTCAAAAAGAACCCGTTTGTTGCAGGTGAAACAGATGCAGCACGTACAGGGGATCCAAACTGCTTTTTGTTTCTTCCCTAATGAAAGCCTGATGTCGGTCTGCGTTCTTAATTATAAGTACACATACACACACAAAATACCACTTGCGTTTTCAAGCATTTCTTGCTACAGCAGAGAGCTTGGGAATCTGTGGCAGCAGTCACCTGGGCCTATGTGTGATGGCTTCAGCCATTCATTATGTATTAGTGTTCTTTCTGCTGCCCTATACTTAGCCATTTCTTTCCAGTTCTTAGGTGTCCTCCTTAGGTGTCAGCCTTTACTTAGGCCAGCAGAGGTATGCTGACTGGCCTTTTCCCAAACGGTTCCCTGTTCTTTTTCTGACGTCAGTAATGTTACACCTGGTATCTCTGTACCTTTCTTCTACTTCTTTGCCCACCCCCTGTTCACCTTGGTCTTCATTAGGTCTGTTGTAGGAGCCTCAGGCCTCTTGAAACAGTTTGTGTGCAGAAGCACCTTGCAATGCAGTTAGTCCATGCCACCTAACTGGCTGCTGGGATGGACAGCTGCCTCACACCTCTCGACTGCTTGGAGGACTCCCCATGTTTGTTCCAATCCCAATCCGTCAGAGCTGGTCATGAACTTGTTGGGTCATGGGGCTACCCAAGGTCACTGGCTTCTCAGGCATGCGGTTTACTATGGACACTGTGCCTTCATAGCAGTGCTTTGCAGATAAAGCAGATGTTATCAGAGGACAGCAACAAGGGGTGTAACAGCACACACATCCACCCACGTGCCCACACCTAACCCACCTTGTTACCTGCAGGAGTGGGATTGCTGAAAGAATGTAATCGGTGCAATAAAATCAGTGCAGGTGCATTGCTGGGGAAGCAAAGTGGGACTCAAAATACCTCAGAGATTGAATCGATGTCATGTGCCCAGTGACTAGAGTGCCCTAGATTGTGCCTGTGCCCTAGATTGAAGTGCTGTAGGCCGCCTCCCTGAGATCTGTGGCACCTAAAGCTTTCAGAAAGGGACACCTTGGAATGTTGTAATGTTTCATGGGTACATGATGGAATTAGGCACATAGGAAACCTAGGTGTTCTAAATGTTACAGCAACTTTATGGCTACTGTGCAAATGAGAAGACTGGGGATGGGTAGATCTGAAATTTGGATTACTTAGAATGGTTTTCTATTTCTGCTTTCTTTTGTAAATTTTTTTTTTTAAACCACTGCTTAAAATAATTAAGATCTTAAATGCCTTAGAATAACTAATTTTAACACAGTAAGAGTGGCTCTTTGATGAGTCTCTTGCTTTTCTATATTATGTCTTGTACTTTTTCGTTGATGTTCCTTTTTAAGATCCTACTGTACTACAGGGTCTTTTATCTTCTCTCTAAGCTCTTGAGGATTCCTCACTCGTTAAGATATTCTCTTTGGCAGGATCTCTTGCAGCTGCAGTACGAAGGTGTTGCTGTCATGAAGTTGTTCGACAGAGCAAAAGTGAACGTCAATCTTCTGATCTTTCTTCTGAATAAGAAATTTTATGGGAAGTAACCGACCTCTGCCAGGAGGTCTGTGAAAGGGGAGATGGATGAGAAACCTGCACATACAACTTTTAATAATGTAGTTATGTATCGGTATATTTCCACCATGTGCTAATTGCATCGAATGTATCATGAAGGAGGACTAAGAACCCCTTGGGAATTGACAGCCCTGATTGAGTCTTCAGGGAGTTGCTTCCTTCTTTATTTATAATCTTGAACTTTGAAGATCCCCTTTATAGAGGTTATTCTAGGATGTATTTTTACACGGGGTTGATGGGTTTGGCAATTAAACTAATATTAGAGTATACTTAGGCCATCTGAATGCTTAATTTGCCTACTCATGTGCTCTGTGAGGCTTGAATTGTTGCCTGTGCAAAGAGAAAGCTGGCACTGTCTAGGGGTCTGTTAGCCTCTTCCTGAGAGACAAAAAAGAGGTGGTATTTGGACTCCAGATATTCTTAAGCAGTGATGACCAATATAAAACATGGTCAAGGTGCAGGTTACCCATTTGTTTGCCAGCTTGCATTGGTGGAGATTGCAGCGGCCAGTTGCCAAGATTAGAACTACTAGCAGTCAGGGTAATCAGGAAGCATCATAAACTGTCACTGAATTATTTGAGATCATGTACTACAGCCACATATAGCAGCTTTAATGTCTCATTTTTCTTGATTTGCTTCTGTTTTTATCACACTGTAGTAATTTACAGGTGCCCCCTTAAATGGAGGGACCGTGTATGTATTTACTAGAGCTTCTAGATAAAAAGATTTTTGTGGAAGGGGAGGGTAGCTGAAAAAATGTCTTGTGACACTTTAACTTTTAATGCTGCTTGCAAAGCATTTGAAATGTAAAATTCACCTTTTTTTTCCAGTTTAGAGCAATGTTCTATATATCTGTGTCTGATGCAATAAATGTTAGCTTTCTTCCTTGGACAAGTCTGCAGGTAGAGCCTATCTCAAATAGATTAGCTTTTAAAAAGTTTATTTCTTTTAGTAATGCTCAAGTTCCTGTTTCTTTTATTATTTCATGGGGGTTTGGGTTTTGCTATGTTTTTTCACAGTGGTGGTGGTGCTGGCTCTTCTGCTATATCCAATAAAAATGCAGAGACTCCTAAAAGATATGATCTGACCTTTAAGTGAATTTGCTTCAGCTGTTCCCCCAGTTTTCTTCTTAAATCTTTTTTTTAAGGGACACATCTCCTGCAAATTTCAAGTTGGCCTACTTGGTCAGGCTACTGTTCAGAGTTTAAATGAACTGTTTGATCTACACTGAGGCAGTTTTTTCAGCTTAGATCTTTTTTTCTCATGAAAGACGCTCCTAGTATTTGGAATGGCTGTGTCATTGAGTATAACTTTTCTGCAGTTGTCTCAGAAGGTAATATATAAACTTGCTGGTGTTTAGACTGTATTTAAACATAGTCTGGTTTTGGTGTATATGTGGTTCAACCCAATAACAAAAATTGCTTTCCAAGCCCAAGAAAGATGGAGCACATCAACCATTTAGCTTTCACCTCATGTTTTATCAGGGCATTTATGGTCCTGCCAAGAGACAGATGTTAATTAACAAGTCTCAGGCTGAGCCATGACAGTAACCAGTTTTGTTTGAGCTGGTGGTTTATTGACATTTTCATCAGCCACACTCTCCAGTAAGTCCTGGGCTTTGTTCCTGTTTTTCTTCAGCCTTATATCCAACTTCCCACCCCTTTTCTTCTCTCTGTCCAGTGTATCTTTTGTGTTCCCTTTTTGTCCTGTGTGCTCCCCCTCCCATTCCCTTTCATTGCTTCACTCTCTCTTGTTTTGTTTTTCTTTCAAGAAATAAATACTCAATATTTATTTAATAAACATTATTCAATCCCTCTCCCTGTTCGGTCCTACTTTTTGTCTCTCTCTGTCTCCCTCCCTGCCTGCATCTTTATTTCTCCTTCTTTCTTCCTCCTTTTTGCCCTTTGTCCTGCACCCTGACTGTATTTCTTTGTCCCTCTCCCTGTCCCTTGGGCTGTACCTGTCTGCACCTGCTGCCCGGTCCCACTCCCTCATTGTACCCGTCCCCTGGGTGAGCCTCTGTCCTGCTGGCCGTGCCTCTACGTCTCTGCCCCGATGCTGTGCCTGGCCCGTCGTCCCCGCTTCAGGGGCGGTACCGGGCGGGGCCGGGGCTTCA